>OZ024914.1:15354507-15474507 GCA_964017125.1 Flabesymbios commensalis | reverse complement strand
CCCCCCCCCCTTCGACACAGACACAGTTACTCACAAAGTCATTCCATAGTGATAACATGCGAGCGAAGTAGCTGAACCCGTACAAGCCTTGTGATTGAAAGAACGTATCTTCAACGTTATCAAATAGAAAATACTTCTATCCTAAGAAGACGCTACGTCACCTTGGTGTTAAAAGGTTGTATCTGTCACTTTTTAAAGTGGAAGATACAACCTCTTAAGACCATAATGGCGATATGATGATTCACTGTCTGCCGGAATAAATGACATGTGTTTTCCATTGGAAGTTGGACAGACATGTGACATTATGCTATAGGCCTACTTGTGTCCTAGTTCCTCATGGTTCTTCTTCTCTTAACTTATATTTTTCATCTTGTGGATGAATAGTGCACATTGTATAAAAATTGACTAGGAAATTAATGACAGTGCAATATGACAGTGCAATCTTGTCTTCTCCATGGAGTTTGTCTTCTGTAGTACATGTCGCATTGTGATTCAGCGAACCAAAGTTAATTTGATGTTGGTCCACCGTCTGCGATGCTGTCCAACAGTAAACCACCATCGGATCAACGGCTCATTTTAGTGGTAGAAACAAAGACTACAGTTTATTTCAGTCCTAGAGTGATTTACAAAACGCTGGTGTGACAAAAGGGACTTGTTAGGAAATGATTGTGACAACTGAATGGCTCAGGGGTAAAGTGATCCCAAGTCCAAAAGTCATTTTATTTCTGCTTACCGTATGTCAGAAATAAATCAATTAAATATATTGACAAAATATTTATTACTAAAATAACATTTGTTAACAATTTTGAGACTTATGAATCTGTTGTCTGTATTAAAATGTAGCATCCAAACAAACACCATAAGGGTGATAAGCCTACATCTACCCACTGTTTGCGTCTTGTGTTCGCTGGAATATGTCACAGTTACTTTTATCTGCTCGTTCATCATGTGTAGGCCTACACTAGATCAGGATGTGAATTACTACATAGCAATGTAACGTGTACACATGTGATATGTGTACTTCAAACCATGCATACACTACATCAGGATGTGGATTAAAACATAGCAATGTAACGTGTACACACAACTACAACAGTTTTAATTTGACATTTTTTAAGGAGACCAGTAATTTCAAACAGGTTGACCTTGTTTTAATGACCTGATTGATCGAGATAGCCATAACTAATAATAGGTCAACCTGCTTGAAATCACCGTTTCTGGCGTATACGTGCCCAGGATCAATGTTCTAGTCTGTTATTTGTTTATTGTTTGACCCAGATCTGCATAATGTATTTTACAAAAAATGTATATCCCGTCGATAGCTCTGGTGTTCATTGAAATGTTAATAACAACATGGCTTATACGAACTGTGTCGGTAATCTATGACACAAAGAGTCAAGACCATAACGTGTTCAGCTGGTCAAATGGTCTGATATTTTCATGTTTTAAATTTCTGTACGTGTACTTTACAAGTTTAATAGTGAACTGATGAAGGGTTAATTATGTTAACAAGAGTTTAAAACGTTAATTTAAGCACATTTCGAGTTGCTCTAATGATACACAACATAAATGGGGGGGATATTATCTATACCAGTCATTGAAGCGTACGACGACTATTTTTTATGAATCAAACAAGTCTATAAAATGAAGACAGTGGAGTCAGTCTAGCTTTCGATATTTAATTAAAACTGTAACTCAGTATTCCCTTCGTCTAGGTCATTCACCTAGTTATTATATCATCTGGGAGGTAAAGGGTCGTGTCTGCCCCTTTAGTCCCCAAGATTTTATCAAGTGGTGCTTATTTCGCTCATATTTTCAGTTATTCTTTTACACTAGTTATGTTTGTGAACTAATTTGATTTGTCATGTTTGAATAATTATATTGTGTGTGTGAGTGTATGCGTGTGTGCTGATATAGAACTATTCGGTTGACGGAATAGTTAAATATGTCAGTCAGTCAGCAATTTAATTACTGTTTCTTTTTTAATAACTTTAAGTACCTATTTGACAAGCAATGTTTTAACACATATTATTTTAGCACAACTCATATTAGTCATATATTCTGGTCAATGTGTAGAAGCTGCAGGTCTACGTTGTTCATTAAAAGACCACACTAAATCTGTTATAATATTTTAAAATTAATTTGGTTCATTCATCTGATGCTTTAAAATTTTACTTTGTTTTTATAGATAATATGTCATTTTGAGTAATACATGTATGTAATATAGCAACATATAATCAATATACCAAATATAGAATAAGGATATTTTATACTTGTGATTTCGTCTATAAAGTACTGGTACCAACTTTTATTGTCGTTATAAAGTGGCAGATACTGAGAAACATAGTGCAAAAAGTGGATACTTTGAAGTTGACCTTTAAATGACATCGAAAAGGACATGATCTTCTCTGCACAAATGGCAACAAATATTTTCAAACTTAGTAGAAGTGATTTTTATTTGTCCCCAAGTTTATCAGATGATTTTTACTGAACTACACTAAATATTGTGTAACACATTTAATAGGTTTGTAGAGAAATGCATTGATATTGTATATAGCCTTGTAGATATACATTTTTCACGTGTACATATTATTACTGAATATGTACATATATATGTGTATATTTTACATTTCATAATTATGTGGATGAAATGTGCAAGAATAATGGTGTACTATTTTTTTATCCATAATGTGACATAGCGCCCATCCAGAAATTACAAAGGCTTTTTAATTTATATAGGAATGTAGTCTACTGTTAGTAAGACTACACTTTATGTCTAAATTGATGCTTTATCACAAATACATTGTCTACGGGGATACATGGCATGATAGATAGCACATTATCTGTCGATGTACGGTACTCATATGTACAATAAATACAAGTTGACTCTCGTTATAAATCGTGTTATGTTTTTTTTTCATCGTAAACTCTGATGCAATAAACACGATGACCAAAAACCTTGTCCCATCCGTGCATATTCATTTCCTAGTAAATTTAAATCCTAATAAAATACTATTAAAACTGATGAACTAGTTATTGGTAGGTCTTGATTTTAGACAAATAATTCAATTGATGAGAAGTGTATTTTTCATAAAATGAATTATTTTTTGTCATTTGAAGCAAGATACTGCATAAAAATACAAACTGACAAGTTAACCCTTTCAGTGCGGGGACTGTCTTTATACGTCGGAATTTGACGTCTGTAGACGTCAAAATCTGATGTAGAAAGACAGTCCCTGCACAGGTATTCAAGGAGCTAACTAAGACAATTATGATGATTTCAGATTGAAAAAAACCCTTTGGTTCCCATGATATTTACACACATATTTCAGCGTTGTAAGGGTTAAAGGAACTGGTTCTTTACATCATGTACATCTAAGTTTGGGTGTAAACAACACAGTAAGCGGGACACTACACACCAATATGAGATATTAGGCAACGTCAGCTCGCAGAACAAGGGGCCAGAGCAGATTTTCAGTGTGTGGCCTACAAGCTGCTTACTATGATTTATTAAAAACTTACATAACGATTTTCAAGGCACTATTGTGAATTATATATATTTTTTTAATTAGTCGTAGCTGGCGGCCATTTGATTATAATTTGATTATGCAAATCTGATCAGTTCATCTCTATCCTCATAGGAAAATGGAGAGATTCAATCATTCTTTTTTAAAGTTATCGTGTTAACTAGCAATTTCCTTCATCTCTGACCTTGATTATGACTTTGAACTTACAATATCAGTTGAGCAAAAAAGAAAACTGATTAACAATTTGACATTTGCTTGGGACAAGACAAAGACACAAACACAGTGAAATACCTGAGACATTTGTATTTTATTTTGCTGCCATTGATGACACTTTATGCAGATATGTGTCACAAAACATTAACCGGTAAGACTTGTAATCAAATAGTCAATAAATATCTACTTCTAAGGCAACTTTCTCCCTGAATTGTATGTATTACAGCTTGTCCAAAATGATCATTGCTAGCAATAAATATATATATCAAACACAAGCATGTGTGGTACAAATCATTTAATATGAGGATACCTACTTATTGTTATTATTTACTGTTAAACTTCATCATGATGTCAAGTAAAGGTAATTGAATGTAATGAGTCAACAATCAACACGATCTACTTGTATTGACATGCATTCATTGCATAGATTAAATGAATTTTAGTCCCAGTTGTGGATACACAAATTGAAGTGTGTATAAGCTACTCAAATTATGTTATTTGGAGTATCTATAAGCATCATGAATATTGTGTTTTAATGAAAATAAATATTTATATTTTGAGAAATAGTGATTAATGAAATTGAATTTTTGGATTATTTGAATGACAAATATTATTTTCAGGTAGCATTTCAGGTAACAGTTTGAAATGTGCCCAAAACATATATATACATCCTAGCCTAGCAGGGCAAGGGTTGAATTTTAGTAACATCCGAGAAGATAACTTTAAGGTTTTAACACTTAAAGTGTTAATCACATCTATAGACATTTTTTCTTTGACTTTCAAACAAGTAAATTAGAATGAGAAATAAGCACAAAAATGGTTAGATTATCATTAGCATATATTTAGATTCTAATTGTACAATTGTAATTTTCACTAAGTGGGTAAAAATGTAAATTATATAATCAGGCTCAAGGGTTAAAACAACTGGAGAAACGACGAGCTGTTCAAGGGATGATTTATCTGATAAACATGCCATACACTCTGCTACGACTTATGCTAAAGCGTCAAATGAGATTATAAGTTAACAGGATACAATAATCAGGTAATGGCCGAACCGATCATGACACTTCACCGTTATAACAATACAATGTCAATTCATACATCACTGAGGCATATCCTCCAACACAACCTGGGATCATTAATGATTCAAAATTGCAATGCATTTTCACTGCTTTTAAATATGGTTATAGTCGATAAATTACTAGAATAGTGATCGCTTTTGTGACTCACAATTCATATTATATCTTAAGGGAAAGCTACCTTGACTGAAATATCACAAGAAAGAGAAATGGCAAGACTTTGTATCCTTTAAACAACATTGTTTTAAATGAAATCATAGCAGGTTAACAATTGTAAAATATGAACTAACAAACTGATTGTCTACTTAGATAAGTAGCTTATGTGAAGAAACACATCTATTGACGAGTGGCAGGGAAACAAAGTAAAGCACAAGCAAAATACAAGGAATGACAAAATTCAGCACTGTCACTTGAAATTCATATCATAGTTCAAATCTCTTACACAGTGCTCAATTCATAAATTATATGGTATGCTCTACAATAATAATTACAATATCACCTGTACCTAACCAATTGTTTTTTCTCTTATATCAATTTTAATGTTGTCAGAGCAAATAAATTATATCATTAGTATTTTAAACAAAATCCTGTTTTTCCTAACAATTATGGTGAGAATTCTTATTTTGAAATACGTTTTTTTCAAAGATTGTTTAAATGGAGTTCTTTATCAAAATAAGAATCTGGTAAATATCTCGTGCTTGCAGGGTATTTCCTGATCATACGTCATGGCCACCTGATAATTTAAGTGACACCTGCCACCTGGTGATTGAAATAGCAGACCTGCAACCTGGTGATTCAAGCAGCATATCTGATTTACTCAGTTATGAAAAGTGTGAATAATAAAGTGTGGATAGAATAACAAACTGAAACTGCTGTTAGTAATCTGGGTTTAAAACAGTAAAGACTCTAATTAAAAATTTATCATCCAAAAATGAAAAATTACTGTGCATTGTGGTAATATTTCACTGATCTAGAAGAAAATAATGCTCTTCACAATGTAAGCTAAACATGCACACAAAGGTCACTTTATTGGACAGTGCATGAGAAAAACGATGGACCGCTAAGCCCATCTGGAAGAACTTGATCACCTGTGTAAATCAAGGGGTACAATACAAAAATCTCCACTTTAAAAAAATAAGCAATATTCAATTCTTCTACGACTCTGTTACAATGTACTATCATAACTAGACACAAACTGTTTACAAAATGTACAATCATAAGTAGTTGCGCAATGTAGTTTGATACAAAAGTCATCTTCAAATTAGCCTTCATAAGAAAGTAGTAAACAAGGATAAGGATAGCATTTTATGAGTTCATTGTACTTATAAAATATGGCTTAAATTAACGCAGATATTGGATTGTCTACATTTTATTGGTATTCACTTATTTCATCAGCAATATCCAAGAATCTTTTTTCAATTGATTTATCTTAAAAGCTGTAACTTGCAGCATAAATTAATTACAATTTCTAATCTACACAGAGAAAAAAAATGTTGATACATGAAATCTGTTAATTTCTGACAGATTCACAAACCATCATTCCTTTTGACCTCACAATTAATTATGTACAACAAAATTAATTAACATATTTGCAGAATTCATCTTACAGATTGGTAATACAAACTTTTTCCAATAAATTACTTTGCAGCTAATAAATCGTTAGAGCTAAGAGATGCTAAGTAGGCCTACTACCAACCACATAAATAAATAGGTTAAAATACTGTTTTGGCTGTGTTGCCATCAGTGGCATATATGTGTCTTTCTACTCCCCAAGGGAAATGTAGCAGCTAGTCTAGTCTAGAACTCTTGTATTTTTATGGAAATAAATTACAATATAAATTACAAAGTAAATTGCGACAGGTAAATGATAGCATGTGTCACAAGTTTGAGAAATATGTCTGGGTCTAACTTTGACCCTTCAAGCGCTAAATTAAATAATTTAAATTTTCAACCACTTACGTTGTGTCTCACATTTTAAGTTTGCAAAATTTACACATACTTGTTTAATGTGAGGGCAAACATTTGCAAATCTTGATTTTCAAATACTCATTTCGTTCCCCATAACAGTGATTTAATCGGCTTGTAAAACAAATTTAACACAAATGAAATTGCGCTTAGCGGTAAACAGGTATAAGCTCTGTAGCTTCGGGGGGGGGGGGGGGGGGGATACAAATACAAACCCCATGTTGGTCCCAGGATAATAAGAAAAAAAACAAGATGATGTGTGGTATGCAAGGGGTGAACCGACCATTTTTCTTAAAGCAATTTATTGACAAACACAACAAAAATTTTATTACTCAGTGGCCGTTTGTCATCATAGTCATAAATAATATGAATAATAAGAATCCTTGAACCTGGTTTGGTTGTAGTCCTATATTTAATAAATAAATTCATATTCAGAAAGCAAAAGTATCTTTGCTATTCAAACTGATATTTAAGACACTTCAGTATCTAAAGCATACATAAGATTTCCCTGGGTGTTGGCTAGTCTATACAGAGAAATGTTGACTAGATATCCCCCACTTCAAATCATCACAGAAACATAAATATAAATAAAACAGAATGTTATTGCGTTACTTATAAAATATTAGCACATTAAATTCTTTGAGAAATAGAAAACAACAAAAATAAGGATTAACAAATCTAAACATATTTGTTTAGCACTGAGAAATGAGGAGATTGAATGAATGCAGCTTTCAGATTCAACTTTGGGAGGATAAAAAAATTTATTGAACACAATCCAACTGTCAATGGATTATGAAAAAAGAAGCACTATGTATGTTAAGCATGAGTAAAACTGTCTGTGATATATATGAACAATGTTATTACACCAGTACAGACAGCTTGGTTTGGTCTGATTCAGTAAACATTTCCTCCATAATACAATTACATCTAACGCAAGGTTCCTGCGGGTCTACTCTTCTTAAAAATAATGACTTTTAATGACTTTTTCACTTGAGATTTAATGACTTTTTCACTTGAAATTTAATGACTTTTTATTATACTATTTATTAATACTTATGTATACCTTTTTGTCGTATTTTAAATGCAAAATAACAGCTAGACCTGGAAGGATACTGCATGCACCTTCTGACAATAATGCTAGGTGATACTGACTTCAACAATAGCAGAAAACCAGTAGTATTTGTTAGGACAGGCTGGCTGACGATCGTACATAAAGAGTCCATGTAATTTCTGATTTTTAATGACTTATAATGACTAGCAATAAAAATGACTTTTTAATGACTTTAGGTCCTATTTTTCAATTTAATAACTATTAATGACTTTTAATGACCCGCGGGAACCTTTTAAACGTGAGTCACCAAATAACAAATGATGTCACTAACGTTAGTATTATTTAGATGCTTCATGTGTTTATAGTAGTTATTTCCTTAACCCTCTTCCTGCTAAGTTAATTTATTCAACTTTTTACCAACGTGAAGTTGTGTGTCGCTACCGCGACCCACAACTTCAATTGGGTAAAAATTACTTAACTGTAGATTTATTTAATTTGAGAAAAAGCCTTTGCAAATCCTGATGTTCAAACAGTTATTTCGTTCCCAATATCAGTGATTTGATTGACAAATAAAACAGGTTAAAACGACAATAGTCGTGATCAGCAGGACAAGGGTTAAAAAAAATCCGTTTCTGATTAATAGATTCAAATCAAAGCACTTTTTCGAAGGCCTCAACATGTTATTGGGAAATCTATTAAACTTTTTTTTTTTTCAATTTACTAGCACTGAAGGTGTGAATTCAGAATACTGGATTACCATAATGTACTCTTGTAACGTTTAAGTTTAGGATTTAACTCCTTGTCATCCTCTAGTTTCCTCTTCAGTTCAACAAACTTAGGAATAGTACTGTTTTTGAAGTTGAATGTGATATCGTCATCCGCCCGCTGCTCGAAGGCTGCTTCTGTGACTGGCAAAGGAGAGGAGAGATTATCTGGTGTTTTTAAGTCAGCACGACTATAAACCATGATATAAGCCTGAGACAACAATACATCCTCCAGACGACACATCTCAAGTCTAGAGTCATTACAGTGAAGCCAAGATTCTGCAAAGAAAAACACTACATCTTTATTTTAAATATATCTTCTCAAAAGTAGTCAGTTAACCCTTTCACTGCAGAATTATGACGTCATAACTTGCCTGAGCGCTGAATTAATTATTTTTTTAACTAAAAACAGAAATTATTGATGTCGCCAAAAGGCCAGGGGATCGCCTTTTGGCGACATCCGCGGTGAAAGGGTTAAATAGAATTACATGTATGTTTCATTATATTGTCCTTGTTCAGGCAAATAATTAATAATCACAAGTGGAAGGAAGGGTGAAAATAAGTGCCACCTAAAGACATGATGACAAGTATAGTATAGCCTTAACGATACCTGGTAAATTTATTTAAATGCTTACAGAATTCTAAACTTTACAACTATTATCTTCCACTCGTGGCAAATTGCAATTGCTACCAAATAAACGTGTAAACCTACCGGCCTCTTCACTCCAGACGTGGGCCGTGTAATGACCCGAGCCAAACCCTCGTCCGTGATGCATCACCACAGCCACCAGGTTGTACAGCCTCGCTCTTCTGTCCAGATTGGCATCTTGGCAAAATGGTCCCATATCAAGCTCCTGGTCAAACTGAACATGAGCTGGAATTTTTCCTCTGTTGTTACGACCACCCCACCTGTTAAACACAGCCAATAAATTGCCAGGTTTACATTATAAACAAACCTCCAATCCACAAATATTAAGTATTTTTAAATCTTGCTGACTTAAGACACTATCTTCAAATGGTTATATTGTAAGTACCTGTAAAGAAATCATATACGCTACACTTAAAAGATGGAAAATACTGATGATTATTACTAATACAAGAGGGAGACTCAAACAAACAGTGAGGTGGACTCTCCATGAAGTAATCCCATCAAGCTCAACACTTTAACCCTTTCAGTGTGGGGGCCGACTTTAAAAACTGACATCTATCACCTTTCAGTGCGGGTACAGACTTTAGAATGTTAGATTCCCACACTGAAATATTAATTATTTATAATGGCCGTAGACCCATAATCTGCTAGATCATGTAAAAATATTTCAGTGCTTTAAGAGTTAATATGTTAGATTATTACTACACAATTCTCTGTGATGCTTTCACAACAGTAAACCAACATAGGTTCAGTCTAGCCTGATTGGTGGGATATAAATGCATAAAGAATTCTACAGAACTTCAAAATGATAATTTTATGCGTAAAAACATGTGTACCAAACATACTGAATTAATTATTCAGAATGCATTTGATTAAATAGATTTAGTAGCTTTTTAGAAAAAAAGTGGTTACAAAAACATAGACCTTACATGAATCTCTTCAGGTGAAGTCTGATAACTCGAGGCAGGCGGTTGATTTTTAACATTTTTGATGCTTCACTGCGGATAGTTGATCTCCGTTTTGGTCGGTTTTCTACAGCACATAATAAATGTCAGGTTTTTAAGTGGATAATTTAAAAATATATATACATATTATACATATCAACAAAGTTGTTTATCAAACTGAATTATTATTAGCAGAAAATGATATTAGCCATTCCAGTTTCAAATGATGAAAAATCGCTTTACGCATTATTCAGCAGCAAAGGCTAACATATTCCAGATTACAATGTGACTCCCCTCATTTTTACAGGAGGGATTCCGCCATACAAAATAGTGCACGATCAATGTGTTGGAGGCTTACTCGAATTAGTTAACTTACAATATATACCATTTTATGACAACAATATTTCAATCTTTTTCTTTTTATACGCTTAACAGTAAACTGATCTTAGTATTGGTCGTATACTTACTGTTACATTCATCACAAGTATAGATGCAACCATCCAATTTTTCAGCTTCTGTAAACTTGCTTAACATTTCTGGAAAAAGAGAATAAATGCACATACATGTTTTAATTTATTATTATTAGGTAATATTATATGTTGATATGGATAGTAGTACATGTACTTTATTTTCAACAATAAAAGTGATTGCAGTGGGAAAAAATGCTGTAAAACGATTGCAGTAGACCGATAACATACCCCGGTAGTTATTCAAATGGAGCGGAAAGGGCTATCTAAGGTATTTATGATAATTTCAAATTGAAAAAATCCTTTAGTCTCCATGGTTTATACAAGTGCAAGCTTTAGCGGAGCATTACCGGCTTTTTGAAGATTATAAACTGCTCAACATAAGTAGAAAGGGTTTCAAAAATATGCTTCTTCAAATGTTAAAGTATTTAACAGCTCTCTCATGTGAAGGATCGAGTAAGGGTAAGTTTTTAGAGTATGACATTTGACACACACCTGTGACATGACAAGCTGGCGAGGAGGGACCTCCACTATTAGTTTTATTCTGATAACGAGTTGGGAACTCTAAGGATAGATCCATGAATGGTTCATATGTTTGTGATTTGTGTCCACATCGTAGATACGTGATCTGTTATTGAAAAAATAAAGTATTTTAATGATACATTTTCACCTTGATAACCCGTTTATATCCGGTTTCCAGTAAGTTTCAGAGGAAATAAAATGACACTGAAATCCATAAAATAGTTTGTGATAGATGCTCAGTTAATCAAAATGTAAATTTTCACACATGTTTATTTTTCATAAATAGTCATATTTTTTGTCATTTAAAGCTGGAAATTGCGCTAGCAACTACAGATGACGAAAAACACAATTGAACCAATTCAGCGGGACCAAGGGTAATCCTTTTCCCATCAAGTTAGCTTCATTCAATTTTCACCTTTTGAAGTTGTTTCTCACTACCGTGAATCATAACTTCAAGCAGGTGAAAATTAATTTGAAACCAAATATTTGCAAATGTTTGAACACTTCTTTCATTCGGAATGACAGTGATTTCATTGACTAATAAAACAAATTAAAAACAAACATATATACTTGTAAAGAGGATGAGAATTTACTAAACCATTTTATAGAAGTTCAGCACTTGCATAATCATTTCAATCAAAAATACAAATTCAGATGGTAAATTACTAAGATACTCTAAGGATTTTCATATCTAATGTACCATATAGCCATGCATTTCCTTCACAAGTACTTCAGTTGACAATGTTTAACATAAGGACAGTAATGGAATTCTGTCACAATATGTGTTGCTGCCTAGCTAGCAGTATTCTACAAAGTCTGTCCTGTCAACTGAAATAGTTAGGACATATTGAAACGGAAAAGAGAGCTAGAATAGTTGAGAAGACGCAGCCTTAGTATACTGACCTCACTAATTAGTTCTCCCTGAAAGGTATTTTCAACTAGATGAGCTGTTTCATTGAGCAAAGAGACGGCTGAGTTCTTTGGAGATCTTTTCGGAGGGGTTTTCACCGGCAGCACCAGAGAAGATGATTGCTCTAATTTCTCCAATTCTGATTGTAATTTGTCCAAAAATTCACTGCAAAGCACGAGAAGGGGGATCTTTAGAGTGGCTAATTGTAAATATGACTTAATTAAGGCAGACGTTTGTGCAAACATTGGTCAATAGACATACCCAGGAAAATAAGGCAACCATGTAAAGCACATAATTTATTGTGTGTCATCATGGTCATTGTTGCAGAATTATGAATAAACACCCACATTCATGATTATGACGACAGTTCAAGGTATTTTTTTTTTAAATTTATTTTAGCTTTCCCGATAAGTTATAAAAATAATCAGAAATCGGATTAAAAAATTGATAAATTACATGGAGAGAACAGAACTCACCATAAAAATTCTTGAGCATCCTGTTGAGCATAGCCTTTGAAAAAAGGGATGAGCCTCCAGATAGCGTAGAGCATTTGATGAGGACTAACGAGGGCCCACTTGCCTGACCACATCACCCTCAGTAAAGCCAGTAACTCCTGATGTAGAAAACTGTAAACACACGTAGTACCGTCATAATTTGTTTTCATCTTGTAACTGTTTTGCATCAACATCTAAAATTTCACACTACATTTATGCACCACATGACATATTCTGAATATTAAATCATCTCACTTAGGAGGCTCCAAGCATTCTTTTGGGTTTTAACCCTTACAACGCGGAATTATTTTGCATAAACCATGGAGATCAAATGCAAAAGTATATCAGCGCTCTAAAGGTTAAAACACTAAGTCTCCACCACATAGTGGGTGGAGACTTAAAAATACAAAACAGATGGGGGGGGGGGGGGGGGTATACTTACATAGGGTTTGTGGTGGTATTTGCAGCCAGAGTTTTGTGGACACATTTAGCCTTTGTTGAGGATGATCCACCACCATTGAGACCACCCTTCTTCACAATGCCTTCATTCAAATGCTGAAATATATTAAAAACCATAATATGCGAAATTATGTATGCTTCCTTGTGAATACAACAGACCAGAAAACCCTACATATCTGTTCAAATAAATTTGAAATAAATCTACACTAATGATAAAATTAATTTAGATGTACAGTAGAACCTGCTATGAGCAGCCACTATTGGGGCACTTGAAAATGGCCTCTCATGGCAGGTGACTGCTCATAGGAGGTACATTTCTATAGAAAATGCCATTTTGGGTGGCCTCTCATTGTAGGTTGGCTGCCTGTAAGGGTGGCTGCTCATAGCCTGTTTTAGTGTACTATGCTCAACTTGATGGCTTTTTCATTTCAAGTATCACACTAGATTTAAATTTCCATAAAAAAAATCATCATTAGCCAAGTTAAGATCATGTTTATATCAAAATAACCAGAGCAAAATATGGAACAAAAATCATAGCAACTTAGTGGAAATATTGTATCTCTCAAAGATTTATACTGATGAAAAACTGTACTATAATAACTGAAATTGTAATTAATTTTAGAATAACCAGCATGTGACAATACTTCATGATGCATATAAGGTTAAACACATCAAATGTAAATCACCTGAAAGCATTCCAGGGTGGTCTGTCTGTCATATTTGACAGGTTTTTCTTGGGTAGTTCTCAGGGATGTGGCTGACCTACTGGGTCTGACAGTATCATTTGGAGAGGGGGCTGACTTGGCAGGAGTCACAGTTGGTGAGTTATCAGCAGAGTCCTCACCACCAGTCAACCTTAATAAACCTTTACGAAACTCTTCTAAGTGACTGAAAACATTAAGCAAAATAGCAAACTATCAGAAGTCTAGACTATAAGCCAATATCACCTACTTCTATATTTCAGGATCAATTATTAAAGAGAATCTAGGAGGGGAGCAAATACAAAACCAAACACAGCGTAGTCAAACAATTTTTTTTAAATTGTTTGCTCCAAAGCTAATTTTTCAAGAAATACAAAAAATCATAAAACTATCTGTTAACTTGGGAGCTAAAATGTAGATTGACAAATAGAACTTTTAACTATACTGACATCAGACATATAGGTAGTCACAAGCTTCAAGGGATATAAGTTAAAAAGCTGCACCTGCACAGCTACTTATAAGAGAGAAACTAACCTGACAGGGCTCCCACAAAAAAAAACACTAAGAAATTTTTTTTACATTCCACATTTTTTTCAAATTCCAGGTGTTCAAGGCCATGTGGGAGCACTGACACAATTTGGTTTCATAATGATCAGATAATATAATCACTAACCTCAAAACTTGTAAAATAGAATTCATGTAGCATGTGTTTCCTAAATTTCTCAGTCCTGTCACCCCAGGTGTTATTGCACGTTTCTTTCTGCGAGGCGCCAAGGTAGGAGGAGACTGATCAACTGAAGTGGCTGGTTTAGCTGGAGGCTAAAGGATGAAAAAACTAATTATAAACGTACTGATAATGTCTAAAGCATAAATAGCACAAATACAATGAAGCAATTGCATCATGATCAGTGTTCAACACAGACAAGAAATAGGTGGGGACATTTGTCTCACTACCCTGAAAACAAAGGAGACATTTGTTCTCTAAGTGCGTAATTGACGCCTTAGTGTTCTGCACAGACAAGAAATAGGGGGGTAATTTGTCTCACTACCCTGGAAAAAAAGGAGACATTTGACCTCTAAGTGCGTAATTGTCTCAATATCGCGGCCTGTGCTGAACACTGATGATATTGTATTCAAAATACGGTAATCCCAATAAAAGAACAGAAAAAAAAGTATACAATAAATACAAGTGAATAGATTCAATAAAGATAAGATAAACCAATTTACATTCTAGTAAAAATATGTTACTTCATTACAATCTAGGTCAGGATGCAGAGATATAATTTGCACTGGCAAGGGCTAGTGAAACCTAAAGATCAATCTGGGGTGGTGTGTAAAGTAGAGATATATTGCATGAAGTTTGGGAGAAAAGACTGCTCTGTTATGTGTAAGTGAAATAGTTCTTTGCTGCTCTGCATTGGAGACTGTGTACCTCTCATGACAAAACTGCCAACTAAATGATATCTTGTCACTACATATTTACAGTGTAAAAATTTCTTCACAAATTTCTACTTGTAATCAATAAATTAGTTTTGTAATGTTTCGACTGTATGACTCAATATTAGATATATTCATGGTATGTAACTATAATAAGATTAACCCTTTCAGGCCTGAATTTACCATTATCATCTTCATCCACTACAAGCCGCGAATTGCTGTCGCAATTCCCGACTTGTAGTGGATAAAGATGACTTGAAATGGGTGCAAAATTAAAGAAAATTGCCATGTATTGGTAAAACATTTTCATGGAATTTTTTGTTTTAAAACTCCTTAGTATTGGGAAACTAAATCAGTTTTCAGGGATGTAAAATGATGCTTTGATGCATTGTGAGGGCTTAAAGGGTTAAACTTCCAAGTGTGGGAGAGTCGCTTCCAATTCTGAGTTCATACATGTATCATATGAGACCTCAACCCTTCAAGTGCTATATTAAATAATTTAAATTTCACTTAGCTACAGCGACCCACAAACACGGGTGAAAATTACTAAAATTTGTTTAATTTGAGACCAAACATTTTCAAATCTTGATGTTTAAACACTCACTTCGTTCCCAATAACTGTGATTTAAACGGCTAATAAAATGGATTGAAATTGACTGTAGTGGCGTTTAGTGGTTGAAGGTTAATGAATGGGTTATAGAGAGCATGCCGAAAAAGCTAAATAAAATACCTTTACCTGTGCCTTCTTTTTCACCGAGCTGGTGCACTCCTTCCAAGAATTAAACACTCTGGCCAATAAGTAGTACCTGAAACATAAGATGGATACGGTAAATGATACACTAACTTATAGCAAGAAACATTGGAATATTTTAAATCTCGGACTATATTTATAAGTCTTGGATCTAAATATCAAGAATTTCAGCCACATAGAATGATGGATCAATTGTGGTATTATGTGTAGTTAGTGCTCACTTGGTGCTACAATGAAGAATATCTTATAAACATGATAAATAATGTATTCAACTTAAACTTTACAGTGAAGTTACACTACACTGCCATGCAAAGCCAGACAGCTGTTACTGTTTACTGTAATACTGTCTGCGTTTGCACAGCAGTATATGTCCCACAACAAAATGAATACCCCTAACCATCTCAGTGCAAGGACTGACTTTTGATGTCAGACAACCCTTACAGTGCAGGGATCGACTTTTGTCATCAGAATCTGATGTCTACAGACGTCAGATTCTGACGATCGCCGCACTGTAAGAGTTCTACTGGTCGTAGACCCATAACATAGGTATACAAATGAATCTGAAAGAGCCAACTAAGACATTCATGATGATTTCGAATCGAAAAACCCACTTTGGTTTCCATGGTTTTTACAAAATTAAGGGTTTGTAAGGGTCTAGCCAGTCCTTGCACTGAAAGGATTACAATATTCACATTGGATATAAAATCTTATACATGCCCATTCTAAGATGCCAATTTTAACCCTCAAGGCGCTTAAATACTTTCGTATAAACCATGGAGAACAAAGGGTTATTTTCAATTTGAAATCATCATAAATGTCTTGGTCCCCTCTATTTGATTCATGTGAATACCTACGGTATGTTATGTGTCTACAGCCATTATACATATTTGTACTCTTACTGTGAGGGGATCGACTTTAGAAGTCAGATTCTGACTTCTAAAGTCGATCCCCGCGCTGTAAGCGTAAAGCAAATAGAATTTTTTCTATTTGAAGCTGAATATTTATGTTCAACTTAACCCTTAAAGTGCTAAAATATAATTCAATTTTAAAGGGACATGCCCACGCTAAAATCATTAAAAAAACGGTGATATTATTTTGGCCTCTTAATATGACCATATGATGTAAACAAGTTGTAAACATGTCCATAGACTAGAACTGCAAAAGTTTTTAAATTTTTCTGCTGTGCATTCACCAGTTAGGCTAGATATAGAGACAAAATTCCCGTATTTCCTATTTTTGACATGGTTGTCAAAAATTAGTAATCAGGAATTTCGTCTCTATATCTAGCCTAACTGATAAATGCGCAGCACAAAAATTAACAAAATTGCAGTTCTAGTCTATGGACATGTTTACATCATATGGTCATATTAAGAAGCCAAAATCACCGATTTTTTTATGATTTTAGCGTAGGCATGTCCCTTTAAATCTTCAGAAATGTCTTAGGTAGTTCTTTCCGCTTCATTTGAATATCTACGGGGATCGACTTTAGATGTCAGATTCTGATGTCTTAAAGTCGGTCCCCGCACACAAAGGGTTGAAACATACATGCTAATATAATTATATTTAACTTGAAACATACATGTTCACCTCATGAATTTAAAAGTTAAATACCGGTACTTTAATTTATAGCAGAGAACATATTTTGGACAGATGGGTGAGAGCTAAGTTAAAGAATTATAACTCAATAAAAAAAAGAGCTCACCGTCTGAACCACAAAGCTGTGTAACTGAGATCTTCATCATAGAGTCGTTTTTCTTCAGATTTGCTAAAAACACCAAATATTATAGGACTACAATCATAATAAAACATGATTTCGAAATATCTATCACAATAACTATTATTGTCCATAGTTTTGGGGTGTAACCGTGTAAATTATAATGATCATACTTGGTAATAGGCACATTACTCCTTTTTTTTCGTAATTGTAAATTACATAAATCTTTGAATAAAACAAAGAATGAAAGCAGCTAACCTGTGCAGCTCAATGATTGCGTTCAATTTTTTCATTGTGTTAAATCTAGGGCCTTTTATTTCTCTAATCCTAATAAAGGTACATTTTTTAATGATATTTATTGACCCAGCATTTCAACAGACTTTCAATTAGCCTGCACTAATAATGAATGTAATTGTGTACCTGCTGCCTGAACCAGTAAAGGACTGTGATCTGAGTAAGCGATGGTGGCCTCGGTCCTCAGGAAATGTTAGCGTGGCGATGGCTGTGAGGCAGCCACGGAGTATCTTGATATCTCCAGCTGCATTGTCATTCAGAATGTAGTCATCACATTCATAACTAAAGTAAACAAATAAACACAATGCTATTTAAGCTCCCTTGTCACAAAAGTCAACCACATGATACATTGTAACCCTTATTTAACCCTTTGACCGCCGGTCCCGAATATATTCAGTTTTTTTATTACCACATTATGTACCACATTATAAATAAACATGTTAACCCTTACAAAGCTGAGTTTTTTAAATATAAACCATGCAGACCAAAGGTTTTTTTTCAATTTGAAAACATCATAAATGTTTTAGTTAGCTCTTTCGGATTCATTTGAATACCTATGTTACGGGTCTACGGCCATTATAAATATGTTTATTCTTACAGTTTGGGGATCGACTTTAGTCCTTACGTCTGTAGACGTCAGATTCTGACAACTAAAGTCGATCCCCGAACTGCAAGGGTTGAAGATAAAATGTGACATTAAATCAGCAGAATTTGAAAAAAGTTGACCTCCATTTTGTCAAATTTGAATGATTTTCACTCACTGGAAGTTGTGGATCACATCAGCGAAACACAAATTCAAGTGAGTGAAAATTCCAATTGAATAATTTGGAGGTTGAAGGGTTAAACCGCTAAATTAAAGTTGAAGTAGGAATTGCTGGAGTAATTCAGATATTTAGCTGGGCCCTAACTTCGGAGCAAACAATAATTTATTATAACTTTTGGCTAATCTCAAACTTGAGATATGAATTAATGCCGCAATCCTCATCCTAAGGTGAATAAAAATGTCCTGATTTTATAAAATACTTTTTTAGTCAATACCTTCTAATGTTATGGTAATATCTAAAATGAAAGCTTAATCTTTTAAGAATATCTCAGACCCCGACTTAGCATGCTTAGTGTTCAATTGCAATAGGTATTCTTACCTCAAAGCGACACAATCAGGCTAAAATCATCCAAAAATCAGTATTTTTATTTTGGATTCTTAATATGACCATATGATGTAAACATTTCCATAGACTGGAGATGCTGAAGTTTTTAAATTTTTGTGCATTTACCAGTTAAGCGAGATATAAAGTCGAAATTCCTGTATTTCTTATTTTGGACATGCAATGTTTACATCAGTCTATTATGACCATGTATGGTCAAATCAAGAAGACAAAATAAAAATAATTTTTTGATGATTTTAGCCTGATTATGTCGCATTAATATCATGATTATTTGGCTGTGTAATATATATATCAAATTGAACACAAAGTATCCTCATTTTGATGGGTTTAAGGGATGATCATGATAAGGAAGTCATTCAGAATATCAAACTTGTAAAATACTGCAATGTTTACTATAATTATCTTTATATTTTTAGGACACTGAAGAAACTCACCAATATAAATATTTCTCATTCACCTCCAAAGCAAGGGGATGCTGCAACATTAAGCGATCAATATACTAACACTACTAACTGGGAAAAACAACATCTACAATAAATCTTGTTCACTACAAAAGTCTTCACTGTTGATGAAAGTGATGTAAATTAAATCAAGTAGATACTGCCAGTGCTCTAATCATTTGTCATATGTTTATAGCAAAAAATAAAACACTTTAAATACGGCTTATGACAAAGAGTGGAAAGCACAAACCTTAGTTTCTTTGTAATGCTTCAGGGCATGTTCCTCTATAAACCTGCCACACGCCACATGTGAGCAGCTCAAGCATGCCTGCATCAAAAGATAAAATACGATTACATAGCTCTATATAATCCATATTTCATTTTTACAGTATTATAATATAAAACAACACCTGTCAGCAACGGAATTAGGTTTCAGCCTCTAATCATTTAAAAGCAAGGTAGGCTAAACAAGATCTATCATAGAAATTCTACAAATACCTTTTTCTTTGGTGATTCTAATGAGCGTTAGATAAATGACTTACCCAGACACTTTCTGTAGTGCCACACTCTGCACACAGCCAGTTCTGCGGGTTTAAAATGGAATGGTCACGTGATGGTGTGATACGTGTCACATGTTTACAGTTATCCATAACTCATCCACAAAAAAGTCACTGAAAAAACAACAAATTACTTTGTTAAAAAAGCATGTATCTACACATGTACTTGGAGATATATTTGCAACTGAAAATCATCTTTGGTGTGATTTCTATTTTCAAGATTAAAACATATCGTATTTTTTATAATAATTGCCCATGATCCAATAACGCCCACCCCTATGATTTGAAAATAAATCATGTACTGTACATCACGTACACTATTAGGCTAGAATTTGTTGATTAATTGGTTCTGAAGACCGCTGAGTCTTGATAATGCAAAATATTTAAAAAAAATATATATGGAAATTTCATCTATTTTTTATTTTGTTATACCGCCGACCCGTTATTTATCGATATAAATTGATCAAAAAAGATATTGAAATCATGTAAATTATGCCTATTTTTAAAAAAAAATGAGTCAACACTTAAAAGGGTGTTTTTTTTAAAAGTTTACCGTTAGAAAATAAAATAGTTTTATTTTTTTGCGACTGCCTGCTCTGAATCTTGAATAAAAATTCTTGAGAACCAGTTAATAAAAAATATTGTGCAAGCACTCAGACACCCCTCGGCTAATGCATTGACTAAATGTCCACAAATCTGACACAAATGCTTCCAATTGATACGTTATGCCAAAAATAGAAGATCAGTGATAAAATCAAGATGGCCGCTACATCCGCGGTTTGTATCGCACATGAAAACGAACAATGCCAACGACTCGCAGACCCCAAAACTTATATGCTAGGTTTCAAGGTATTTAACTGAAAATAAGAAGGATTTATTAAAACTGAAAAAACAAAATGGCCGCCATAGCCTTGTTTTTTGGTCTCACATGAAAACGGACAATGATAAGACTCGCAGACCTCAGAAACATGAACATACCAGCTATATTTTAAGCATATTTATGGCACCTAAAGATAAGGTCGGTTGGGTTACCTGAAACAAACAATGGTTTTGCTTAGGCCTCAGTCTAGCCCAGTGAAATGAATAATTAAAAAATAATTTGAAAGCACAACCCCCCCCCCCCCCTCAGGGCTGGCCAAAAGTTGCATTGATTGGCGCTCTACATTGATTAAAATGGGCACCAGAAAAAAAACTGTGTGCAGCCTATGATGACATGGATCACTTTGCATCTATACAATTCCATTCTGTAGCCTGTCTACATGTATATTTATGGGAGATTTCTGGAGTCATTTCTTGTCGCGCAATGTAACTCTTTGGTGCGATTTGACCTTGCCTGTCACTCTGATGGGCGACATATAGTTGCAGTCAACTTTCACCAGCGTTGGGTGTTTTTCGCTGATATCTCAGTCAATTCTAAATCAATTTCAAGAAATTTAGCAAGCTATCTTTTCAAGTATTCCGGCGCCTACCCTGAAAATTTTGTAAAATTTGAATGAGTATTTCAAAAGTTAGACCATTTGACATGTAGTGGATTTTCGTGATTGAGGCTGATAGGGTTTAATGGGTTTATAGAGGAGCGTCATAATTTGCAAAAACTACATGTCAAATGTTCTAACTTTTAAACTACATAATATTTTTTCTTGAAATTTTCAGGGAAGTTGCCGTAAGACTAGAAAATAATGCTTGCCAAATTTCATGACAATCGGATGAAAATTGTGTGAGTAATCAGCGAAAAGCATGCAACGCAAAAGAGGCAGATTTAATGTGATTTTTACTATAGTGACAATTGGCCAGCCCTGCCCCTTGGAATTTTTTTTCTGCCTAGGGAGTGCATTGGATGGTTGTATTTTTTCTGACAAAAACAGTTCATTTCAGAAGTTAAAAAAATTGATCCTACTACTGTTTTCTGCTCGCTCTTTTTTATTAGCTTTTTCTATACTATAGAAAAATAGGTCCAATGTTATTTCGTCGCTCTCATGTCCAGCTTTTGCTTTGTCGCCCTTAATAACTTTTCTAGAAAGGCAGTTTTGACAAAAAATTATTCTTGAAGTTTTTGTCTTGCCGTTATTGCATTGCGACGCATTAAACTTATCATACAAATTGCCATCTTAGACTCTGTCCTACCTGGTACCCAATTACACTAGTTACACCTGAGTCAAGTGAAGGCTGAAGCATGTGATTGGGAGGGTAACTGACATGTGTCTGTGAAGTGCCTTGGCGGACACAACTTGACATCTTAAGTTAGGATAGGTAGCCTACATCACATAAATTTGAAAATCGTCCAATAAAATTATGCTGAACCTTTTTTTGTAACTGCTGACATACAGTAGTGCCTACTAAAAGAAATATTTCACCACATTCCACAGGTTTTATTGAGCAAGAAAAATGCTGTGCTAGATTAAAATCTGAGCTAAGTCATAAAAACATTCAAAAGTTGTGACCTCAATGTTGCAAATTGCGGAAGGGATACAGAATCAAAAACATCACCCAGACACTTGAATTTTTTGAAGCAGCTGAATAAAGCTACTGAGATGTACATTCTGTTTTAGTTTTTAGATACATCAGGGTACCCAATGAGTGGTCCGCAACAGTAGAAAATATATCACATAACAATCAGAAATTTGGGAATAGCCTCCAGCCCCTTTTTAACTTCATGGAAGAAGAATGATGATTTGATTGATTTGCATCCTTAGGCCACTATGTTTTTATTCATCTGTTATAGATGAGCGTGCACATTAGATTTAGGCAGCACATTACCAAAAAAAATATGTTTTTTTCTGCCCAGCGCTCACATTGTTGCCGATTTCCAAAAAAACCCAGTTAATTTCTAAAGATAAAAAAAATCGAAAAAGAAGTTTATTTTAGGAGATAAAAAATATTTTCCAAGGTATGTTTTTATTTCGCTTGTTTTTTCCTCGGTTCTCTTGTAACGAGTAAGGCCTAGGCCTACCACCCACCGCCTCGATTGAGTCAATAAATGGCAATATTCTAGATCTGATAACCTTAACCTTCAATTATAAAACTACATCTATTTATAGTTAGAATCCCCGAACCCTCAGGCCCCCACCACCCAGGGCAGGGGCCAGGGCCCAGGGAGAAGCCGACATGCCGCACACAACACGCAGACAATTTATTCTCCCAGTTCCACTGGTCACTGCCACTGACTCAGTGACTGATTGTCAGTGTCACTGTCACTGACGTCACACTGTGATACTGACACTTGACAGTGTCAGTGACACTCCCACTCCAGTGGCGCTGTGTTGTACCACGACCACGTCCACGTGTATTGTTTAATCGACATTAAAATACATTCGGTCATTACTGTTATACTTAAACCTGTTTATTATTATTAGATTTTCAGACAACAAAAGAACACGACACCATAACCATGTCGTCAGCTTTGTTGGGGAGGTTCGGGCAAAATTCAGATCGTTTACTGTCGTTTCAGTTTCAGATTTTCACTGTCTCATTCTGGATTGGAACCTTGTCCTTGAAATTTATGAACGATATCGTACGACATTTCGTAACAAAAACAGAGACAAATGGCATTTTTAAAACATTGAATAACAATTATTCTTACAATAGAGCTCTGGCACATTTTCCTGTTAGTCTAGGATAAAAACGTAACTTTTGTTTATTGTTTATTCTCAGTCGCTGCGCTTCCACGGTTTTTGTTCACAGCGCCATCTTTATTGCTATCCCAGAAATCCCTATTATTCGTGGACTGCACCATTGCTCATAAATAAACAACAGTGAATAAAATTTACATTTGTGAATTTACTTTAATTTTTATTATATTTCAATTAAATATTCGAGAAATAGTAAAGCAATAATTTTACAGCCACTGTCAGTAAGCTACGCGTGGTTTCAATGTGCGATATGAGTTAAACCGACCTCCCCCATATCAGCTGCTTGACGTCTATTTAGACTCGTCCAAAAGTGTCAACATGGCCGACGACGGGGAATCGGAGGCCAACAACATGAAGACAGAAAACGATGCAGACGAAATATTTGTGAATGGAGATAGTTCTACTGACAACACAGCGAATAACAATTTGCTACACCCGGAATATAACACAATGCCTGAGCAAGTAATCCCACGGAGAAGCAGCCTCGTAAAAGACAGGGATGCCAGCCGGCGGACGCAGCAGCGCAAGAAAACCGTCTCGTTCGGTGCGATGCCCAATGAGAGAACCGTGATCAATGGTGAGTACAAGCTGTCTCACACACTGGCACAGTGGCAGTGCTCGGGCAGTAGCCTAGCGTTAGCATTAGATTAGCAGATATAGGCCTATGTCAGTCATTATGGTCATATATGTAGGCTACACGAAGATCAGGCTGGCATGCTCACATGTTGACACCGTCATTTCGTCTGATTATAAAGTATTTATGCTGCAGCCCTTGTGAATATAATATATCATAATGGAATGGTGTCACTGTGCTGGATAATATGAGACTGAGACAGTGAGAGCTAATAATATTAGACTATATGGAATTCAATATTAGGGCCTTGTCCCTATTTAGACCCTATAGTCTATATCCCTAATAAAATAATAATTGGCCTAATTAACATTGCATTAAATAATGTTAATTAATATGAGACTGAGACAGTGAGAGCTAATAATATTAGACTATATGGAATTTAATATTAGGGCCTTAGCCCTATTTAGACCCTATATACATGATATATCCCTAATAAAATAATAATTGGCCTAATTAACATTGCATTTAAAAATTAGGTCTATATTGGTGTCATTGCACGTAATGTATTTCTTTTTTATGGAGCGGCTTAGGCTTATAGGCCTAGTTTGTTTTCCCAGCAAACATATTATTATAGGCCCTAAATTAAATGGCAGAGATTCGGAACATAATTACCGACAATGATGCATTAATGTCTCTCTAGGCCTAATGCTGAGCCAGCGTCGCAGACGGTGAGCCAACATTATAGGTCATTATCACCATTGATTGGGTCATCGTGTCTTGGTAGCTGAGTGAAGGATGTAGGTCCAATTCATGAAAGTCGAAACGTTGAGCCTATCCATTAGGGCTGCACCACAATCAGCTCTACATTAGGGCCAATGTTGTTCTAACGTTGGAGGGACACAGAGTCTGCGACGCTGGCCCAACATTAAACCACCACCGATGCAATGGCATTTATTAATGCTTCGTGTTATAAAAACAGTTTGCTGCATGTTGACGAAGTAGGCATAGGGCCTTAGGCCTAGCGCTCCCAGGCTGAGGTGAAACAGCCCAACAAACACGTGACATCAACCCAATGTTGGACTAATAATGGTCCACCGTCTATGACGCTGACCCAACATTGGGCTTTTTGGACTTTTCTGGACCCCCTCCAGTCCTCGTAACAGTGGCGGATCCAGAATGTGGAAGAGGAGGGGGCGTAAGCCATATTTTGGCTAAAAAAAGATTGTTAGCTTCACTTTATTAAAAAAATGCATGAAAATGCAATATTTTCACTTATAAGGGGGGGGGGGGGCTACGCCGGGTACGCCCTATGCTGGATCCGCCACTGTCGTAACGCTTTTTAACGTTACTTTGAAGTCCTACGCTCCCTAACCAGGAATAACGCATCCCTTACCTCTGAACCCCTCTTTCACTCTTAGCGTTACGTAATTGTAGAACGACCTCTAATCCCGATTTAGGCTTATAATGCTTGGTTAATGCCGGCCAGACATTGCAGACAGTGGCCCTACTTAGGGCCAGTTTGCTCGGATTGCCATTGGTCAACTTGCCAATTGAGAACTATTCATGACTCTGTAGGCCCTATTTATGAATGTTTTATAAAAATGTATAGGCCTAAATCATTTATATATTTAGCCTATAGTCTAAATGTTTTATAAAACACACAGGCTCAGGTTCCTATCAAGCTTACATTGACCTCAAGGCTCAGTCGATGCGCATGATATAGGCCTACATGATAGGCCTGATCAATGCTGATAGGCATGGGTCTACTACTAGGAGCTACTAGGCCTACTAGACACAAGTCTAAACACCTTTAGAAGTTTCCGGGTTGCCGTGTTAGGCATGCATGATAAATTAGGCATGCATGATCCACCTTCACAGATTTATTAGACTGAACTTTTAGGGTAGGCCTAGCTAGGCCTAATAAATTCATGTAGGGCCTAGGCATTATAACTGTCCATACCCAATAAACACAGAACATTTAAGGCATATATTTGTATAATGTCGGCCCAACGTCCTCGACGTTGGTCCAACATTGTAAAAATGTTGTACTAATCTATTGCGTTTACTGGGTTGGATACTATTATGACCCCTAACCAGCTAACAGCCAGAGTGTCGGCGGTCGACGTGCGACTCATTTGAATGGGATAGGGTCTATGCCTATATCTGTATATTATATAGGCCTATATCTGTATACATGATATACCATGATATACACGACATTTTGGCTGCCAAGGGCCGGTATTATTACCGTATTTAAACTGTCCCGTTTGCTTTATTCGCGCGTCCCTGGGGAAAACTGTACTTTGTGCTTTTTATGTGAGGTTTGTCAGACCGTAACTTAGTAGACCCTGGTTATTGTACATAGTGGCCTACATGTAGGGTTGACTGCTGGCTACAAACTGAAAAACAAGGTTCCAGGCTCTGTTTTCACGACCGTCTGGCAGCACATAAATAAACATAGGGTTTCTATATGATAAGAATGATTATAGAGAGATATGTAATCATCATACCCCACTCTGTATGCAAACAGAAACATTTGGATTCGGCATATTTTCAGGATAATAATCATGATAATGAAGGCCTGCATGGTTGCCTGAATATTGCTCTGAATTTTCTCATAGGCCTGTTATCGGTAATTAAATTAATCATGTTAATTTGTTAACAGGTTAAGGGTAAAGTTATCACGACCAAGAACGTAAAGTGGAGAAAATGTCTCCTATTTATTAATTTCACACCAAGTAGGCCCTATGTACAATTGACGTCTAAAAACCGTTTTCAGACATTCTTATGGCAAAAAACTAAAACGATGTAGGCCTAGTTGTGATTGGGTATCAAATGCTTCATTACATTGGGGTATCGTGATCATTGTCTGAACACCATGTTAAAAGTGAAGTTTGTTAATGGGCCTATGCTTAATCATAATTTGTTTTAAGTGAGCACTTACTGCCCCTCAGCACAACTTGTGTTGTGAAACAGATTTAGAGTTGAGGAAAACTATTTTAACATTAACATGATTCACCTTGGCCAACGTCTGATATGTTGGCCCAGTCCTAAGACAATATTGGGCCTGCCAACGTTGCGTGCTTGCTTGGATAGCACATGCATGTATTATACATGGTATACAAATAGAGCCTGACTATAATTATGTAGAATTGTAAATCTATGAAAGATAATTTGGTAATTTAACCCTCTAGACCCTCATGATGCCTCAAAACATCATTTTGCATCCCATTAAACTGGCTTAATAAGTTAATGTAGCCTACTAAAGTCGCGACTGACAGCAATTCGCGGCTTCTAGTGGATACAGATTTGAATCTTCAAATCAGGGTTGAAAGTGTTAATAAGGATGGCAGCTTCCACTCCAGCCTCACATTTAGATTTAATAGCAAGGTGTGTCCCTTTAACCCTTTAACCGCCAAATTATTCAATTTGAATTTTCACCTACTTGAAGTTGTGTCTCGCTGACGCGATCCACAACTTCAAGTGAGTGAAAATTATTCAGATTTGCAAAATGGAGGTCAACTGTTTTCAAGTATTGCTGATTGATGTCACATTTTTTCTTTAACATATTTAAAATGTGGTACTTGATTTGCTAATAAAAAATAAAAACCCGAATATATGCGGCACCAGCGGTTAAAGGGTTAATCTCGAGATGACGCTAGTCAAATTGGAAAATTGCTCACTACTCTCATTTCAGCATGTGTTCAGGTTATGTTCCTGTTTCTATTTTCGTTTTAAAGGCCCATGGCCGCTCATCGGCACGTGTTGGACATCACGCTAAACATTGTGGTTTAGTGGTTTTCCGGTTCCTTGACATGAGTAATTTGTGGTCAGAAGACCCATGGTTTATGACACATTAAGACTGGACATTTAACCATGATAGACATAGCTATAGAACCACAGATGTGAGTAATCTCCACCATGTTCAGCATGTTCAGGTTATCAGGTTATAATTTCATGGTTTAAATGTTTCATACAGTCGTAATCATGGTAATACTTATATTGAGATGTCGGTCTGTTTTGATTCATGTGATGTTGTTTAATTTCATGTAGGGACCTAGGCCTATATCTGATTTGTTATTTAGACGTGACATCCCCATTTATACAAGTCACAATTCTATCCACAGAAATCCACGAAAATATTGGAAAGTCCCATTGTTTTGGATGAAAGTGTCCATTACGGGTGAATGAGTTTGTCATTAGTTGATTGCCCTGTCAACTACCGCGTTGTCATGGTGATTTTGTCTCCTGGTGAAAGCAATTTCCATAATGCTCACTACTACCCAGTAAATATGTGTGAGACATTAACCTGATGTTACATCAATGTTGATCCAACGTCTACGACGTTGGCCCAACATTGAACCAACATCGGAATAATGTCTCGTGTTTGGTGGGTAGTTTGACTGGCGATTTCTCATTTGTTTATGGTATAGGTAAACTGGTAAACTGGTAAATGCTGGCTAATTAATGCTAAGCTGTTCCTATTGAAATATAGATGAGGGACATGACATCCGATATCTCCCTGCGCGCGTACATTAACATATAGGCCGTCATAACACTGAAATAAAACATCTGAGTCGTCTCGATTCACTGATCAATAATATATGTATACCCAGCCAAAACGAGAAATCCACCAATCTGGACCAATGTTGGGCCAGCGTCATAGACGTTGGTCCAACATTGGTCCAGCATTGGGTCTAAATGTTTCGTCTTTGCTGGGTATACGCTGATGTACGCGCGCAGATATATAACACTGAAATAAAACATCTGAGTCGTTTCGATTCACTGATCAATAATATTTACGTCACTGAGTTTATGATACACCCCTTGGTGATTTTATGTGTTATGACAACTTATCAGCGAATGGAAACCACCCACCTCTTCTTGAACAAAATATCATTCCGGTGCCCAACCTCGAACACCATGTAGTGCAATAATCTTGTATAATCCTGATGATGCGCATATTGTTCATTGCCTGTAGATTTCTCAAATCAGCTACAAAAGCTGTGAGTTACGGATACAGGGTATACTCCCAGGCTTTGTGTGAAATAAACGAGACAGCTAGCCTATCAAGTCTGTGACTGTTTCTACAGAAAATTGCACAGAAGAGAATACATCTTAATCCTGAAGAATTGAAAGGGCAATAAAGACGAGATTATATTTATTGAGCTCTATCCGCTTGCAAATAGCCCCGAGCTATTTTGACAGCATTATTGTCCATGCCAATCCTGTGACCTTTAGTGATAGCTGTGGGTGAGATTTGACCATGACAATCCCAGTATACATAGCCTGCATACATGTATACATTAATACAATCACGTCAATTGACAATCATCAATGCTAACAATGGGAAGCGTATAAACTGGCTCTCTCTTATGCATTTCTCATACATGTAATACCCAGTGAACATATTTTACCATATAAATTTCCAGATACACATTTGCCCCATTGCCCCATTATTGTGAGTGAAAATTAAAAATGTTTAAACCTTCCAGCGACGGGATCGACTTTAGACGTCAGAATCTGACGTTTAATGATTTAAAATATTTATAATGGCCGTAGATCCATAACCCTGGTAACATAGGTATTCAAATAAAGCAGAAAGAGCTTATTAAGAAATTTCTGATGATTTCAAAAGAAAAATAGCCCCCTTGTCTCCATGGTTTAAACAAAAATATCTAAGCGTTGTAGGCCTAATAGTTAATGTCAAGTATTATACATCAAAATTATTCTAAAAATATCCTGATTTTAGTGGATTTTCTCTTAATTTGTTATTAAAATTGATCAAATCGTGCATATATATATTGTATGTGACATTGGTTCTTAAAGGGTTAAAGTGTTTAAAGCTACATCGCAGTTTGACACCACGTTTTATTTTGTCCTCGTTAAATGATTAATTTAACGTTGGTTTAATTTCTAAAATGAATACTAATATATTTATGAATGAAACTAGTAAATTCCGGACAAATCTAATTCTAGGCAGGACCCCTTCAGCCCTTTCAACGCGGGGACCGACTTTAGACGTCAGAATTTGACGTCGATCTCCACACTGAAAGAATAAACGGTATAGAAATAAAGCGTAAATAGCTAACTAAATCATTAATGATTTAAAATTGAAAAAACCCTTTGGTCTCCATGGCTTGAATACAAAAATACTTCAGCTTTGCAAGGGTTAATATGCTTATCTGTTAACCTTGTTAACGTGATGCCAGCAATTCGCGGAATGGGTCATGTGCTGTTCCCAGCAAATACGGATCGTTTACCTAATGTTGTTTTAATATTGGGCCACCGTCTTCGACGCTGGCCCAACATTAAAACAACATTGGGTAAACGATTCGTGCTGTTGTGTTCGGGTGACAAAAGCCGGACAAACTGTTATGACGTGGGGCAGGCCGCGCATGCGCATGTGAATCATGACTTGCATCCTCATGTTGCCCTTGTCTGTCGTCCGTCGGCAGAGCATTCTATAAATGTGATGAATTAATGCATATTCTCTGGTTGGACTCTGCAGCGACACAATACCATAGTTGCCATGACCCACATAGGACGTCGCGGTATTGCGACAGCTGTGCGTGTGTGTACATGACGTTTATGCTCGCTATGCCCACACCAAACATACATCGTCCGCCCAACATTGTTTCAACGCTGTCCAGCGTCGCAGACGTTAGCCCAACGTTGAACAATGTTAAACCTTTCCACGGTGAACCTCAATGACATCAGGTCGCTCAGCACACTGGAGGCCAAACTATTCACTGTTATCAGGTTATATCATGTATATTCGTAACTAGGGTGATTGTATAACAGAGTGGGGGTCACAATGTGATTATAAGATGACTTTCTGCGTACTGCTAATATCTGGGATGATGTTTTGCTTTACTAGAGGCTTTACTAAAGCACAACATTATAAGTATGATCCCAGATATTTGCATGGTAATACGCAGAAACGTTCAGGTTTGGAGAAAATGTAATTCACTTTTATATATACCATTTAGAGGGTTTAAATGTGCCCCATTTGTCACCATTTGTTAATTTGGTTTAGGCCTCTGCATATATACATGTAACTTTTCTCGTGAACTCTCATTATGACAAATGCATTGGATCTGGCTTTAGAAATGGAAATATTATACTTGCCCTTCCATTTTAATAGATGCCATAAGTGTATCTCAGGTATACTTGCCCTTACCTTTCAGTCTGACCATTATTAAATAGATGCCATACGTTTATCTATACACGCCCTTCCTTTTCAGTCTGACCATTGATTAATAGATGCCTTAAAGATGATCTATCACCCCTTGTATAGTATGAATAATTTTGTGACAAATAAATCAAAGTTGCCACAAGATGGGGCACAAGTGTTCCCTTATATGGGGTGATTGGCCATCATGTGACCCTCTGAGAGAGTCACATGATAGCCAGTCACACCCATATATGGGGTGATTGGCTATCATGTGACCTCTGAGAGGGTCACATGATAGCCAATCACCCCATATAAGGACATAATTATTCATACCATATAAGAGGTGATATATCACCTTTAATACCTATTTATTTGCAGAATATAGATATGTTGCAACATATGCATGACATAGATGAATGTATCGTGCATCCCTTATCCTGGGGGAAGTACCACACGATATCACGCATATGACGTCCGAACCACTCTCGTGTTGTCATAATCTTATAGTCTCAGCGAACACGAGACGGTAAATCGATGCTGGTTTTATGTTGGTACAGCGTCGACCGACATTTGAGCAGCATTGATTAAACATCTCCTGTTTGCCGCACGTGGTAGCCTAGTAACCACCATGCATACCTGTAATTTGTCCAGCGATGCTTTAGTGATCACGCTAACAAGGTAATCTCAGCGCCGTCCTATTATTGCATTCCTGTCAAAATGTATCCCAACCCTTAATTCACCTTTCAGCGCGGGGACCGACTTTAGACGTCAAAATGTGACGTCTATAGATGTCAGATTCTGACCTCTAACGTCCATCCCCGCACTAGAAAAATTGACAAATTTACAATGGCCGTAGGCCCATAACATAAACATAGGTACCATATTCAAATGAAGTAAAAAGAACTAACTAAGACATTTATGATGGTTTAAAATTGAAGAAACCCTTTGGTCTCCAGAAACTCTATGGTTTATAAATACAAAAATATTTCAACGGTGTAATGGTTAAACTTGTTGAATAAACGTGCTAACCACATCTATATATGATCACGGTAATCATGATTCTCACAGTTTTCACTATATGAGACGTATATCGGTATCAGCCCATATCGCACTCCAGCTGTAGATTGAACTGACAGTGCTATGATATATATACATGATATATAACACTATATAACGGCAGTTATGTCATGTGTGACCTCATCGTATGAGAAGATACAAGCGTTGTTCATTTTTCGTGTGATCAGTTGGTGATATAGGAAAATACAGCACATGCTCCACGAATAAAGTGTTCGCCTGATGGCTCATACCTTATTTATGGAACGAGTGCTGTATTTTCCCATATCGCACTCAAATGAACACCGTTTACATATCTATATATCATCTCTCCTTCAAACAAGATAATTCGAAACACAAATCACATGCTTGGTACTCATCTGTAATGCAGAGGCAGACAGCTGTAAGTGCTTCCTTTTAGCGTAAGTAGTTACTATTGTCTACCTTTATCATGTTTATAGTGCAGTGTTATACCATATGCCATGTACGGGATCAAACACAAGTCTTAATCTGCACTGTGAGTGTGATATCTCACCCTAATACTGTTACTTAACATGCTTATCAGACGTGTCGCTGTATAGCTGTGTTTGCTTTTAATGTAATCAGTTACTGCTGTACCCCTTTGTAGTGCGTTGCTACATGTACATGCTAAAATATTGAAGGGGCGGATCCTGGATCTGGAGAAAGGGCGGGGACGGGTGTGCGGGGGCCTGCCCCCAAGATTTTACTGGCCTATTTAGGACTTTTTAAATAATTTTGCAAAAATAGGGGGCGCGGCCGGGTCGCCACCCCCTATTAATCCGACACTGCATTATTTAATTTACCCTTTTTTATACCGTATGCCATGTATACCGACTCATTATGTGATTTAGCCTTTGTTATACCGTATACCATGTACATGTGTATACTGAAGCGTTATGTGATTTAACCTTGTCCACTGCCATGTTTTAGTGACGGTTGTGTCAAGAGGTGTCCTTATTGTGTAGACAAGTCGCTCAGCAGAGGTGTACGTTTATGTCCCTCTTGGATCCAGTTTCACATCATTCGTAATCCACATCGACTGCACACAATTTTGATGACCATTTCAAAATCTAGTCTGCTCTCCTTCTCCCATTACCAGCTTCAAATTAATATTGACTGAGTGAAAACCCAGCAAATACGATACAATACGTTGAAACAATGCTGGCTTCATGTTGGACCAGCGTCGCAGACGCTGGTTCAACATGAAACCAGTACTGGCTCAACATATCGTATGTCATGGTAGGGGCCTGATAAAGTATATAATAATTATAATATATAGTATACAAAATAATATTTAATAATAAATTGTGCCACTATATATAGTGCTCGAAACTGTTCAAACATAAGGGGTGTGCAAAACTGTCTGTGGTGGTCTGCAGTATAACGTATCATTTTCTTTAGAAAAAGGGGGGATAGTCTCGGCTTTGTTCTTTCATTCCTCGAAGCAGAAAATGCAGAAAGCTACGCCAAGTCATACTATTCAGATTCACTCAATTTAGGTGAGTTAATATTATCTTCAGTATTCAAGGTTGGACTAACGTGTGGTTAACATGGTTAAGTGCAATACCAGGCACTCATTTCAGTTTATTTGATCACTGTCCACCCATGAGTGGATACTCTATACCCCATGTCTTTCACTGCAAAGGCAACGAAAAAAAAAACACTTTCGAGCCGGTGTAAAGCCAACAAAAAATTATATGATTATTTTTTTGAGTATGCCAAGGTGATATCTAAGTACACGTAAATGTACTAATAAAAGAATATATATAAACATGTGGACTTGAGTAAACACAGTTTAAAGGTGATCTACTTCTAAATATAGCTGGAGTACGTAGAGTACTTTGGTACATATGTATGCCTAAATATAGTGCTGACTATACGCTTCAATGCTCAATGTCCACCTTTTTCACTTATAACATGAAGCATAATATGTTGCTCTCCTTTATATATTCGCTGACCCAACGCTGACCCGACATCAGACACACAATCATGACAATAGGCCATTTTCTCATGTTGGCTGGGTAAATCTTGCTAGCTGTATATATATTTATATTCCCTGTATCCACACTTTATCCCACTAACCTTAAACCGCTAAGCGACACTTTAGTCGTTTTTAATCCGTTTTATTAGCCGTTTAAATTGCAGCTATCATGGTTATTGGGAACGAAATGAGCGTTTAAACATCATAATTTGCAAATGTTTGGTCTCGAATTTAAGAAATACGAGTAATTTCCACCCAAATTTAAATTATTTCAAATTGCGCTTCAAGGGTTCACATGTTAATTATGCATGATTAACTACAGACAAACTGGAACGAATGATACGGCATGCAAATCAACATCTCACTTATCCGCTTATATTCAGTGAACCATATTTGAGATTATTTTTGCTCGATCATGTGTCGTCGATGTGAAGAAAACAATAGGATAACAATGCAACATTATCCCGGCAAACAAGACGTTGACCCAACAATAAACCAACATTGGATCAACGTGTTTTGCTAGGATGTCACGCTGACCTTAATTATCGTTATTTGACCTTTACATACATATATTCACCATGTTTACTGATCTGATGCTTTTTTACCTCTATTTGACCTTATTTACTGTACATGCAGATAAGAGTTTTAGTATCTTTATTTGACCTATCTGTTTACGGCTATGAAGCTTTTCTTTACTTACAATATTATTACCTACATGTATTTTTGACATTCATTTACTGGTATTTGATATCTGTATTTACTGCTGTAATGCTTGCTAATAGCCCTTGAATGAAGATCGATTCTGTTATTCCAATTTATCCCCTTGTGGTGGGAATCAATATGCGATTACCATATATACTGCTCTCTGGTCAATAATAATGTTTATATGGCAAGCCTCAAATTGCTCTTTCACATGGTCACTGAACAGGTCACTGAATGGTTCCCTCTACTTGACATTCCCCTCTCAGCATTAAATTGCAGACGGAACGTATTTGTGTGCTGACATTTCTCCAGGGCGTATAAACCCCCTAGGCATGCCCAGAATGCCCAGAACCACTTACCAAGTGTGCGAAGGAAACACTGTCAATAATCTGATAATCCTCTATTATCACATGGGCGGGGGCCCTAGGGTAGTGGTTAGCACCGCTGCCTTTCACGCCAGAGACCGGGGTTCGGTTCCCGGTCTCGGCGGTTTGAAAGAAACAAAATTGTTTCTTCCCCATCCACGTGTGAAAGTTAGTATTGTGGGGAGCCTCCGTGACCGAGAGGTAGCGTGCTCGGCCTCAGACCGCCAGGGCTCGAATTTCGATTCCTGTGTCTGGAGGACAGTGTCATCTCAATCATCTCACCATCCTCAGGAGGTTCTCCTGGCCCAGTTTAGCCTATATGTGCACAAAGGTGGCCTAAAGCCCGATTCATTTCATTTCATTTCATTTCTATTATCACATGTGCTGTGTGGTTTTGACTATGATACGTATATCGGTATCAACAGTTATTGGGAATGAAGTGAGGGTTAACCCTTTAACTGCCAGTGCCGCATATATTCGGGGTTTCATTTTTTATTAGCACATCAAGTACCACCTTTTAAACATGTTAACATGGTTGAAGATAAAATGTGACATCAATCAGCAATATTTGAAAACAGTTGTCCTCCATTTTGTCAAATCTGAATAATTTTCATTCACTTGAAGTTGTGGATCGCGTCAGCAAGACACAACTTCAAGTGAGTGAAAATTCAAATTGAATAATTTGGCGGTTAAAGGGTTAAACATCTAGATTTGCTAATGTTTGGTCTCGAATTTAACAACTATGTGTAATTTTCACCCACTTGAAGTTGTGGGTCGCGGTAGCGAGACACAACTTCAAGTAGGTGAAAATATAAATGAGATAATATAGCGGACAAAAGGTTAATAGCACCATGTTGTATGAAGACAGTATAGGTGAGTGTGATAATATATTCAATACATAAAGTAAAGTACCAGTAACCGTACGTCAAGGTCAAGTGACCATCTCAGTGTGACCTCCAGGATAAGTAACATCAAAATCGGCGCCAACAGGTAGGATTTGGCAGCAGGGACACCCTTCGTAACCTTCGATGAAAAACGATTAAATGGCGGACGCCAATCTCTTAATCCAACGGATGTAATATATAGTACATGTAGTTGCAGATTATGTCACTGACATGTGGACACACCGACAGGGTATATACGACGGGCAGACTCAATAATATAAATTGTTTTCAAAGCTGGAATTGCTTAAGCAATCCAACTTCTAAGTTCTAACACATTCTACAGTCTGTTTCACCAGATCCATGGGTGTGGCCTTTATACAATTTTCTTGGTTGCTATTTAACAATTTGTGTGAGAAATTTGTATCCGATCATATTTTCATTTCCCCTGAAATCCCCGAAAAATTGACAATTCATTACTTGCCAAGTGGTCTCACTTCGAAAATACACAAGAAAATTCCACCAAATTTTCAGGGATATTGAGGGAAGATGGCAGAATGATCCGCGACCGAGAAAATTGAGATAAGCTCACTCCCGGGAACTGGTGAAACAGATACAGATACAGTGAAACAGTGTAGATAGCAATGTAACATTTGATTGTATCAACTTTGAATTTGGTGGAGTTTTCTTGTGTATTTTCGAAGTTAGATTTTGCCCGACGTCGAAGACTATAGTAGACTATTGGGCCAACGTCTGGCCTTCATGGTCGTGTTGCTGGTTCACGTGACGGTCAGAGCTGATCCTGCCCGAGTCACCCCCCGGGGAAATTCTCTGACAGCCAAGACGTAAGCGGCAAATCTGGATCCAACAGGCGTGTCTTCTGAAAGCGGCCGACCCCGATCTTAGCCACGTGATTTGTTGAGATGGCCATCTCGACCAATCACATGTCTAAGATCTAGGTCAGTCGCTTTCAGACTACCGGTCCAGGCGTGTCTGATCCTTACTGTACAGAATTGCTAACGGCGGCTGAACATTGACCGGCGTCTTCGACGCTCACGCAATGTTCAGCCGATGTTTGTCCGACTGTACAAACTATCCCAGTCAGCTCGATACACTGACCCAATGTTGGTTCAATGTTGGACCATTGTCTACGACGCTGGCCTAACATTAAACCAACATTGGGTCAGTGTATGGTGTTTGCTGTGATAATGTCTGTGATAATGTTTAGCCGCCGTTTGCCCTGTGTTCTGGTTGTCCTTCCCGTTCCTTTCACGCTGTGCCGGACTCGTTTGTCCGTTTTGCCGCATGCCAGTCCGTATGACACGCTTTATTTCCATACATGTGACCTAGCCACCGTCTTGCACCAGTTCTTTTCATGATTACCAGCTTTATGGTCAAGACACTTTGAATCCGAAAACGAAGAGTAAAGTACTCAAAAATCCCTCATTTTTGTCAGCATGGTCAGTTGATTTGATTATTTTCTTGTCAGCATGGTCAGTTGATTTGATTATTTTCTTGTCAGCATGGTCAGTTGATTTGATTATTTTCTTGTCAGCATGGTCAGTTGATTTGATTATTTTCTTGTCAGCATGGTCAGTTGATTTGATTATTTTCAGTGCCTTTCGGTTTATTGTTCAGTCTATTCCGCACTGTGTTTGTTTTACATTTAAAAGCACACACTTTTCTTTTTTGACAGACATATTATATTCTTGTGCAGGGGATTATTAAATGCATTTCTTCTGGCAAACGGGGCTTAAAGGGTGAGCTAATCCCAGTTACAACCTATACCTCTCGGTATAACATGTATAACTTCACTAATCTCAGAAGTCTCGAAGTCATATGATATATGCTGTGTACAAGTGCAATAAAATACAGTTAGTAGTCTCAAGTATTTTCAACAGATCTGTGCAAACCCTCGACAAAGACACGTCCACTCAGATAGTTTTACATTTCAAGGTGTAGCCGGGTATTGAGACGTTATTCTGGACTAGCTGAATCCGATCGTGATTGTGAATTTATTTGTTTTCTTGGCAGCAAGTATGGGTAAACCTTGTCATAAAGGTAAGTTATATAGTCAGGTGTATGTCACCTGTAATCATGGTGATCGCAGTCAAATAAAGCAGTAATCGAATGTGATATTACATCTTGATTCTACATAATGTCCATGCAGCAATACTTACATTTCTCCAAACTGATGCACACTTTGTATTTCACACATAAAACATTTAACATATATAAATTTAATGTTCGTCCACAGTCTGTGACGTTGGCCCAACAATAAATTGACATCGGCTCAACTCTGCCGTCTTGTGTGTACTGCCATCTACTATGTTTTTATTACTACCATGCCGTCACTAACTTTTCATGCTGGCAAAATAAAAATAAAACTTTTAACATGTTCCAAGAACTACTCAAATGTAGATATTATCAATAACATATAACATTATATATTAAATGTATGAATATACATGATATAGGCATAGTATTATTAAATGAAACTATCTGCGAAGATACTAATTATCTTTTTTTTTGTGCGCAGGTATAATATTATCGTGTCTGTGAGATATGATAATAAATAGACTGAATAGTATGTAATGACTTTGCGATATGAAATGATAAAGTTATCAATTCTCATTCACAGATATATCGTAAAAACGCCCCTATTCTGACGGTAATAGGTAGTGTGGCACGCGCTGTGACGTCTTGCTGTTATCAGGTTATGGGCGTTTTATACGGTAGCGATAAAATCATCAATAAATAAAACTACTGCAGAGTGCGTTACCATGGAATTAACTACATGCTGGTACCATAGTTACTTCAAGTAATGTTAATTAAAGCTGGGTGACGATTTTATCGTGTTTTTATGTAAAATGCCAAGTGATTTATTTGTCAGCTTGTTGTAACTGCTAGTTGCTTGACGATGCGCGTTGCTATTAATTAACTCTTAAAAGCTGAAATATTTTTGTAAAAACCATGGAAACCAAAGGGTTTTTTATCAATTTAAAATCATCATAAATGTCTTAGTTAGTTCTTTCTGATTCATTTTAATACCTAATCATGCTAATGGGTCTACGGCAATTAGAAATATTTTTACTCTTACAGCACGGGGATCGACTTTAGTCGACAGAATCTGACGTCTACAGACGTCAGATTCTGACGACTACAGAATCTGACGTCTACAGACGTCAGATTCTGACGACTAAAGTCGATCCCCGCGCTGTAAGGGTTGAACGTCTTAGAAAGCATGGTCTAAGCGAATAACGTCTTCTAGCACGCCAAGCGTCTGGCTCATTGCGTGCTCTTCCATCTATTATACGCATCATGCTAAAAGTAATGGACGATGTGCAGCAAATGCGGCTCTGCAAAACCAAAAGGCAGTAATCGCTTATTTGAAAAGTAAGCAGTTACTGCAGTCTGGCTTTTGATGCAGCGGGTATGAATCAATATAGTTGCAGGCATCTAGTCCACATTGATGATGGAGGAGAGTGTTATCTTTTGTCACAGAACGATGCCACCACTGTTGCTGCCTAATTATAAGGAAATTACTATGTATCTTTATTCACTTCCGAATGGACGTGAATTGCTCAGCATGGTCAAGGAAATAATTACATCTCGTCACAAAATTAATTGGTTATTTCTAAAAATCAAAGTCTTTAATAAATGAGAAGTGCACGTGTAGTTATAACACGAGTTAAGAGAATATTTATCTAATTATCATTGAGAACAATGTATTTTCATACACGATCAAATATAAACATTTTTTTAATGTTTATGTACATCTAGATTATATATTTTTTTATATATATTTTTTAACCCTCACCTGGCACACAATCGAGTTTAATCCCAATCATTATAAATGCACTGAATTACCTATGATATTGTGAATAAGGGTTGATTAATTATATACAATGATCGATGATGAAGCCATTTCTCATATCCAGGGTCCCCGCAAAACCTATGCTGGTTCAACGTCTGGCCCCGTCTTGACACTTTCTGTGCGGGGATCGACTTAGACGTCTGAAGCCAATCCCCGCACTGAAAATAGTGAAATATTTCTAATGTCCATAGACCAATAACATAGGTATTCAAACGAAGCGCAAAGAGCTAAATAAGACATTTATGATGATTTCAAAACACCCTTTGATCTCTTGGTTTATATACAAATATTTCAGCGCTTCAAGAGTTAATCCTACACAGGCGCATCGCATGTTGTTTGTGACAGTCTGATAGATTTCACAATGATCGCGGCAACCCGGACAGCAACTTAATGGTGGACCACCGGTGGCCCACCACCGAATACCACCAGTTGCCGGTGGTGGCTCACCACACGGATGTCCAGCTGATAGCTGGTAGCCCACCAGCTACATTGTTTGCTGGTGGTGGACCACCGGTGGGCTATCAGTGGAAAATCCCACCCTCCGATTGTCGCCTGCGTACCACTGGTGGTCCACCAGTGGCTTTTTTGCCGCTCATAGCCACTGGTGGACCACTGGAGTGATGTGGTCTGGGAAGCTGATGTCACAGTAAACGCGAGACGTTAAACCAATGCTTGTTTAACGTTGGTCCAAAGTCTACGACGGTGGCCCTACATTAAGCCAGCTTTAGTTCAACGTCTCTTGTCTCTGAGACCTTCAAGACTGAAATAATATTGTGATCAATCTAGTAAACGTGATAAACATATGTACACTTTTTTAATAACAAGAAAACATGGAAAAGACGAATAAATGATATTCATTCACATTGAATTGTGTATCGCGCCGTCAGATGAATCTTCAAGTGGGTAATGGGTTAAATAGCCAGAGTTTATTTTTTATAATGTTGAGAACGTGGGAATTGTTCATAAAATAAAAGCACCAGTCCATTATCTCATCAACATGATCAATGAGGTGCCATGTGATTATTTTTTATCCTCTTGACTTTCACTTTAGCCATGCACCCAACATGCCCAACTGACTGCAGTATTAGTCCAACGCCAAGGCAACATTATGTGGGTGCACATGGGTCCTGGAAATTATGGATTGTTCCCAGTTCAATTTTTAATTATTTTTTGGCCTCGCTATTCGCTTTTTATAAGCATGATAAGGGAAAAATTATATAATATAGGTAAAAATAGATATACATTTTTTAGGGTCGTTTTTTACACTATTTATAAGAAGAAATCTTATCTTCGATGTTCGGAACCTAAGAACAGGCGATTCGCCGTTCGTTTGATTCTTTTTTTAACCCATGTGCACCCTCTTTATAACTCAAATGACATCGACTCTTGATTTTATAATCATGATAATGAGTGTAAACTGTTTAAAGCTGCAGGATAGTTATAATTTAAATGATTTGGGCGGCGGGGATCGACTTTAGACGTCAGCATCTGACGTCTGTAGACGTCAGATGCTGACGTCTGAAGTCGACCCCCTCACTGAAAGAATGGAACAAAATTATAAGGACCGTAGGCCCTTAACCCAGGTATTCAAATGAAGCAGAAAGAGCTAACCAAGACACTTACGATGATTTCAAATTGAAAATACTTCTTTGGTGTCTTGGTTTATATAAAATTATTTCAGCGCTTTAAGGGTTTAGCATTGGTCATCCATGTCTCTGGCCACTCTACATGCTATAATGTACTCTCGAGCAGCATCTTAACTTTCAACTTGTTCAAGTGAGCTGTGACACGCAATTCCATGCTCTGTGTAATGACCCAGACTCGGCTGGACAAGATCACTCTCAGACGCTCTGCAAAGACGCTGGTTGTGAGTTTCCGACTGATATACATGATATAAGATATACGCAAACGGTGTTCTTTTGAGTGATGATGTATACAGCACTCGTCCCACGAAGAAGGTATGCACCTTTAGGCGAACACCTTATTCATGGGACGAGTGCTGTATTTTCCACATCGCACAAGAAATGAACAACGTACGCTTGTATTTTCTCACGCGATCCTAGGCTATATAGGCTGCCAGAACTATGTCCCAGATTGTGGAATGACACACGTCGGTGCGATACGGAGTGAAAGCAGTCCACAGAATGTGAGAAGGAATCTATACATGTTATAGTTGCGTGCATAGTTATGTTATCTGGTCGCTGGGTATTTTTTGCACCGCTATAAATTATGTCAACATTGCCATTAGGTACGCATAAGAAAAACGATGATTTTCTAGTTTTTGTTGTGCTTGTTACAGTAATAACCCTACAACATGTATACCATGATGTATACATGGGTAAGATGCCGTTGTCTGTGCTGTGGCATATAGCCAGGTTAGCCGGACGTAATGCTGAAAGTGCTGTTGCATTCCAATTTGTATAAGCGTTTAATTTACAATAAATTATTACAAATTGGAACGCATATGTAATGCTATTGCGTCCCAATTTGTAATAAATTATTACAAATTGGAACGCATTTGTATTTTAACTGTGTCCCAATTTGTTATAATTTATTACAAATTTGAACTTTATTACAAATTGTGACGCAACAAGCGCAATATCTTAATCACAACGTATCAATTATGTTTTTTTGTCAATTTTGTTTGGATTGTCATAAAATATCTCACCCAGACATCAGTAATCTAGCTTGAAGATGAGATTTGGAATGGTCAGCTGTACATCAAATTTCTTCACCCAAACGCTATGATTCTATATGTGGGCATTGTTGTATGAAAGCAAAGAGATGACTTAACCATACATTATGCCCCCTCCCCAACCATTGTTGATTTAATGTTGGACCAGCGTCGTAGACGCTGGACCAACATTAAACCAACACTGGTTCAACAACTCGTGTTTACAGATCCGTTAAGACCGACCTTTCTTTCTCAATCAGTCGTGGAATCTGAAAGTTAGACAATGTATGGCATTGATGGTCGGTTGGTTTGACCAGGAATGTCTCGGCCTGGTCAGGCAGACACTGAGGCAAATGCTGTAGAGACAGGGTTGTTGGACACTGTAGATCTGGTAATATTCGCGACGATTTAATATTCGCGAATTTCGCGAGGAGGACCATCTTGCGAATTTAAGAAACTCGCAAAAATTATTATTATTATAATAGCGCTACTACCATCGAAATGGATAATTCGCGAATTTTAGACTTCTCGTAAAGTCCTAAAATCACAAATTCGCGAAAATTCAAACACGCGAAAATGACCAGATCTACAGTATTTCTTGGCGTCCTATTTGCGCCCAGTTTCTCGGTCCGTCAGAACGGATTTCAGACCTCGCTGATCCGTAAAGCACCGACTCAACACTGCTTCACTATCAGACCAACGTCGGAGATGCTGGCCCAACATTAAAACAACGCTGGGAATACATATTTAAACTTTTCTGGTTTAGATTTCTCATGTCTTATCGTTTATCATGTTTATGGTAGTTCAAACAAACACGTGATGCTGATCCGATGGTGGTTCAATGCTGGGCCAGCATCGCTAATGCTGGCCCAACATTAACAGATTAAGCCACTCCATCATATCATGTTCGTTGTGGTGTAATTACACTATTACACCAACTCTCCTTCTGATAAGACCCATGGTTAGTGAGAGGTCCCGATATCGACCCAGTAAACACGAGAAATTGCCGCTGGTCCAACATTACTCCAGCATTGGTTCAACGTCTCGTGTCTTATACGGATACATGGATCACTAGATGACCCTGCTATCTGGACCCCCCCCCCTCCCCCATGTAACCTTATCTTAATCCACTTCTTATCACATGACACAGCGTAATGCACAGTAACTCTCATTCCCATTATATCGTGACTTTTCTAATAGAATTGAGATTTTACTTAGATTATTGCTATTCTCTCCGTAGATCTATGGCTATAATCTTATTTCAATCAGGAAAAGGTTAAGATATATCTGATTTTTTCTAATGGAAATAAGATCAATTTTAGGTTAGACAAATTTTAGGATTTTTATTTCGAAGGACTGCTGTTTTTTACATTGATTACTCGGCAATTCAAGCCTTTGACTGGATGAGCAATTCTCTGTGGAGTAAATCCATATTCCGAAATATAAAGCAGTACTATTATAATTATTTTATCAGACAAAAGCCTCTAATATTTCTGCCATTCTTAAAGGGAGTATAGATGCGCACAATCGTATACCGTCATGTAGTTTCAGAAATAAATGTCGATCCCCCCCCCCCTTAAAAAAGTTTTATATATCTTTTTTTAACCCTCACAGCGCGGGGATCAACTTTAGTCGTCAGAATCTGACGTCTGTAGACGTCAGATTCTGACGACCAAAGTCGATCTTCACACTGTAAGAGGAAAAATAGTTAAAATGATCGTAGACCCATAACATAGGTATTCAAATGAATCAGAAAGAGCTAACTTAGATATTTATGATGATTTCAAGGTGAAAAAACCTCTTTGGTTGCGATGTTTTTTTATAAATTAATTCAGCGCTTAAAGGTTTTAGTTGTACCACCAGTTACCTCTATCTCTGTAATCAGCGTGGTGCTTTCTGGGGAAAAATGTGTCCCGCTGTTCGTACACAATGGACTACTCCTTTAACGAAACACATAGATGCGCAGATTTATCGATTGTCACATAGATAACATGTATATGTATCCAGTGCATGGATTAGCAATAATGATGTGTGAGAGGAGGTCAAATTGATATGATATAATATATCTGATGCTGTATATGGGGATCAGCAACAATAGCCAGCGAAGACCCGAACAACTGAGCATTACAGCATTAATATAATCATGATAATTATACAGAAAGCGGCTTATACAACACTGATTTATCATCGACTAATCTATAGCTTACGTAATCAGATCATATTCTATTATTACAGCCCGAGCAACATGAGATGTTGAGCTAATGTTGTTTTTTTGCTGGGTTAGCGTCGTAGACGGTGATCCAGCAAAAAAACAACAATGGCTCAACATGTTGTTCTTGGCTGAGACGTAAACATTGTAGACCGATAATCACGTAAACATTTCCTCTTACACTCAGCATATCGTTTTATAAGCTTGATTAGGATCAATTTGAGGTATCTGCTATTTTTTACGTGGCAGATGCGCCTTTTATTCATGTTAAGCGTAAAAGTGAAACGACACGATTCTGTCCTGCAGGACTTTGTTTAGCCTATAGTAGGATTGGCATTGACCGTGGTGAATGATTTTGATAATTTCTCAGTACTTTCTTAACCTTTATGAAATTTGGCAAGTAGGCCTACTATAGTTTTGTAGTTTTGGGTGACAGCCCTGCCACTGGAAAAGTATGCCAAATATAACAATGGTAAATAATAAGGTATTTCAGACTGTTACAAAATTTAATGTAATTCTAATATCAGGCCGAAGTACGTTAATGTGTTTATTGGCATGCCCAGAAAGAGGGTGTCATTATTAACTATTTATTACATGTTATCAGGTTATAGAGAGACTATTGAATACTCTCATGGTTGAGAATTGACCTAGAAATTAGCGACAATCATTCACCACGGTAATGTGGGTCATATTGTGTGAGTACTTTATATTTTTGATGGGTGACAAATTTTAATTGATCTTAAACGAGCACTTGATAGGCCTATATACTCTGTGTTGTCTATAGCTGAACACAGAATTCCAGTATTGCATGCTTTTCTTTGATTTTCACTCAATATTTCACTCAATATTATTTTCAACCGATTTTCCTGAAATTTTGCAAGGGGTATTATGTTGTATAATTTCAAAAGTTGGAGCATTTGACATGTCTTAAATGGAAATAATTACGTCCTTCTATAACCCATTAAATTAACTGGGTCTTAAACCCAGAATTTCATTATGTATGTCAAAATGGTCTTGATAATTATAATAATATAAATTTCGAGAAATTTTCAGAGTTGTTGGGCTTTTACTAGAAAATAATGAGAACAATTGGGTGATAACAATGACTGCGAAATTAGTGAAAAACATGCTTTGCTGGTAATTCTGTCCTCAGATACAATGATCTTTCATAAATAATCTATGATATGATATTTTCGTTTCTCTTTTTCTGGGTAGGTATTCTAATTTTCCTTAAACATGTTAAACAGGTTAAGCGAGTGTATTTTCTTGTGTTGACCTATCTTTCTACTTAACGTGTTTAGCTACATAAATCACGCGTGTAACTAGTGGGTGTCGCGTGATGTAAACTATTCCTAATTACGAGGGTAAAAGTGCGTGAAATTATACACATTATGTCAGCCGGTTAAGTTACATGTACTTCACATACACAATGCGTTGGTTCAATGTTAGCAAAATATTTGCTTGAGTGTTTAGACCAATTGCATACAGATATGTTTTCACTGATCCATGTAACCCTTATCACGCTGAGGTAATTTATTTTAATTTTCACCCACATGAAGCTGTGTCTCGCTACCGCGATCCACAGCTTCAAGTGGGTGAAAATTACGCATATTTGTCAAATTTAAATTAGCGCCTTTAAGTCCTCACGATACATTAAAGCATCATTTTACATCACTGAAAGTAGACTTAATTTTCCTACAACCAAGGGTTTTAGAACTAATATTTCCATTAAACTGGTTTACCAATGTATGGCAATTTTCGTTAATTTTTAAACCACATCAAATCTTCATCCACTACAAGCCGCAAATTGCTGCCGCACTTCTCGACTTGTAGTGGGTGAAGATGGCAATGATAAATTCAGGCTTGGAAGGTTTTAAAGGGTTGACATTTTCAGCCTTGTTGAGAGATATACCTACGTCTGCACGCCATTAGTCACTGTCAAGACATGCGGTATATCAAACAATATTTTGATGTTTAAACACATGTTAAACACTGATTTCATTCCGAATAACTGATTTAACCTGGTAGTAAAATGGATTAACCCTTTAAGAGTTAATCGCTTCCATTCTCGTTATTACCTCCTCCATTATCGTAATTACCTTCTCCATTATTGTAATTATCCTTTTTTGTTATACTTATATTTAACCTTTCGCGCTCCGGCATCGCATTCATTATGCAACACGTGGCATGTATATGTGAGAAATGGGTTTTTAAACATCAGGATTTGCTAATGATTGCTCATAAATTAAGCAAATGTATTCTTTCATTTTTAGCTATCTTAGCCAGAGTTTTGCTGGCCTGATATCTAAATAACTAGGGGACGGATCACCGGGATGCCATGTTTTAATCGTTTGATTTTATTTAATTTACCCAAAATATTAGCAGCATTTATCAACTATTTCGCTATCGATGCTTACATAATTATATGTGTGGTTCTTATATAAAGCAGCAGCGATAAACTGCAATACGCTCTCATAACTTGTGGAAATCCGTGGCTGCAAGCATTGATTTTTAACAAAAATATAATTTTGATGCCTCGACGGCTGTTTTGAATTATCAGTTACTTTCGCTATCGATGCTTTAGTTTTTTGTGTGTCCTTCCCTCCTTTTACGCTCTAGATTATCAGCTCTGTTCTTCGACTTTCATCTGCGGTTGTGTTTTTTAGCCAGCTTTTACCCAGAACAGACATGTACACCTGTGTGGTCTGTTGCAGTGTTTCTGGTACATGATGTACATAATGTTTACCAGTGCTGTGTTTTGCCACTGAATTACTCGCTTGTGAAGCATGTTTGACCAGCGTATGCCTGTATTTTGTACATTGCTTGCATGTATTGCTGGTGATGTTAGTATGGTGACAGCTGGAATAATATCTGGACATAAAATACGTACTAGGCCTACCACTGTTTGGTTTCTAAGGCAACCCAATACTAATACAGTAGAGAATATGCTATTAAATTCATGTATGTCAGTCAAATCTAACCACTTTCTAAATAATAATACAGGCATATGAATCTAAACACATTGTATATCATTCAGACCACAAATTCAGTATTTTTTTTTACCAAATGTACTCATATAAATTTTTTTTGTATAATTCTTTTTATCATGCTGAATATGAATAACAGGGATAACTAAAATATAGACTGTGCTAAGATAGCCCTAGATGTAACATACAGGCCCACTTGGTCTGTTGACAGTTTGCCATCGGTGCGTGGCAATAGTTCATCTGAACCCAACAAAATAATAGCAGTAAAACATAAATACAACAATGGAAAAATATATAAATACCATCCGAATAAAACACACGAAACGTTGAAACAAAGTTGGTTTGATGTTGATCCAGTGTGTACGACGCTGGACCAACATCAAACCAACTTTGTGTAAATGCGTAAGATGTGCTTCTGACAAATAGTCAGATAAACGTCGACCAACGCCAAACATTGAATCGATGCCAGACGAACATGTTTCATTTACTGCGGTGTTATGGTGTGCTTGTTACTTTATCCTGCATTAAGCAGCAAATCAATATGCTATAATCATGATAATTACTATGTGAGACCGCACCGCCGCATCATATTGTTTATATTGAAATCAGTGAAATCATACAACATTCGCGACTCTTTATAAAACGATTTATACATTTTACCTACTTGATGTTGTGTCTCGCTACCGCAACCCACAGCTTCAAGTGGGTAAAAATCACTCATATCTGTACAATTTAAGTCAAACTATGTGCCAAAATTACAAATTGAATGCTCATTTGTCTTATTCGTTTTCTGTTTAGAAGAATAAACGAAAAGGCTAATAACGGCATAATGGACGAGATTAGCTTTTTAAAGCTGTTACTGTTAGGCCCGTTTATATTACATTTCGAAGCTGAATGAAATATAGAAACCACCAATTTACCATGTTTAACATCCAAGTTTTTTTTCCCATTTTATCTACCGTGTTATGTGAATTGGTATCGCAATTCCCATCTTAATATTACAAACATAAGGTATAACATTATTAGATTCTATTAGATACTGAAGTACAATATAATAAATATTTAACTCGAGTATTTAATAGAATATATACTATAATATTATTATCAAAGCTTAGAACGTCTTTATTCTGTGATAGATTATATCAGTTTTATAATATAGTTTATTTTGATTTTAATTAAAATACCATACATTCGACAAGGATGCTTGAAGGGTATCACTCTAATATCCGAATATGATCACTTGTTTTTTTATTTAAATATGTAAATTTAAAGTCGTGTAACCTCCTGACCACCTCATTCAGCCTGATGTAAAGAGCTGCATGCTCTGGTGTTTAGCCCTTACAACGCTGAAATATTTTCGTATAAACCAAGATAACACAGAGGTTTTTTAATTTTAAATCATCATAAATGTCTTGGTTAGCTCTTTCTGCTTCATTTAAATACCAATGTTATCAGGTTATGGGTCTGCCACCATTATATATTTTTTATTTTTTTCAGTGCGGATATCGACTTTAGACGTCAGAATCTGACGTCTACACGTCTAAAGACGGTCCCCGCGTTGAAAGGAAAAATTTTGCGCTCCATTTGGACCCCTACTGCGCATTAAATATTAGCCATTTTTGGTCAGCCAATTTGACCGAAACCACACACACGCATGAACATTGCGATACAATCATTTTTTCCCTGTCATTGTCGGAAAACAAAATTCCATTTTTCGCCGCTCACCGCAGATAGACCAGTTGTTGATACCCAATACTTAATCAATCAATCAATTTATTCCATACAATGCAGTACATCATTTTGGTATACACAAAAAATAATACATAAAATAAAAGGCATAGCATACATGGTAGGCCTATATATATACAGTGTATAGACACATATTACTGCATGGCGTGGCTGACGTCTACATGGTCCATGTGTATGGATCACTACAAGAGAAGATAAAAACTGTTTATACAGTTTCCCCTTTCTCAGTGCCATAGCGCGTATGATAAATATGGCCAGGTTTTCTAATAGTTTGACCCCACTTTTTGATGACATAGTCGTTAGCCTGTACCGTTATTTTTCCATTAACATGATGAAGGAGTCTCGCTTCTCGACCCATCCATTAACCAGTGTTAACCCTTAAATCGCTGGATTATTTCTGCATAAACCATGGAGAAAAAAGGTTTATTTTAATTTGAAACTATCATAGATGTCTTTAGTTAGCTCTTTCCGCTTCATTTCAATAATTTATTTGTTATGGATCTACGACCATTAGAAATATTTTTACTCTCACAGTGCGGGGATGTCTGTATACCTCATAATCTGACGTCTACAGGCGTCAGATTTTGACGTATAAAGATGCTGAGAGGGTTAATTGCCAGTCTCTTATCGCTTATTTATTTATAGCCACAATTTCTGGCAGAGATGCCAACTATGAATACCAACCATGATCAAAAGAATGTGAATCATGGCGCGCTCCTCCTCGTATGTTAGCAGATATTATTGTGATATTCTTTAGTTTCTGCTATTCACCAATAGCGATATTTATATTATGCCCAGGATATTTTTATATGTACCATGGTAGATATGTGTTTTTCTTGTGTTTCTGCTATTCACCTATAGCGATATTTATATTATGCCCAGCATATGTTTATATGTACCAATGTTTATCAATCAAATTGTATCCTTTAATAAGAGCCAAGCACGACTATAATGTGGTCTTTCTGGTGTTTAAGATATAAAAGGTCTAAGGTCTAATAGCCGACCAAAGTACCATTATTGGGAAATAAATGTTTACCTAAACTTCAAGATTCGCAAATATGAGTAATTTTCAATAGTTTTGTTAGCTGATTATATCACAGTTATTCGGAATGAAGTGAGTGTTTAAACATCAAATTCGATAACTTTGCGGGTAAATGGTTAAAGGGACTGGCCCAGGCTAAAATCATAAAAAATCGGTAATTTTATTTTGTCTTCTTAATATGACCATATGATGTAAACATGTCCATAGACTAGAACTGAAAAAGTTTTTAAATTTTTGTGCTGCGCATTCACCAGTTAGACTATATAGAGACGAAATCTCCGATTTCTAATTATTGACAACCATGTCAAAAATAGGAAATACGGGAATTTCGTCTCTATATCTAGCCTAACTGGTGAATGCGCAGCAGAAAAATTTAAAAACTTTTTCAGTTCTAGTCTATGGACATGTTTACATCATATGGTCATATTAAGAAGTCAAAATAAAATCACCGATTTTTTTATGATTTTAGCCTGGGCCAGTCCCTTTAACCCCTAGAGTTATTCAATTTAAATTTTGAGTCATTTGGAGTTATCTCTCGCTACCGCGAGACATGATTTCAAATGACTCAAAATTTATGTGTCCCAACATCTATCAGTGTTTCGAGATTGAAAGCATATTTTGCTTCCAACATCTGGTTTAAAAACAGGTGTCAATAAAACACAGAATGTCTATTGTAGTCTAAATCAGTGCTCTACGATGATGCTACGCTGTAATACCTGCTGATAAAGAGGGCCATCTGATCGTTATCCCTAAAAGAGGCGTGTCACAACATCAATATTGTACCAGTTTTGTTTGCAGAGTAAATTAGGGCTCTATCAGATTTGTATGCTCTAACGATTTGGCTAGATCGGTTTATATTTAAAATTCTGGGCCGGTATTCCCAAAGATCTTAGCCATGTGATTGGTCGAGATGGCTATCTCGACCAATCACATACCTGGGAACTGGGTCAATCATCTCTGTTAATGCTGAAGAAGAATAGAAGTATGTTTTAAGTTGACTTGTGTTCAGATTGTATTCGTATGACAAAATAATGAATCCCCACCTGAAATCTCCTTCTCGATACACCGCTGAAAAGAGAGGTCGGCCCGATGTTTTTTTAATGCTGGCTCACCGTCTGCGACGCTGGATCAACACTGGGTGAACGTCTCGTTGTCTCAATGTTGGGTCAATGTTGGTCCAGTGCCGTAGACGGCGGACCAGATTGACAAGCCTTTTGTAATTGCAATGTATTTGATGATCATGTACATGCATATGGATATATCAATATTATTGTAGAGCAATTCGTAAAATAAAAGTTAAAATAGGCCAAAATCGCTATAATTAGCGTGTACTCATATCGTTGTCATGTTGTCAAATGGACATATCTTACTTACACTTTACATAATACAGAAAATAACATTATACTACTGCTCATTTTGCTTTGCATGATTTAAGTCTAATCTTAATCATCATGATCATGTTAATACTGCATATATGCCATATGCAGTATGCAGGACAACACGATACAAATTAAATTTGTTTCCAATTCATCTCCGTTGCATGTTATAGGCCTACATATAATGCGATCAACAGAGACAAGTCATGTGCGATGACGTCATCTCAGAAATCCTGCACAAAAGGCCACACCCAGTGACGTGACGCCTATATATACATGGTACTGGTTGGTTCAATATAGCCAAGAAATCTATAGATTCCTTGATATATCAGGAAATGCTACGTTACCTGTCCATCAAGCGCATGGCGTTTATCCAATGTAGTTTCAACGTTGAGCCACCGTCTGCGACGCTGGCACAACATTGAAACCACATTGGGTTAACGCCACTTGTTTGCTGGGCGGTCACTACTACCAAGGATACTCTTCTAGTATCCTTGCTACTACCGTCTCATCAGCTTCCGTAGGCCTACTATTACCATGATTACCATGCAACCCCAGGAGAACCCTGCAAATAAACTACGCGATTTAAAATCAACCGGTTTGAAATATTTTTATTTTGTGCAATTCTGTCTAGATTATCGTACATTTTTGAGGAAGAGCTAATAATCTTGTAAAACACCGTTACATAAAAATCTTTCCCGAGCCCAATTATCATGTTTATATAATATATGGATGGCATTAACACCTTGGCCCTTTACCTAATATTATACACAACAAAAGGAGCTAATTGATTGGAAACTATACCTGTGTGCAGGCCAATTGCCGCCCCAGCAAACACGAGCAATGCTGGGTCAATGTTGGACCAACGTCGTAGACGGTGGGCCAACATTAAACCAGCATTTGCTCAACGACGCGTGTTTGCTGGGACATGTGCTGCTGAATTGTTTTTATCGATTTTTCATTCATTGAAAGCCGTAATTCATTTGAAGCCGTTTGCTAATGCAATTTCCAGCTTCAAATGACGAAAAGTATATTTATTTATAAAAAATAGGCCATCTCGCAAATTGAATTATTTGATGAACTGAGAATGTAAAACTCAATATTGTTATTTTCAGTGACATTTTATTCGGTTTGAGACATGATTGGAACTGTTTATAAATACTGTATAGATCCGGTCATTTTCGCGTGTTTAGATTTTCGCGAATTTGTGATTTTGGGACTTTTCACGAATTCTAGACTATCAATCTCGATGATAGATAGCTTTATTATAACTATAATTTCCCTAGACTCTTAAATTCGCGAATTTGTTCTCCTCTCGAAATTTGCGAAAATTTAAAACCTCGTGAATATTACCAGATCTACAATATACGGCTCCACTTCCAGCACACATATTTTAAAACAATGCTAAGTTATATAGATGTGTAATTAATTTTTCACTCACTTGAAGTTGTCTCGCTATCGCGACCTACAACTTCAAGTAGGTGAAGTTACTCAATGGGTTCAATGGTTACTCACTATCAATATCTATAGATACCGAAAAACTAACTTTCATTTTGGACCAGTCTCCACCGTCGGACAGACTGTGAAGTAATATGTTTTGCTTAACATATTTTATAGGTCGCTAAATCACACCAACGAAACATAGACAGAACTTTTGAAATAGCAAACCCACAACTTCAAGTAGGTGAAAATTACTCATATTTGTGGAACTTAAGACCAAAGTCTGCATGGTCTGACTGTTCAACAAACATTAGGTCACATGAGATTCACGTTATTCTGCATTGCTTTATAATATTGATCGGCAATTAATTAGTCAATATGCCATAGTACTATACCGCAGTACAATATGCCGCAGTACTATGACATAGAATTGGACTATATCCCTCCATTACTTCACACACGTATGAGTGGGTGCCACTTATTAAGACCAACACGTATCATGCCTATCATCTAGTTATGTAATCCTTCTCAATTCGCATTCGTTACCTCGCTCCGTGATGTATAATGACATATTATTATAAATGCCAGGTAAGAGATCAGGGCCCGTGTTCTCGTACAAGTTACGATATATCGTAGCTTGTACGAGAATACGGGCCCAGGGCGCATTTCACTGAGAAAATATCATCTTAACTTTCATTGAAAAGTTAAGATCTAACTATTAATGATAAATAACTGAAAGTTAGGATAAAATTTTCTTCCTGAAGCGAGCCCCATATCTCGGCTTACTCCAACCCCCTCATATTATTCCCATTACTGGTAAAGCTAGACTTTCTGATGCAGCACTATGTTTGTGTTGCATCTGATTGCACTATGGTTCGAGGCGCTTTGCCAGCATTGGAGGGCCCATCGCCTGAATATAGTACACCAACCAAGCCGTTTTAGTGTTGTGCCATCGCTAGAGATATTGGCTATTATTCGGCCGCTTCTTACAGTTATCACTCGAAATTCCTCTTGTATTTTGCCATTCAGAAAACACGTTGCTGATGACCCCTTTATTACAGCACTGACTGAATCCCCGTCTGTGTAGTCCACACCTTGTCATTGTCGGCGCCGTCTGTCGATGAAACACTTGTAGAGATCCTTGATCCCGACATCCCAGCTAACAGGAGGCATTGATCTAATGTTGTTTTAATGTTGGGCCGACGTCGAAGACGGCGGGCCAACATTTAAACAACATTAGATCAATGCCTCGTGCTAGCTGGGATACTTGCACTGGGGAGAAGTAAACGTAGACATTTTCGTCGTCGTTTAGTTCCCTTACCCAGTTATCTCACAAGAACTTAAAGTTTGTGAAAAGAGGCCCCTGCTAAAATGAATAATGGATGTTAATCTTGATCATGATTCTTGGTTTTCAACAATTACTGTTTCTCGCAACAACAAAATTTTGTTGCCCGCTTTATCATGTTAATATACAGTAAGCGGTTATCATTCCCGGTGCAAATTTGCCAACGAGTAACTGCAGTTTTGTGAGATTGTACGACGCCGACCCAAGTAACACAAAGCCAATGTATTTTTGTACCATTGTGTTTTGCGTACCCGGTACATTCGTTCTAAGACAATGTTTAAATATTACAATGGATGATATTATTGCAAAGGGTAATCTAAAACTTGAAATAATTGATAAAACTTATATATATTAGCTTACAAATGCTACATAAATGCGATAGATTTTAATGTCGCTCTTCGATATTTATCTATAAAAGACTGGGAATGCAAGTTCCAGACTATCCATGAGCAGTGTTTCCATAGAGCTTGAGAAACACCCCTAAATTCGAGGAGTGCGGGCCCTGAAGTAGTGGCTGGTACCGCTGCCTTTCACACTGGAGTTCGGGGCTAGTTTCCCGATCTCGGCGGTTTAAAAGAAACACATTTTTTTCTTCCCCATCCACTCGTAAAACTCGGTATTGTGGGGAGCATCTGTGACCGAGAGGTAGCGTGCTCGACCTCAATCCTAAAGGCCGATTAATTTCATTTGTCATTTCCCTCAATTTGAGGTTAGTCCCTTGCCTACATTTCCGAAACAGGTTATGCTGAAGGAACAGATATTTGCGTGTATGTACATTTATACTAGCCTTCTACTATATCTGATTTCTAAGAAATCTATCTCAGAACAGTCGTTATCGCTGGGACAATACACTAACGATAATAAACTGATTGACAAGAGGTCCCCTGCTGAAACAAGGCCACTTCTCAGTGCTACTAGATGAGATTGGATATATACTGCAATAATATACCCTGGTGCAGTCATTTTGGTCAAATCAAGGAATATATAATTATTTTTATATTTATTGGTCAATGACGCCGTCTCCAAACAGATTGCTGGCACAAAATTTTGTTAAATTTAAATGAAACGCATAAAGACATTTTTTTGTGATTATAACTAACTGTCCAATAATTTATTCTTTCTGTCAAATTTGATTAAATTCGTAACACACTTTCAAACAGAAGTAGGATTAAACCTCTAGAAATTGTCTTGAAATATTTGCCGATCGCATATTGTTTTACAACGGATACGCTAGGATATAGTCACTGGTGATATGTATGTGATGGAAAATCTGTCAACTGGCTTTGTAAGCTATCATGGTGCATTTGTCGCCGACAAATTATTTATTTCAACCCGGCTCGACGGCGCGCTGAAAATTACAATTGTCTCACATGTTTATTTAGAACAGCTTTTCAAGTATATTATTTATTTCATGCAGAGTCTGCCCGAAATTATTGAGTTAAAAAAAATACTTCAGCACCTCCCCTTTGAAGATTAAATCGTGGCTCCCTGAATACAAACAAAAAAATCTTCCCAAGTAGTCTCTGTGTTTACAAGCCTCTAGTTTTCCCCTGACGTACCTACATCCCAGTAAACACGCGACATTAAAACAATGATGTTTCAATGCTGGCCCAGCATTGAAACAACCTTGTTTCAATATCTCGTGTTTTCTGGGATATGTGTACAGGGAAAGGGAATCGAGGGGATGTGTTAACGTGTTGAGTGGTGTCAGTGTAATAGTAGAACAGATGCCCAAGGCAAACACGGGGATTATCCCAACATTGTGTCAATGTTTAGGCAACGTCGGATACGTTGCCTAAACATTGCCACAGCGTCGGGATTGTATATTGTGCTTGCTTAGGTACTCTGTATCAATTTGTCCATGGCACTTTTCCCAGCTGTTTAGACAAAACACTTCTCCTGCTTCATTGCAGGTGGGTCATCCCGAGAGCGCAGACACAGTTTTACCACAACAAAAACAGGGCTTTGCCATAGCCGGGGATTCACCTTGTAGTATTGGAGATGGACCGTTAATGGCTATCATGTCCATAACTCAAGGAAGTTACCTGGGGCTCCTGGGTGTCTGAAGGCGGAAAAAAGCCAAGTAAAACTAAAATAAACGAGCGATGCAATGTAGATCCACAGGCAAGACCCCACACCTCACCACTTGCCTGTACGATGCTGTGTAGAGCATGCATACTTGTAACGATTCACCTGTTTTGTTACTTTGTTTTTATTATAGCTAGTCTATCCCTTGGGGATAAAATAACAGATTAAATAACGTATCTGTGACTTTGTGAGATGTTAAATCTGTCACGTTATAAGAGATGTTCTTTGGCTCACAGGTATCGTGATTGCTCTTTGTCTTCTCAGTATCTGGGGCGGAATTCTACTGTATATCAAGAGAATAGTGACATATTCTATTGTTTAACCATTGACCCTGACAGCGCGGGGATCGACTTTAGACGTCAGAATCTGACGTCTGTAGACGTCAGATTCTGACGTCTAAAGTCGGTCCCCGCACTGTAAGAATGAAAATATTTCTAATGACCGTGGACACATAATATAGGTATTCAAATAAACCGGAAAGAGCTAACTATGACATTTAAGATGATTTCAAATTGAAAAAAACCCTTTGGTTTCCATGGTTTATACAAAAGAATTCAGCGCCTTAAGGGTCAACCCATTCTGACCTCAGAGATTATAGCGGGGGTTTACCTGAACGACATCCATGTGTGGAACATGCCACTAACCATGTTAACCCTTTACAGCGCAGGGATCGACTTTAATTTGACGTCTAAAGTCGATCCCCGCACTGAAGTAAAACTGACTAAAGAGCTGACTAAAACATTCATGGCGATTTCAAATTGAAAAATCTTTTGGTCTCCATGGTTTATACAAAACATTTTCATCGCTTTGAGGATTAAAGCGCTGAAATATTTCAACCCTTTCAAGCCTGAGTTTACCATTGTCATCTTCATCCACTACAAGCCCCGAATTGCTGTCGCAATTCTCGACTTGTAGTGAATCAAGATGACTTGAAGTGGGTGACAAATAAAAAAAATTGCCATGTATTGGTAAACCAGTTTCATGGAATTTTCATTCTAAAACCCTTAGTTGTGGGAGAATTAAATTTGTTCACATGGATTTAAAAAGATGCTTTAATGCATCGTGAGGGCTTAAAGGGTTATCAAGGTAATACTAATAAAATACATCTAGCAAACTTTTTGTGTGCACAGTGTAATAAGATTGATTTGGCCAGAAATTACTGGGGTAGATGAAGATGAAACGATAAGGAGATCGTTACATCTTCATTTGTCCGGTTAAGCTCTGGTCAAATCAATCTTATTACATGTATCACAAAACGTGATGGATCTACATTGTATTCCATTATCATGATTATTTATATAAATAACCTGGCATTGTGTTTTACTTCAAGACATTATTATTTTTTTCCAATTCTAATTGGCACTGAGTAGGTGTTTTTTTCTCACCACATAATGACAAAAACTCCTGCTCAGAAAGGCATTTATTTTTAATCACTTAAGCTCCTCTCCTGTTAATAAATCACCCAAGGAAATAATCTAGACAATTGAAGCAATCATGTAGCAATAATTACATCAGGTGTTATAATTAACCAGATACTGTCTGGTCGAAAAAGGCAAAAATGTGAAACTTTTTTTTTTTTTAAATTGCTCACTTTGACTTGTAATCCATATTTTTTTGAAGTATCAATATATACAGGACAAAATTTTCCTCACAATATCCAGCAAACCCTAATTTTGTAGGGAGGGAAATAGCACGACGGGTCACGTGGCACACTCTAGATCTAGACTGTTATCTGCACGACAAAAGGCTATCATGTTTGTCTTCGTTTTTGTTTCCTGTAGATATCACCGGTGTATGAGTATATCATATGATATATATATATATCATAATCTCAAAAACTATTGAGGTTATCAAATGTAATATTGTCTTTCTTGCAAACACCATAAAAATACACTGTCCTTTTTATAAGGTAACACTATAACTTCAGATTTCGTGTTACCAGGACATGGCAACATGATATGCCCAATAAAAATATTTGAGTCGCCCTTTCACGTTGTGTTATCCCGAGAGACAAGAGACGTTGGACCTGAATTGAATCAATATCATCTGGTGATGCAAACGTCTCCAGTGTCCCAGCAAGCATGAGGCGTTGACTCAATGTTGCAGATGGTGGCCCGACATTGAAACAACATTGGCCAACGTCTCGTGTTTGCTGGGATGCAAGTGTGGCCGGACCACTCATTATCCCAGGAAACATGAGACAATTACCATGTTAATCCTCATCCTGTTGATCACGACTATTGTCGTTTTTAATTTGTTTTATTAGTCGACCAAATCACTGTTATTGGGAATGAAATGTGTGTCTGAACATCAAGATTTGCAAATATTGGTGCTCAGATTAAACAAATATGAGTAATTTTCAGCTACTTGAATTTGTGGATCGCGGTTGCGAGACACAACTTCAAGTGGCTGGAAAAAAATAACTTAGCAGGATAAGGGTTAAGCCAATGTCGTTTCAATGTCGGGCAAGCGTCTTACACGGTGGATCAAATCTATACAGCTTTGGGTCAATATATCATGTTCGCTGGATTTAAATATCCGGTGACCGGACTGGACTAGTTCTACTGAATCATGTGCCGGCACCGATGGCTCACTTTCTTCAGCTGTGGCTCAAAATTCCCAATGTACTGTGTTAGAATCCCGGCCGGGCCAATTGTTAGCCATAGTGGTTGCGCCTGTAGAGTGCTCCATACTTTTCAACGGTCTGTGGTGTGCAGTGTTGTCTATGGTACTGTTGGAGCTCTGTCCAACGTGTATTGCTGTGAATTAGCGATTATTCGAAAAATAATCTATTTTAGTTAATACTGCAAAACACTTGTTGTAAACAAACAAAAGCAGTATTACACCTTTTCAAACAATATTTCAGTTTGAAACCGTTTGCTAATTATTACAAGGATAGGTAAATTAGATTGCCCCAGCACTAGGAAAATATCAATAATTGAAGTAGGTAGCCTCCACCTTTGCTATAGTCAGATTCACATTAAATTCATTAACCAGAGTGAATGAATTTCGCGGATTTCTCAGTCAATTCTCAGCCAGTTTTCATGAAATTTTACACGCACTATTTTCCATTCATGTCGCGACTACCATGAAAGAACATAAGTATTTCAGAAGTTAGACCATTTGACAGGTAATCATGGTAATGAAATTCTGAGACGAAGCTAATGTATTTATATAGGGCGACTATAAACTATACGATATTTTTCAATTAATTTTTTAGGGTAGTCCAAATAGGGCTTGTAAAATTTCATGACAATTCGTTGAGAATTGACTGAGAAATCGGCGAAAATCATTCACCACTGTGAATCCGACTATGGTCTTACTGGGCGATGGAAGGCCAACGACAAGTTGGCAGCCTTCCATTTGTGCTGGTCTTGATCCCGATAATCACATTTATAAGGCTTATATCTCTGATACTCTAGACGCGATAGAGGGTTAACCCTTAAACCGCTAAGCGCGACTATATAATCGTTTTAATCCGTTTTATTTAGCTGTCAACCCTTTCAAGCCTGAATTTACCATTGTCATCTTCATCCACTACAAGCCGCGAATTGCTGTCGCAATTCTCGACTTGTAGTGGATGAAGATGATTTGATGTGGTTTAAAAATTACAGAAAATTGACATGTATTGGTAAACCAGTTTCATGGATATTTTCGTTCTAAAACCCTTAGTTATAGGAAAATTAAGTCTGTTTTGAGGGATGTAAAATGATGCTTTAATGCATCGTGAGGGCTTAAAGGGTTAACTCGCAGTTATTGGGAAAGAAATTTCAAAAACATCAAGATTTGTAAATGTTTAGTCTCAAATTTAACAAATATGAGTAATTTTCACCCACTTGAAGTTGTGGATCGCGGTAGCGAGACACAACTTCAAGTGGGTGAAAATTTAATTTTAATATAGCCCTTTGAGGTTTGTGACCATTTAACAGCAGTTTTGGGTGTTCTCCTTGTTGATGAGTCAGCAAGGATTGGTGCCGTTAAAGTGGAATAATTAAAATGGATGACTGCTGGCGCCATTGACGACTTTTTGGTGACATTCAAGATTTACCACATATAGGCCTAATTGCGGTTGCTGGTGTCACGTGTGGGTGTAGTGAGTGTCAGTGGTTTAGTGTTTCGTAATATCAGTTGGTGTTCTTGGATGAACCTGCTCGATGTAATATCAGCCGTCTCGCAGGCTTCAGATCCCCTCTGACGGCTCACCGATAATGGACGGCTAAGTGCTGTGCTAACCTCATAGACGGTGGTCAGACATCGAGCAAACTACATGATTTGCATTCAGTATGATACTATAAATACCTGTGCATATTGTCAGTATTATCAACATCATCAAGCCCTTAATTTAATATATTATCTTCATCCACAACGAGCCGCGAATTGCTGTCGCAATTCTCGACTTTTATTGGACGACGATCAAATTAAATAAGCTTGTCATATATTGGTTGTAATTGTTCATAGAACGTTTCATTACTAGTTGTATGAAATTAAGATTTCATGGAGGCAATATGTTTCAATGACATCATGAACAGAGGAGGGGATTAAGGGTTTTTTACTCTATGCCCTGTGTAATCTGATATAGGCTGATATAAGCAAATTGAAATGCACGTGGTGAATGATATGATGGTTCACGTCATTACCCGGTCAATTATCAACTATAATTAGTTTATTGACCTGTTATATGGGCTGATATCTATATTCAGTCTGTGTGACAGTGTGTATGTCTTGCCTAATAGATTGAAAAGGCGGTACTAGTTTTTTGATGCCCCACGTTATTCTTCATTTTACCATTTGTTGTAAAAGCACCGTTTAACATTATTTCAAAATATTCAAAAGGGTAATACTAGTCAGGCGTATAGTATATAGATCTAGAGTTACTATATGGGCAATGCGATTTCGCATTTCCTCTGTAATTGATATAGTAATTCTATGTATACTTGGTAACTACACATCGCTTACAGGAGGTCTTCCCAGCTTATAGTGTATGTATATAAGAGGTTGAAACTAACCCAGCAAACACGACACTTTGCCCCGGTGTTGGGCCAATGCTGGGCCAGCGTCGTAGACGGTGGCGCAGCGTTGGCCCAACACCGGGGCAAAGTGTCGTGTTTGCTGGGTTAGTTTCAACCTCTTATATACATACACTATATAGCAATGCTGGCTTAATGTTAGACCACCGTCTATGACTCCATTTTAACTAGCATTGAATCTACGTATCGTACTGGACACGCCTTTTGGTAATATTACGTCACCCCTCATATCCGTATGTGATCTGCTCTTGAGCGGTACTCAAGAGTCTGTTTCGCCAATATGTACCGCGCGCCTGATTGAGAAACGCCTTCATATTTGGACGTCACCTGTGGAATGCCCGGTGACTGCGACATGTCAACCCTCCTGACTCACCAACCTAGAATGAATGAATGAATGGGATTTTAAGATACTTCTGTACACATATGGGCTGCTGAGGGGGCCAGGATAATCTCCTGAGGATGGTGAGATGACACTGTCCTATAATATGCAGTTACTATATATTTAATTATGATACTAATCCACGTCTGTCATATTTTTTTAAACAGATATTATGTAAAGTTGCAGGTCTAGCGCACGGATGGTCGACCCTCAAACCGCCAAGTTATAGAAAAACATTTCCCCCCCCCAGTCAAAGTTTTGTCTCGCTACCGCGATACACAACTTTAACTAGTTTAAGTGTGGAAAAATACTCAAATTTACACAATTTCAATAAAAACATATGCCTTGCATTCTTTCAAATTTATTGTTCATTTTCCTTCAAACTTATGTCGTTTGGAACACAGCAAACACGAGACATTGAACCAATGTTGGGACATTGTTGGCTCACCATGTACGACGCTGGCTCACCATTGGCTCAATGTCTCGTGTCTGCTGGGAAGACAAATACATGTAAAACGGATAAAACCGGCTATAGAGGGGATTAGGACACGGATGGTTAACATGGATGAGGTGCATCCCCTTATTAGATTCCGGGGGTAACCAGGTAACAGAGTAGACAGAGTGATCAAATTTACCATCAGCTGATGGAAAAGGGCGTGTTCCCTGTGAATCTACGCTCCCAGCAAGCACGACACATTGAAACAATACTGGTTTAACGTTGGGCTAGCGTCGCAGACGGTGGGCCCACGTTAAGCTAACATTGTTTCAATGTGTCGTGTTTGCTGGGTTGGTTTATTGCTGAGCCACAGTCTGGTAAACACCAGGCATTAACCATACAACAATGCAATATTTTTCTAAGTCTTAAAAAACATAGAAATAATAGAGACCAAAAGGTTTTTGTTTCAATTTGAAATCATCATGAATGTCTTAGTTAGCTCTTAGCACTTCATTTGAATACCTATGTCATGGGTCTACGGCCGTAATAAATGGTTAATTCTTTAGCACGGGGATTGACTTTCGACGTCAGATTCTGACGACAATAGTCGATCCCCGCCTTGAAAGGGTTAAACCAATGTTGATTTAGCGTTGGTTCAGCGGCGTGGACGGTGGACCAACGTTAGGCCAACATTGGTTCAATGTATCTTGTTTGATGTGATGTAAGTCTGACATTTATCTAATGTCTTGACTGTTGCTGGGCTTGTGCCATCATGGTTCAGTGTTATATGCACCGACTAATGAATATATAGACCTATAAATAGCACAGAAGTGGTTCAGCCGAATCAACCAGTGCAGTCATTAGCATGTGTGTATTATATAGAGGGCCTAATGCTGCTCTGTAATCGATAAAGGCTGTCATTTATAATACCAGATAAAACACGATATGATAATCTGAATGTAGATGTAAATATCAAGGTGAGATTGGTGCAATTCATGTTTTGTGCCGTTCTTTTGTCAGAATATTTCTACAAAACAGTTTCCCAGCAATCACGATACGTTGGACCAACCATGGTTTAAGGTTGGCCCACGTCTGCGACGCTGGGCCAACCTTGATCCATGGTTGGTCCAACGTCTCGTGTGTGCTGGGCTGATACTCACCTTAGGTTGGTTGCGTATCAAAACGAGAGTCCTTTGGCCGTTTTTGAGCCATGGCTCTATCATGTAACTATAGATGAAGACATAATTGCCAGTAGTAGACCTATACATGTTTCTCGTTTATTTCTCTGTCAATCATCAATTCATTTTTGAGAATTTGAAATGGATATTTTCTAGTAAAAGCCAAACAGGCCTTTTAATTTAGCAAGAATATGATGATTATTGCAAAAGTTTGACATGTTATGAAATTCTGGGTTTAAAACTCAGTTAATTTAATTCTGTTAATGTGTTAAAAGTCATAGAGGGACGTAATCATTTCCCATTTTACTACATGTCAAATGGTCTGAAGTTTGTAATATTCAGTATAATTTCCCTAAATTTTCAAGGCTTTTACTAGAAAATGCTAAATTTTTGGAAAATGGGTTGATAATATCGACAAAAAATTCAAAGAAAAGCATGCACTGCTGGAATTGTGTCTTCAGATATAATGTCCCCCATCCCATGCGATTTAGCATTCCTTTGACACTGACATCAATCGCTATGTGCCGATTCTGCGAACAACAACAATGGCGCACAGCGAGCTGATTTGTTGTACAGCGGAATGCGTCGTTGCTGATATTTCAGTGATAGAGGAACGAATCGATTTTTTTAGTCTGGGAATAATTTATCTAGAACTGCTACACAATTATTGTTAAATGCTACACTAGAAAATCTTTGTGTAGCAGTTTTGGGTATGGAATACAGTAGTCTAGTTTGGTGCATGTTCGACTAAGCCTACACGAGGGCCTACACAACTGCTACACAATTCACCTGGAGCAAATTAATCCCTGCTCGTGTTCGTGGGACGCCTACGGTGTGCATGATCGTGTACAAAAGGTTTTCTGTCTTACTTAGTGGTTCCCAAGAGCTCTCAAGACATCATGTTTGACTGATTTGGAATAAAGAAGTGATATTTTTAATTAGCATATCCCTAAAATTTGAATAATTTGTTTCAATACAATAATTGTGTAGCAGTTTAGCATCCGTGTCCATGCTAAGCTACTCCATGCCAAAAACTGCTACACCAACATATTATTGTGTAGCATCTGCCCCAATTGTGTAGCAAACTACGCTACACCAGATAAATTATCTCCTGTCTCCATACCCGATAAGTTGATTATTTGCTACTGGTTTTGATATACATATTGGTTTTTATGTTCTGGGCTGTACACTAATATCTACGCTCATGTCAAGAGATCACGTTTTTATCTATATGTAAATACTGATGATACATCTATACATAGCCCACCAAACATATTCTTCCAAATACCTAGGCATATACCACATTGGTTTTTACCCAACTCACACGATAAATTTACTCAGTGCTGGTTTATTGTTGGGCAACCGTCTATGACGCTGAACCAACAATAACCTTTAAATTATTGAATTTAAATTTTCACCTACTTGCGATCCCACAAATTCAAGTGCAGGGCAAAAGTTACTAATATTTGTATAATTTGAAATCAAACCTTTGCAAATGTTGATGTTTAAAAACTCATTTCATTCCCAATGACAGTGATTTGACCTGCTAATGAAGTCGACAAAAAGCGAGTTAAGTCGTGCTTAGTTAAACATTGGTTCAAGGTCTCGCGGCCTGCCGAGGTGGCTCATTTGGTTTGCATGAACCCTGGCTGAAGGTACCGGGCTGACAAATCGGTTGTCGAACCTGTACATATGAAGCACAGTTGCCAGTCGGTCAGACTCGGTTGTCGGTCGGTAGGTGGGTCTGTCAGCTAGTCGGTCGGTTAGTGAATCGTCGGTCGGTTATCTGACGCCGCTCGGCGCACGGTCAGTACTGAACACTTCTAATTAATCAAATAATAAACCAATCTAACTGTCCAGCATTCAAATGAACAATTCAACGATCACACATTTACCAAAGATGGGTACAGGCTCTTGGTGCACGGGGGAATTCATCCCATTATGTGAGGTTATATATTTATAACCCATCAGACATGAAGGTAGCGATGTTGTTATCCTTACATAAGGAGCACCGCCGTTTTTCTCTTTTATGTGCCTTCCATGTTGATCACAACAGGATATTATCGGTGAGTGAGCTCAGGCCTCACTGATTGAGGGATTGCCACACCCCAGTATCGACCTGGCAGATCCCACAAAACACGTACCGTAAACCCAGCAGATTCTGCGATAATAAAATATCACGAGCATGCTGCGATAGGAAGCATTGGAAACCTTGCCATGCCATTTTATAATGGCTTCGTACACTCTGTGCAGTGTATTTCACTGATCAATATCAGCCCATATCGCACTTGGCTGCGGTTGGAATCACGATGGTTGACAGCTTATAAATCAATAGTCAGACTCACATTAAATTCATCAACCAGGATTAATGAATTTCGCGGATTTCTCAGTCAATTCTCAACCACTTTCTTTTCATGAAATTCTTCACACACTATTTTCCATTCATGTCGTGACTACTCTAAAAATTTCGCGAAATTCTGGTAAGTATTTCAGAAATTAGACCATTTGACATGGAACAAAATTCTGAGACGATGCTAATGGGTTTATAGAGGGCAACATTTTTTATTTATTTACTACATGGCAAATGGTCTAACTTCTAAAATATTTATCTAATCTTCGCGAAACTAGCAGGGTAGTCACGACGTGAATGGAAAATAGTGTGTGTCAAATTTCATGAAAATTGGTTAAGAATTGACTGAGAAATCGGCGAAAATCATTCAACACGGTTAATGTGAATCCGACTATATTTGTCCGCATGAGAAAATTCAGTGCTGTTGGGCCAACGTCGAAGACGGTGGGCCAACATTAATCCAGCACTAATTATTCAGTTGCAATATGGAAAATACAGCACATGTCCAACGAAAAAGATGTTCCCCTATAGGCTCTCATCTTATTAATTGAACGAGTGCTGTATATTCCGATATCGCACTCAAATCTACACCGTTTGCATAACTGTGATCAGTGGTGATTCCGCGAGTTTTGCTAGAGCGCGAAATGCGCGATAATTATTGTCCGTTGATATGAAGGCTGTGTGGTAACATCATGATCTATTTATAAAGCGCGGCAAACAAATGACACACGGACAAGGCCACCGATACTGTACATCTGGTAATATTCGCAAGGTTTTATTTTCGCGAGGAAGACAAATTCGCGAATTTTAGAATCTTGCGAAAATTATTGTAATAGTGTTACCTAACAACGAAATCGATAGTTCGCGAATTCTAGACATCGCAAAAAGCCCTAAAATCACTAATGCGCGAAAATTTAAACACGCGAAATTGCCAGATCTACAGTAATGTGGCTGCGATGTAACATCAAACGTCACCGGGGGCCAAATCAGCAGGTAATGTTACCATGGAAACGAATAGAGCTGTAATTACGGGGAATCCATTAATACTTGCCTCATTTATATAACACGTGGTATATGTTAAATACATTTAGTTGAATAAACCATGGTATAATCCATTACAATGAGGACATAACGTCATTTTAAGCTTTCTTTTGATTTATAAATCGCACTCGGATATTTTATGAAATCAAATTAACCCTTTCAAGCCTGAATTTACCATTGTCATCTTCACTACAAGCCGCGAATTGCTATCGCAATTCTCGACTGGTAGTGGATGAAGATGATTTGAAGTGGGTGACAAATGGAAAAAACTTACTATTATTAAAACAATTCCACGAAAATGTTCGTTCTAAATCCCCTGGGAAATTAAATAATTCTTCAGAAATGTAAATGATCCTGTGATGCATCGTGAGGGTTCAATACTTTATGTCGATGTTCAATCAAAGCAATCTGCTACGATGACAAAAGACAAAAATACACCATTTCAAAGTGACGATGCATTGATATACTTATTTGTGTTTAAAATACCGATAAATAGGCTGGGGGAAATGTCATTGACGCTTTTCTATTTGACATTTAATAATTAAAATGAAACAACAGGAAGGTTATACATGAATTTCATTACTTGTCACATCTATAAATATTATTGGTGAACAACAAGTCTATATTTGTTTCAATTAGAAATAGCATAAGATGCATTTATAAAAGGATAATTGTTCTTTTTAACACAATTTAAACATTTTCATAAGGGTAGTTATAAATATAATGTAAAACTTATATATTGTGTGAGTCTATTTTTGTATGGTGATATTTCGCTGGACGACTAACTTGAGCAGCTCTCTCACATTCTCCTATTACACGTCGAAGGGCAAAATGTAATACAAAATTATGTTATTATGTAATACTAATTGTACGTTATTTGCAATTTTTTAATTTGCTGTACATATCTGATCAATACTTACTTCTACAATAATTTATTTATTCTGCACAGTTACCAGCAAACAGTATTTGACTACATATTTTACAGAGGGGCTTTGCGAAGGTTATCCTTGTATGCTACACTAAAATACTCACACGTTATCAGAAATATTTTCTTTGTTTCAAGAGAGTCCATTTATTCACCATAATTCTATAAGTCTATAATTAGATAAGACCTTTAAAGTGATTACATCTCCCAGTACTTGTATTTAAGCATGACACACGACCTTTCTCAGTCACTATTTCTGTCCAGTGGCGGATCTAAAGAGAGAGATGGGGGGGGGGGGGGGGGTTAGGGGATGCAGTAACTAAAAAACATCTTTAAACCTCAACCTCCTTTATGACATTCTGAATTCCTTCCATGACTTTGTAATATAAACGACGAAACATTCCAGTTCATAAAACAAACTCTATCGAACAGCGTCAGCGTGTTAACCCTTTGACTTCCAGGCCGGGGTGCATGCCAATATCCAGATATACTGGTGTAGGAGTTCTATTTTTTGTCATTTGAAGCTGGAATTGCTAACGCAATTTCCAGCTTCAAATGACGAAAAATACATAAATGTAGTATATATTTAACGAAAATTTGTGTCATTTTATGGTTACGTTCATTGACGAATGACGACGGAAATTTCCGTCATGTATGGTAGTGAAAAGGTTAAAAACTTCAGATGGAAACAGACACTGAACTGAATTTGTCGCAGTCCGATCAGTGATAAAGATGATGGTTAAGGTCAATGCATTTCGTTTACGTAAGCGTTTTAATTTATTCATTACAGTGTATCTCTTTGCCCTTTGTTCCTGAAATAAACAATTACTCGGTAGATTAAAGGGAAATAGATTAATGTAGCATTTTAAAGTGCAAGCGGGTTTTTCCTGTTAATATCAACAAGTTTGCTAACTTGATTCAAATGAATCAGAAAGAGATAACTAAGACATTTATGATGATTTCAAATTATTGAAAAAAAACCTTTTGTCTCCATGGTTTATACAGGATAATTCAGCGTCGTATAGGGTTAAGCCTGCTAGGCCTATTGTACACCTATATATAGACGTGGTAATCCAACCACACTCGCGTCCTCATTTTTCAGCGTGGGTGATGGAGTCATGTATTGTCAGACGTCACCGTAGTAAACGTCAGGCAACGACAGAAGCAATCTAGTTATCTAATTATACCTTGATTATCCTGATTTTACGTCTTATTTTGAACAAATTCTTAACCTCCGATTGATATGAACATTTATGTAATATATAATTACAGATACACGCATATAAATTATAGATAAACACATTATATATTTCTATCAAGAGAATATAACCCTCTCTGTTTACCAATAAACCCTCGCTGCCTTCATATAAATTTGTACAGAAACCGTACCGGAATTGCGGAGTTATATATAGAAATATTTGTTTTTTACAAAGGATATTTAGTCGACTAATCATAAGCTGCAGCACAGCGGTTTGTTATCTCAGTAAGCAGGCAGGCAGCCACGCCCGTCATCTGTGACCACACAATAACTAATCAAACCCGCTATTCTACTCCCTTGAATACAGTAAGATCAATCAGATCTGGACTGCTAAAAAACAAAAGGCAGTAACTGCTTACTTTTCAAGTGAGCAGTTACTGCCTTTAGTCTTTGCACTGCGGTATTGAGTATGGTAGCTGATCCGGCTATGCACACTGATGTGCATGCCTGGCCTGTCCCCAGGGTCCAGTATTCAGATCCACGTAACATTCTGAATCCCGTCTGCTGAACACCAATCTCTATTACCCCCTCAACGCTAGAATATAATGTATAAACCATGGAGACCAAAGAGGGTTTTTTTTCAATTTCAAATTATCATAAATGTCCTATTTTTCTTAATTTCGTTTGAATATAATTATATGTTATGGGTTTACGGCCATCATAAATGGTTAGTTCTTTCAATGCGAGAATCAAAATTAGACGTCAGATTCTGACGGCTAAAATCGGTCCCCGCGCTCTAAGAGTTAATGAACACAATTGGCCGAGTATTAATCATATCGGGTACTTTGCTAATATTATGAGTAGTGGCTGGCTGGCTTTTAGATATGTGGTCATCATTTGTTGTAGATTATCAACCAGAAGGTGATATATACATGTAGATACTTTCAAGATTTGATGTATTCAGTACTTCAAAGCTCAGCAGTCGGCTTTGTAGCTACATGTTCCTGGCATTTCGCGGATTACATCACTGGCAACAGTTGCTGATCTGACTTGTCACGCAAACCGTAAATCCTTTCCCCAAAGATGATTTCCACGGAATTTTTCGTTTGAAAAAAAACATTGTAATCACTTGACTGCAAAGTAATCTTTTATCATGTGTATGTGACATTTCAATTTTTTTATTGTTATCCCAGGTTTTGCGCTAAGCCTGATAAAGACATGACAGATAATAGCACTCTCGTGCAGAGATTTCTAACCCTCGCTATAATGCATACCGGTATGGGCTATTTATGGGCTTCTGTGTCACATGTGATTTTTAATGCAATTCACAGCCTTTCTGAAAGCAAGATCATTTGACCGCCTCATTGATTTCCTGACATTGTCTGTTGTCTTTGGGACATTGTGAGATTGGAAGCCGTTTTGATGTCAAATATACAAACCGGGATATTATTGGTCATTTTTTTATTTTTAGAATAACTGTTGTGTCTCACTGCTGAACCAGCATGGGGGATACTTTCTGTACTTACAGCATATTTCCTCGTTGCCTGCCCAGCTTCAGACGCTCGTGTTATAATGACTGTGATTTCTGGGCCCTGGGCGTTGTCCAGTGCTCTGTCCACCTCTGTCCAGCACGCACGCCTTGACCTTGACGAGTGTCATCACAAAGGCCACTGATGTGAGCTTACCCTCTAGGTCCCACAGTTTGTCCCCATGAGAATTCAAGTGACACATCCTCCAGTTGTCCAGTTGTTCGTTTTTTTAATCCTTTCAGTGCGGGATCATCTTTAGACGTCTAATATAACGTCGATCCCCGCACCTGAAGAATTGAAATATACATTTTAAAAATATTTTTTAACATAGGTATTCAAATTAAGCGGATAGAGCTAACTAAGACATTTATGACATTTAGAAATTTAAAAAAAAAAAAATCCATAGTTTATACAAATATAATTCAGCGCTTTACGTGCTTTCTCACAGTAAATTAGTATTGTACAAAGTGTACGGGATGCACTCAACTTGAATATACTGATTATGTCAAGGAATTGACCGTCACTTGTATCACTGAATTAGCGAATCTCCAATCCTCATTCACAGATCACCCTCGTCGGATATATATAGAAACAAAAAATGTTTCTTCGCCATCCACGTGTGAAAGTCAGTATTGTGGGACGCCTCCGTGACCGAGAAGTAGCGTGCTCGGCCTCAGACCGCCAGGGCTCGAATTTCGAATCCTGTGTCTGGAGGACAGTGTCATCTTAATCATCTCACCATCCTCAGGAGGTTCTCCTGGCCCAATTTAGCCTATATGTGCACAAAGGTGGCCTAAAGCCCGATTCATTTTATTTCATTTCGTCGGATATATGCACTAAATGACTTATTTTCAAGAAAAAATATTTATTAACTCTTAAACAGCCAAGCAAGACTAAAGTCGTTTTAAATATTTTTTTCAGAATAAATTTTCAGATTTTTGATTAATTAATTAATCAACTAATTGTATAATACAGACACATTTGCCAGCGTATGCTGCATGCATGTCTGTATTATGCATGCATATTTTTACGCAGATCCTATGAAATAAAATTATGTCTATTGTTTATTGTCCATTGCAATGATCGGACTGTACATTATGTAATATCCATTGGTGATTTAATGCTGGGCCAGTGTGGTGAGCCGCTTTAACATGTGTTATAATATATACCATGGTGACATTAGCTGCAGGCTGGTTATTTATTGGAGAGAAGAAACCAATTGTTGATCAAAGTCTGCGAATATTTATTTAGCTTTATGTACAGTGGAAACATAAAAACATATATAAACACACAAATATATGATTGTGATATAATCACATTAACACTGTACTTAGCTGCCAAGAAAAGGTCGCATGCAGCAACTCAGGAGACAAGGGACGTGTACACTGTGTTTTATAATGTTTGCAACACCTGCCTAACATCATACCAACACCTGAACCGCATCAGCTGTAAAGGGGGTCATATTGACCTCTGGCTGACCACACACCACTTTCTGTGTGAGTGATGTAATAAAGGATATGTGTCGACGTCATCGCATTAACACACAGACACTAGATTACCTGGCCTACCATGCTGTGATAGCTCTCACCTTTCTGAATGCTCTAGTATTGAGAGTATATCGATTCAACATTGTGGGGGGGGGGGCCTTCGTGACCGACAGGTAGCATGCTCGGTGGGAAAACGCCTGTGCTCGAACTCCATATCCTGACTATAATTTTACCATCTCAACACTTATAACAGTATAACGCTGACATATTTTTGTTTACACCATGGAGAACAAAGGTGTTTTTTTCAATTTTAAATCATCATAAATGTCTTAGTTAGCTCTACTCGCTTCATTTGAATAACTATAATTTATGTTATGGGTCTACGTTAATGATAAATATTCCACTCTTTCAGTGCGGGGATCGACTTTAAACGTCAGAATCTGACGAATTTAATTGGTCTCCGCTCTCAAAGGGTTAATCATGTCAATTAAACTGGTTCGGGATGTTTAGTCTGTGTGCATAGTTGGTTGAAATATCCCATTCTTCTTTCATTTATTCATTGATTCATTGATTCATTGATTGATTGATTGATTCATTCATTCATTCATTCATTCATTCATTCATTCATTCATTCATTCATTCATTCATTCATTCATTCATTCATTCATTCATTCATTCATTCATTCACTCATTCATTCATTCATTCATTCATTCATTCATTCATTCATTCATTCACTCATTCATTCAATCACTCTTCAATCATTCATTCATTTATTTTAATTCCAACATCTGCCATATCAGTCGCCTCTTGTGGATCAAGTGCGCGAAGAGAAAAAATTATCAACGTTTTGCGTCATGAAAAGAAGCATATGTAGCTACATTGGTTGACGTTTTAAAATTAATAAGAAAACTAAATCCCGCCTGGTAAATCCACTGTGATGGAATATATTATATAATTTCTGTTTAAAATTAATTTCCGGTTTACTGTTTTCATTGATGCATGCTGGAGCTCCGAATGGCTTCACATATCCTACGTTGGGCCAATTCTGTTTCAGTGATGTTGGCTCAACATTACAGCAGAAGCGTCTGAAAGACTTATTATTGAAATAATTAGCGCAGCAGATGAGTTGTTTGTGGTATTTAGACGTAGCAAACAGCATGATTAGTACATCCATCCTCTAGAAAAAAAGACTCGTGTGGCCACATTATACAAAAACCGCCCCCTCCGCTCCTTTTCGATTACGCATTGTCTGATTATCCAGATGAAAGGTTCCCGAGATAAGTATGTTGTTGTAATACTATTATCAGTTGCTTTTTTTCTGTTCGCTTTATTTTTAGTGAGGAGAGGATTTTTATTTAACGCAGACACAATCTAGTAGATGTATGTAAACATATTTATTTGATGTAGTCTACGTGTTGTGTCACAGAGCTGAATCAATAATGAACTAGTACCGTATATCGTACTAGGTTATTATGCGTTCTATGCTCTGTGATACGAATTAAACTTCAATATAACGTCTACAGACATTTTTGAATCGGTGCAAAATTAAAAAAATCATATCCCAGATAGATTCAGGTGGCAACAATATCCACACACAATAATAAGATGACACTGCGGTGACGTAAGATAAGAAAATAAATGGAACAGAAAAAAACAATGTTAACTCTTTTAAGCCTTAAATCTTCATGCACATTGAGCCGAGAATATAAATAGCTATCGCAGTTGTCGATTTTCAGTGAATGAAAATGGTCCGAAGTGGGTGACCATTGTGACAAATTAAATACATTTGCCATAATTAATATTATATTTTTGAAAACATATTCATAGGAATGTTCCTTATAAGACATTTATAATCTTCAGGTGTAGAATATTTTTTATAGATGTAAAATACTGCTTTGGAGCATCGTGATGGGTTGAATGGTTGATTTTCCTCTTCTGTTATAGTAGGTCGTATCTCTACTACTCCCTGGGCAGGAGATCCAATACAGATAACAGTCTGGATGCAGGCGTAATTAAATTGCTGCAAGTTTCAATTCGAGACATCTCACAGCCTGATCTCTCCCTGCTGTCTGAATGAATGTAAAGAACAACCCCCCCCCCCCCCACCCCACCTCGTCGTCGGGATAGACCAATACGCATTGATCGGACAAAAAAGTACAGGACACAATGTGAGTGTAGAGATATACCTGTGTAAACAAGCCGTATTTCAAAAATATATCACCCTTTAAAACTGGGTGATCGGCCCCGATGGCTCATTTGGTTCTGTTGTTGCTCAATACTGTTCAAAGGCTAGTCGTGTGCAGTGCTGTCTAAGTACTGTGCGCTATGGAGAACCCTTGAAGTCATTCGAAAAGAATAAGGCATAGTCTCGACTTCGGACTTCCTTCTGTCGCGAAATTGCCATGATTGTGCAGCAAGCGACGTGAACCAACATCCACTAAATCTAAAGCTGGTTGCATATTTATACGTTATGAAATGTTCATTCTGATGTATTTGTGTTTGTTCTCCTGTGGTACACATAAAGAGCCTTTGTTCACTTTGTGTAGGGCCTACTACAAGTAACCAGGAAAAACATGTTTCAATTGTGTATATATGTCTGTCTTAGGGACTGAAAAGGTCAATCCCGATATATCCCTGTTATTTTTCTTTTTCTATTTTTGAGACGCGTCCAAATTGTTTTTGTTTATTTGCTTTATCAATGGACAATTACACTAGTGCAATGTTACGTATTCCCTAAGGGAACTCTACAGTAGTTGGTGCAGTGGTACAATTTAATACTATAATTGAGCGTAGAAGTTCTCTGATGCCCCAAGACAGAGATAATTCCACTATGCTGATGACAAATTAGATTTGGTGAAGTAGAGGACGTGTTTGTAGATCCCTGGTCTGTCGAGATGGGCATTGTTAACCTTTGACCTACCATTACCAGACAATCAACTCCTGGAATCACATTGCCATGATCACACTAACTCAATTTATGAAGTGTACCAACATTCATTCCGCGCTGATTCCAGGTTGTTTTATTATTATGCCGCGTCATTATAAATGTCCAACATCGACTCAACATTGAATCAACAATGGGTGAATGTCTTGTGTGTACTGGGTGAGACCTATTTCAGTGTCGTGCATCCCTTGTTAATTAACGCTGTCAAACTGTGACGATGACGAAATATCGTCACAGTCACTGATGGTGCCACCTTGTGACAATGACTCTGTAACTAAAGGGGATTCATTACACACAGTCGAGGACTAGAGAATAATAATGATAATCATTTTATGATCAGGAGAAGAGAGTGTTTCTGGAAGATAGACATGTGATGCGGGAATAATTGAGATCCCTGTGATATAACAGGACGTGTCTGACGACGTCCATTATTCATTGGTATTCCTGGTCACCCTCTGTGTCCTGGGTCACATCATGGGAAATGTCAATGTTTATCAAAAAAAAAGAATTGTAATAACGCGATTCGTCACTGAATAAACATGAAATTGACGAACCACAGACTTGAGCGTACAAATTCATTTCCTTGGATATGAGAGGGTGTATCTGCCACCTAACAAAGTGGCAGATACACCCTTTCTTATCCAAGGGGAAGTCATATGCTTGCGATCGGACTAACACAGAACGTGTATAACGGGCGCCTAGAAATAGACTGCTATAAATATGTAGTAGCAGGTGCCACTGAATATGTATTATACTAGCTTCATAATGGACTCGGCAAGTTTATGTGTCTTTAAATACTGCTATAATCAGATAATATCTCACTCAGGGTGTTATATATGCTACATGTAGGCCTATTGACATTTACTATCGTAGGCGAAAAGTTCAACTGAGCTAGGTGCGTAAACATGTAAATATGCTATTCATGTTTACATAGAAAACCTATGTTGAAGTAAAACGCAAAAAAGAATGACACCGTCACATATCAGCAGGCGAGATGACCTGATCCTAAGTCGTATTTAGGCATCCCACCGGGATATTTTGTATCCTTGAAAGGCATTTAAGGATGTCGGAAGCTCCCGGAAGCTGCGGAAAATTCCCGTCCACCCAATTATCGAGATCAGGGCTGGCGGGGTCTGAGGGCGATCTTCTGTCAAACCAGGGTTCCGTTTCTGACTTTCTAGTCCGGACTCCGTAAAGTGATGGGTGACATCCCCTACAATTAGAGGGGTCTATACAAATTGACAAATTGACACCCTGATCAATTTTCAATAACCTTAACAATGATGAGAGGCTGTCTACGAAATACGCACTGGTCAACTTTTAATAACTTTAACAATTATCATGATTTATAATTAGAGGCTGTCTACAAAACACGCAATGGTCAACTTTCAACATATGCTGCAATTAGAGGTGTTCTACAAAAACTACACTTGTCATCTTACCTGCTTATTGCACACATTGATCAGATACGAGTTGTAACAAAAACACGCACTCGTCAACTTTCCAGGTCAGTCGAAACCTAACCAACAAACACGAGGCACTAAAGCATGTCGGCTTAATATTGGGCCAGTGTCGCAGCCGGTGGCCCAATGTTAAGCCAAAAATGCCGATAACTTTTAAATGACAGAGTGGAAAATAATCTGAGCATGCGATCATATAGCCGAAATGTTACTGATTCTAATAAACCTACTCATGAACTATTTATGAATGTTCCTGAACAACAAATGAGATATTCATGAAATTCATGAACTGTCAACCTAGTTCATGAACGGCCAAAAACTAAAATAATTCACGAACTAGATATAGTTCATAAATATTCATGAACGTTCATTAAATGTGTTCACGAACTGTTCGTGAATGTTCCGGAACAACAAATGAAATTCCGAGCATAATGTTCATGAAATTGAGGTTGTTCATGAACGAACAGGAACTCAGGTTGTTCAATTATGAACCAGATAAGCCACCAACACTTAAACTAAGTTCATGGTGTTCACAAACTAAGTTAGTGTTGATGTTCATGAATGTCCACGAATTGTTCATGAAGATTCATTAACTTTCCAGTCTAAGTCTTTTGACCTGTAAAATACATATAGTATTTTGATCTGGGATAATATTTCTATGAGGCTACTTCTTACCTAAACCCAGCAAGGTAATTAAGCTTCGTTTTGTTAATTAAAAAAGAGATCGCCTCTCTGACAGTATTACACAGAATTGAACAGAAAACTGAGAAACGAATTATTTTTAAATAGTATGTATTCTATTGTTGATAATCTAACTGAGATTGTCTCAATTTGCTAATTAATTAGTTAATTAGCCATTGCGTAGTTGACACCGTACTCGCCAGGGTAATTAGGCTGTCATTCACCACAGTTCATGAACTTTCATGAACAAACCATGAACTAACTTGAGATTTCAAACTCTAAACAATTTTTCACACTTCATGAAACTGTCCCTCATGAACTTTAATGAACTGGCCATAAACCCAATTAAGACTTATCAAGTTCATAATAATTCATCAAAGTGTGAACTTTAACGAACAACCATGAACTAAATAATGAGCCTAATCAAGTTCATAACAATTCATCACAGTTCTTGAAACAGTCCCTCGTGAACTAGCCATGAACAGAATTAAGACTTATCAAGTTCATAATAATTCCTTAATGTTCATGAAACTCTCTCATGAACTTTCATGAACAAGCTATGAACTGAATTGATACTACCAAGTTCATAAAAATTCATGACTGTTCATGAACCTCTCCATATGAACTTCATGAACTAAATCGTGAACAACATCAGTTCATCAAGTGTTTATTAATATTCATGATGGCTGTGTTTGAGGGAACTGGCTTGATGAACCATTGATGAATGTTCATGAATGTTCATGAATATTCATCAACGTTCATCACTTGATGAACTTCATCTCACGGGGCAGTAACTGCTTTATATTCACTTAAGTAATTGCTCTGTATTGGCCAACAAATTTGCAATCAACATGTTACAAAATTAAATGTATAGTTTGGTGTGTAACCATATTATAGCATGTAGGCATATTCGTCTTTCGATGTGAATCTATTCTCAACACAGGTTCTATGGACAATACGCCTTTAAACTTTACCACGTGTTTGTCTTGTTTACTTTGTGTAACACGCTCCACAGATCCCAGGAACCTGATGATCTGATCGTCTCTAGAAGGGGTACTGACTCTGTCGACCATGAGATACATTCATCACAAACAATAAGACGAAGTTGAACAATTAGGCATACACATTAATTTTGTCAAAGCATACATGTACTTCACATGAAGTGATGCGAGTAGCTTGTACATGCTCAGAGATGCTGTATGGATGCGCTCAATAATATTATTTCACCAACCATGTATGACCTTTACCTTCAATGTCACTACATTTCCAACTGTTACAGAAATAATTTTATTATTTTATTAAATCTTATCTTATAATATCTAGCAAATTTTATTTTTAGCATTGTCAGTGCACATGGTGTTATCAGCGTTGCAGTTGTTGTTGTTTCTGGCTGTGTTGTTGTTGTTCTTTCTCCCGAGGATCTGGCTGTACAAACACGAGACCAGCCAAAAACCACCCAGCAAACACAAGATGTCAACTCTATGTTGATTTGATGTTGAGTCAACGTCATAGACAGTGGCCCAGTATTAAACCAACCTGGAGTAAGCAAACTGTCTTTGCTGTGAAATCAGTTGTGGCTCTTGATGCATTGTTGTTTTAATGCTGGGCAAGCGTCGCAGATAGTGTGCCAACATTAAACAACATTTGGTCAATATTTTTTGTTTACGAGGAAGACCAACATTTGAGACAATAGCCCAACGTTAATGGAAAGCTGTGAAAGCATTTCGCTCAAATCCCACCATCCTTGAAACGTGTAATAAAACCCAAGCTGATAAACTTTGGCCCAATAGTGAGATAACGTTGTCCAACACGTGAAGATACCTGGTGTACAGCCCAGACAACCTTCAGCGGAGGAGCATAGAGATCTAAATATAACTCATATCCGGAATACCATCTGAATTCCTGCAGAGAATAATCTAATACTCTAAATCGTGTCCAGTTACAATAATATTAGCCGGCTTACGTACGTGTGCACGAAGGAAAGACTGCAGGCAACCGAACCCTGTAATTCAAAATTTAATGAATCTATATCTGATATGGATGAATTAATTCGTTTCAACGCTCTGGATTTCAAGGTATGGCTAAGTATGCTGTTGCTATGCAATAAATACATTATGGCACCGAGAGCTTATATTATAGCTCATTTAATAAAACAGCTTCCAACATAAACAGATGCGCGAGCTATAGCTACGACACTAGCTGCACTAACTTATCTTAAATCACAACAATTTGCTGAACATGCTGAAGGCTGCAATGAATAACTTATATGTCAAGGTTAACTGTGAGATGATTGTCTATCAGGCGGCACATCGTGGGTGATTTGTTTACATGAACAATACCATGGTCACGGAGCAATTTTAACCCTTGAAGCGCCACATTTAGAATTTAAATGTTCGCCCACTTGAAGTAGTGTCTCGTTACCGCGACCCACAACTTCAAGTTGGTGGAAATTACTCATATTTGTTTAATTTGAGACCAAACATTTCATAATCTTTATGTTTAAACACACATTTCATTCCCAATTTCATCGGCTAATAAAACAAACTAAAAACGCCTATAGTCGCGCTTAGTGCATTAAGGGTTAGGGGCACACAGCAGGTGCATTAATGTCCATTTCTCATTTAAGGCCTATATTTGGTAACTACTTACATGTATTTAAAAAAAATGTACGCAAACTCTGACCACTTTTAACATGCTTGCGCACAGCCTTAGTAGACATCCCTGCTTAATCGCGAATAACATGTATAAACATGATAAATGTGTGTCTGAGGTTTGAGTTGCATCAATCGTCTGGAGACGAAAAGCGTGATCAATCTCACGTGAAAGCGGCTATATTGTCCAGTATTCCGTGTTATGTCCGTAAAACCTATTGCCAATAAACTGTACATTTTGACGAGCTAGTATGACAAGCTATAATAATGCTACTGCGCGAAGAGAAAAATATTCTCTTTTTGCCATACATCAGAAAACATCAACAACATAATTTTCCTTAATGTGTATTTAAAATAAAACAAACTAGCAGATGAATTAAGACATTGTTACAATTATTTCCATTAGTGGTGTTTTATTGGACAGCAAAGCAATAATTACTGTCTTGTCTATCAGCCACACGACTCGATACGTTGCTTATCAATGCTCATCAAAATCAAGCTAATCCAAACCCAGTGCACACGGCACATTGAACCAATGCTGGTTTAATGTTGGGCCAGCGTCGCAGATGATAGGCTAACATTAAGCTGATATTACTTCAATGTGTCGTGTTCACTGGGAACTGCGACAGCTACTTCGATGTGAAATTTATTTTAAATCATAAGTGTAATTTGTAGAATATTTGTTCCTATTAAAACAACTATTCTGTGAAGCTCTATACGTAGACATTTTCCTTAGATTAGGGGAAATAAATCATGATTTCCGCTTGGATATATCGAAGGGAGTCATGTTGACAACATATTAAATGCCGTCGATATTCTCAATGAAAATGAGTTGGCTGGTGCTATGTCAAATGCTTTCACCCCCGGCTTTGATCATGATGACATAAAAATTTATTGTTAAGGCCATTCTCTTATTACTGTGCCGCTTTGTGGCATGGTGATTTCACCCAATATTGTTTATCCCGACTGCTATATTTTGTCAGCGTTATTCCGTCTGCGTAGTAGAGTTGTTGTTGCAGATATTTTCATGGTTATCTGTATTGTTATTACGTTATTTTGCATGCTCCCATTTACTTACAAAATGGTGACCAAGTCGTAAGTTCTACAAATATGTAATCTATTTTACCGTCCTTGTTTAGTGTCAGATACTGTTGTGGTGCTATAGTGACGGGTCTCCACTGTGATGACTGTCATTTCACACCCAGACAGTGGTGTGGTGCTAGTGACGGGTCTCCACTGTGATGACTATCATTTCACACCCAGACAGACAGTGGTGTGGTGCTATTGACGGGTCTCCACTGTGATGACAATCATTTCACACCCAGACAGTGGTGTGGTGCTAGTGACGGGTCTCCACTGTGATGACTGTTATTTCACACCCAGACAGACAGTGGTGTGGTGCTATAGACGGGTCTCCACTGTGAAGACTGTCATTTCACACCCAGACAGACAGTGGTGTGGTGCTATTGACGGGTCTCCACTGTGATGACAATCATTTCACACCCAGACAGACAGTGGTGTGGTGCTATAGACGGGTCTCCACTGTGAAGACTGTCATTTCACACCCAGACAGGCAGTGGTGTGGTGCTATTGACGGGTCTCCACTGTGATGACAATCATTTCACACCCAGACAGACAGTGGTGTGGTGCTATAGACGGGTCTCCACTGTGAAGACTGTCATTTCACACCCAGACAGACAGTGGTGTGGTGCTATTGACGGGTCTCCACTGTGATGACTGTCATTTCTCACCCAGACAGTGGTGTGGTGCTAGTGACGGGTCTCCACTGTGATTGACTGTCATTTTGCACCCAGACAGTGGTGTGGTGCTATTGACGGGTCTCCACTGTGATGACTGTCAATTCGCTCCAGAGAAGCTGATATGACTATTAAGAAGGAGATTTGTTGGCATTCTAAGCAGGCAATAAGCCTGTCATATATGTTCCTGACATAGCACAGTCCTCTACAGGACACCCTTTAATTCCCGGTCCTGACATAGCACAGTCCTCTCCAGGACCCTTTAATTCTTACCACAAACAATACCATCAAATACCATGTACAGATAAACAATACTTCACACAGTGGAAGCTACTGTATTTCATGGGAAATAATTTATCTATATTGTGGATATAGATTTTATAATTTAGGCAATTGATACATAAAATGGTCTCTAAAAGCTCTATATCTAAAAAATATATCTCATAATTCCATAATTTGAGAGACTGTGTATACTGTGAATATCTCTGAAAATCCATGTTTATATGTCCTTAGAATTTAAAAAATATTTCCATTGTGAATGTGTTGGATAAAGTAACGAGACAGATAATGGATATGTATAATAAGGATTCAGATCATGTACTAGTCTTTATATTGAATGAGACAGTCAGGTCATCATCCGCAAGACGAGTGTCAAACCAAGGACAACAACACTAGGAAGGATGGCCAGACGGTAATCTTAGTGTTGTTTACATTAGCGAATTCGTAAAAATAAAAGAAATATATAAAAAGAAGCATGATTAATCGGATTTTAAAAACTAGATTTCTAAAGAGAAGCATTAAGCGCGTCTGGTTTATAACATGACGGTGGTCTATTAATTACCGTTTTCTCTCGAGCATCGGTCACATAACATAAGCAGTGTGATTAATGAATCACTTGAAACTGTAAGATGACAGATGACGACTACACTGTCTTTGTCTTCCTTATTTTATTAGATCTTATGTAACATTTTAAAAAATGAAATAGCTCCTAAATTGGACTGTTAAACAGGATGACATTAACTCCGCAAATCCGAGCCATTTTCAATCACTTGAAATTGTGTATTGCATTAGCGAGATACAAACTCAACTGAATGAACATTTAAAATTATTAGAACTTTCAGATAAGTATTGTGTATGAGAAATAATGTTTGCTCATTTGTGACAAGTGAAAATAAGGCGATTACTGGTTGTCCTGACTACGTCCCAGCTACTGTCCCTGAATGCACCAATCCACAGATTTCTGCCCCACTGCAACCAATCGGTATCCCCGCAATATCAGCTGCCTTGACATTTATAGCAGCCTTGAGTACCGAAGGTTGCTAAATAGACAGACAGAGAAGAGATAGCAACAAGATTGGCTACCAAGGCTACACAATACTCGCCTGTCGTCTGTTTCTTATTAATATCACATTTTCATTTTGCTGGCTGTCACATGAATAAATGATGTAATCGAGCATAAGCCGGCCATGGAGGATGTCCAGGTATTCATTCTCGCTGATATTAGGCCTAAGTGTGATCTAAAACTCCAGTCCAACTGGTATTTCTCTGATTTCCAATCTTAGTATTACGAGTGAGTGAGTGAGCGAGCGAGCGAGCGAGCGAGCGAACGAGCGAACGAGCGAGTGAGTGAGTGAGTGAGTGAGTGAGTGAGTGAGTGAGTGAGTGAGTGAGTGAGTGAGTGAGTGAGTGAGTGAAAGTGAGTGAGTGAGTGAGTGAGTGAGTGAGTGAGTGAGTGAGTGAGTGAGTGAGTGAGTGAGTGAGTGAGTGAGTGAGTGAGTGAGCGAGCGAGCGAGCGAGCGAGCGAGCGAGCGAGCGAGCGAGCGAGCGAGCGAGCGAGCGAGGGAGTGAGTGAGTGAGTGAGTGAGTGAGTGAGTGAAAGTGAGTGAGTGAGTGAGTGAGTGAGTGAGTGAGTGAGTGAGTGAGTGAGTGAGTGAGTGAGTGAGTGAGTGAGTGAGTGAGTGAGTGAGTGAGTGAGTGAGTGAGTGAGTGAGTGAGTGAGTGAGTGAGTGAGTGAGTGAGTGAGTGAGTGAGTGAGTGAGTGAGTGAGTGAGTGAGTGAGTGAGTGAGTGAGTGAGTGAGTGAGTGAGTGAGTGAGTGAGTGAGTGAGTGAGTGAGTGAGTGAGTGAGTGAGTGAGTGAGTGAGTGAGTGAGTGAGTGAGTGAGTGAGTGAGTGAGTGAGTGAGTGAGTGAGTGAGTGAGTCAACCATGTGAAAACAAGACAGAGCCGTTCAGGGATCCGGTCCTGAGGCAATCCGTGGTCATCGATCCCTAATCCTGACTGGCAGGTGGCTGGCGGGCCACACTGGGATCCTGGTGGGGGAGGGCTCTACAGGGAGCCGGGGGGTACAGGGAGCCGAGGGTATCAGTGTGAGAGGTGAACCTGGATCCAGAACAGATCTCACAGATCCGTTAATCTCTGGTTGCTTACGGACCACAAGGACTTCACGGCGGGAACCAACATCGGGTCAACGTTGGTTTAAATGCTGGGTAATGTCGTGGACGTCGGCCTAGCTTTTTCACCAGCGCTGGCCAGGTGTTATTTAGAGATTAATGCCTGATGATCCTCCAGTGTTCTACAGTGACATCCACAGACGGATCTTACAGGAACATTAATGTCCTTAGAACTCTATTAAGAAACCACACAAAACATATGTATGATCGAAGTCGTTTTGTATTTTTTATTGAAGTAATGATTTATGTTAAGTAACACGTTCTACTTAAGCTATTATATGACGCAACCATTTTTTTTAAGATTTCATGTTCAGCTTCAAAACATATAACATATAACATATAATAAAATAAACCCTTTTATCAAATCGCATATTTGGGGATTTTATGTATAATAGATTTAATACCTCGGGAGTAGTAATTATTACCCCGAGAGGTGAGAAGGTTACTTTTAGGCAGAAAGTTTAATGTATCAGTGGTGCTTAGTACATGTATTATGTTCTAGCACTTATACATGGTATTGATCTTATTACTAACAGTCTCCAACATTTGATCTCCACATTGACAGTGTCAAGAGAACGTAACCAGTTTGTGCTGGTGGTAATTTTATTGTTAGCAGATCGTGTTATTGATTGTTATCTGAGAATTCGTCAGTGTTAACATTAATACTGACAACCGTAGTACTTAGTCACCAATATTTAGAGGGAAAACTGTTGGGCCGATGTGGAAGACGGTGGTCCAGCATTGTACCAGCACAGGTTGTTTAGGTGGTTTTTGTGTGCACCAGATTTTGTTATGTTAGTTTTATCGTTATTATGCCGTGTTATTATAGATGTCAAGAGTACTTGGTTTTTTCCAGTACCATTGATTACAGGGAGGTCGATACGGTGATACTTGATCCCGCCTCTCCATCTACCAGGATCAGGATATCACTCCATTCACTATATTTACAGATCCATTCATGGCCGTAACACCAGCAACTCAATCCGTTCCGTTTACGAAGGTTACGTGTAAGACTGAGAGATCAATGGTCAGTGCTGAGAAAAAGCTCTGTTCAGGTGCTGTAGAAAAAACAAAATACATCGACAGATCACTTTGTGGTGAAGCTCATTGCACAGTTAATATATTGGAGTGATGTAATGACAAGTACTTTCAGATGTCTGAATTGCCCTGGGTGAGATGGACGTGTAAAGGTCGATAACCACTAGACTAGAATCGGCACATATACCACAGGCAGCTCGGGGGCAATGTTTATACACGGGAGAGTCAAGTGTCACATTAGTGTGATTCTCATAGCATTGTAATGCCTAGAAGCATCATATCCATAAACTTAACCCTTTGTGTTCCAGGTCTGACAAACACACAGTGCATTATACGTCATTTAAGGGGAGGAAAAAGCTAGGATTCGGTCTAATAAAAAAACTTACCTAAATTGATCATCCACACTTAAATCACAAAATGGGGTTTTTAAAATGGTAATAATGTGTGTTTTGATAGAGAAGTTGTTTCCAGCATATAAGTAAAATATAAGATTTAAGTCACTACCCTTAAATGATTCAACATCGAAAACTCATCAGCGAAAAATAATCTCACATTTTTAGGTTCACTGTCAAATTATTTTTTCTTCTGAGCTGGTTAAAACACGTGATCAAATCAAATATAGCATTTGATTTTTATAAACTATATGCTGATGAGTTCTGTTTTCAGATAAATAACTCCCACACAAGAATATAAATGGCATGGACCTCGTAAGAAAATCACTCACACAGCATGTGAAGCAGAGTCATTCCATCTAGCTTTTATCATCAGATCATAGAACTACCGGTATATATCATGACGAATAATATACACCAGTAAAACCTATTAATAACAACTCCACCACCAAGTTTAAGTCATGTGTGTCACAATGTCTAAATTTACAAAATATCATACACCCCGATGACCCACTCCAGATGGGATGCCACCGTTTCAATATCTGCGACGCTGACCCAACGTCAATGCCTTTAGTTTTCACAACTATTTATGGTACACATGGTACAGATGTAGTTTTGTTCTGAGTTAGACATTTTCAAGAACAAATAAATTTAGTGCGCAATTAATTTATTTGTTATTTTGAAATATGTCTCTGTTCATCTAATCGTCAGCATGTAGATGGTTAAAGCTCATATCAATCCGTCGGTCAGACATCAGCCGTTCAGGAAATAGCCCTGATCCGGGTGGGTCCTGGTGTGTCCTGATTTATCCTGAATCCTAAATCTCCCACGTCACCATCAGACAAATTGAGTGAAATATGAAGTTTGCCTATTTTATGATCGCGTTGTTAAACGCCCGGTGGCAGGAGTAGCCTACTTGTGCAGAGTGCTGACGCTGATGGATCAAATCATAGAAAGGCCTGTCCAATGCCGGGTCAATGCTGGGCCAATGCTGGGCCAACGTCTGCGACATTCACCGGGTTTTGAACCAACATTAATCTTGTGATGTATCAAATAAGAATCCGCACATGAGCCTGATTAAATGATCCCATCAATTCCCCATCATCCATCCCGGTTGGGCAGGAAGAAGGGGGGTATCGTGGACCCCCCCCGGAAATCAAGTTCTAATTGATGTTTCTATAATGGAAAAATATCATAGAATACGATTTGCTATGCTAAAAAGTTGTCATAATGTCCCACATACCATTTTAATGCAAATTAGTGCCGCCATTACTGGAAAATGTATATTTCGTCATATCTCAGCCCAGAGTGCAGATAGATCAACATTTAAGGTGTCTAACCCCATGTTTTGAGGGTACAAGCGCATTATAAAACTATTCTTGAAGTGATCAGATGTCTCTAACACATGCTATTGTGCAAAATATTGCCGCCACTAACGAAAAGTCTATTTTTCTCCATAGCTCAGCCAATATTAAAGATAACTGCACATAACATAAGTTTCCAGACCTATGTTTTGAGGATCAAAGAACACAATAGAACTATTTTCAGAGTGATCTGATATGTCATTTGCATGTCAATAGAACAGCAAATATGTTTCATCTTTGTTTTTATTTCACCTTTGCGTTCCATTCTACTCGGTGGTGGTATAGGTGGTAGAAGTATATTTAGTAGTATTGGTTGCATCTACAACATCTATTGTGCAAGGGCAGTCTATACTACGTCGACATAGTAACAAAGATAGTGTACACTATCTTTGATAGGATGTCATGTCTTTGATTGGTCTATAATATTATCATGATCTATATCATGTATATCGCCATAGTTATCAACATAGGAGAGATATGCGGTCTGTAATGCCAAATTAGGATGAGATAGATTGATAGTTTTACTGTTTCTTAGACTTTTAGGTGTGACAACGAGTTTGTACAAAGACCACAGGTTATCAGGTTGCAGAAAAAAGATAATCGAAAAACGCTGGGCCTAATTCATGCCATGTTGGTCAAACATCTGTTAGGGTGGCTCAATATTTTGACAATTATTTGCTAATGCTACAAAGAGTGATTAGGCCTAGTGTGTAGTCCTAGGTAAAAGCCGACGGAGGTCGAAATAAACATGCTGCATTTCTCATTACATGCGTTTTATCTCTATCAGTTTATACAAAATAAATCAATTTCCTATCTTCCTTTATATCAATTTAAAGCTGAATGCCGACGTAACTTTTAGATTTCCTATTTTTTGTAAATGTCATAAACACAGGCTTACATTTCGGACATAATCATGTAAAGTTGACCCTCATATATATTTTAAGAACAATAATACAGTGCAATATTTAGTAATTATTTTTGAGCACATACCATGACCTTCATAGCTGAACATTCAGATAATGTACAACACGAAACAGTTAAGTGAAAAGTTATGAAGCAGAAAAACATTTCATGGTAACTTCCTGCTAGCCAACCTGCTTGTTTTAGCTGTTATATTTATTGTTTATTTTATATGTCGCTTGTACAAAATACCAATACAGACTCAGAATCAGCAAACACAAACCTGTACTGCTGTTTTAATGTTGGGCCATCGTCTGGCCCAACAGCTAACCAGCATTGGGTCAACGTCTCGTGTTTGATGATGATCCACTGATTGAACCAGACAAGGTTCTGCCAAAGCTTAAACAAAAAACAGTGGAAAATGAACGGATTTAAAAAACAGAGAAATAAAATATAACATAACTGTGAATATAATTATTTTATACCTGTGAAAAATTATTTTTTGGCGACCTGAGACCTAATTGTACTATTCTACTTATAAATCGGTTTAACATAACAATCACCTGCTTCAAAGACACCTCTGATCTGATGTCTGTCACAGTTATAAAGGTCAACGGAGAATGGATATTACATAATACACATACACATGACAAATGGCGAGGAAAAATGAGAGGTCGCTGGTTTTCTCATAACAGTTATAACATGATATACATGTATGTTGACGGTGAATGTGAGGCTGATTGTTTTTCTCGTATTCTAAATTCTAATTTGTCGGCCATTTTTTAATTTGTTTGACGGGGTACTCCGTCATTAGAGGTGCCACACAATCAGTCAGTTTAGTGGAGAACCTGTCACATTTGATTGATGTCCTTGTCAGAGATCCACAAGGTGTAAAGTCCTGCCTTAATAACAGTGACAAATGCTAGAAGTAAAATAATACAAATACATTGTGAAAACCCGGCAGACATGACACGTTGTTGATTTGGGCTAATGTTATTTCAATATTGCGTCAGCGTTCCGTATTTCTTTTTATTGACCATTTCCATGGACTATCGAGATATATTTTACATATTCTGGTGTTTTTATTGCTATTTTAATGTTATTTTAAGCAATATCGTCTACACTTTAAAGATCACAGATCGCCAGTTATTCACCAATCACAGTGACCTCTTCTGGCACCTATCATAACGAATTTAGTAATCTATCTTTAATTCAGGTTCTGCTCACCAGGAAATATGTAGGTCATGTTGTAAGAAACACGATTTTTAGAAAAGTTTTTAACATGAGGGTTTATAACATGAGGGTTTATTTATTTTTCTGTTTACAGCATCGGACTGTCTGAACTTCATGCAAAATGGGAGCGAGCTGATCAAGGTTCGATCCAACAGCCGTCAGTACCACCGTCTGTTTAGCCTGGATAAAGATCTGTCAGAAATCCGATGGCAACCGTCCTCCAAAAAGCCACATAAAGCACGCAGTAAGTCATTATTGATTAAGGGGGATAGAAACTTGGGAGTAAATACACAACATAAAATTATTTGTAGCATTATACATGTAATTAGGCATACACTAGACCAGGTGAACGCTACGGATAATTGTCTTGTAAATGTAGTACTGCATATCTGAATACATTCTGAGTGTGGCCAATTCCACTGACTATTTTATCATCTGTCTTTTCTTTCTATTAGAAACGCCAACACTTGTCTAATAAAAAATAAAGCAAGCTAAGCTGAGATAAGATTATGTGCCTCTAAGCCAGGTCCTCTCGGTAATTATGCGCTATGGAAGTCTTATTGTTTAATTGTTCAAATTAATAAAACAATGAATAAATGAATGAATGAATGAATGAATGAATGAATTGATAGATTGATTGATTGATTGATTGATTGATTGATTGATTGATTGATTGATTGATTGATTGATTGATTGATTGATTGATTGATTGATTGATTGATTAATTGATTGATTGATTGATTGATTGATTGATTGATTGATTGATTGATTGATTGATTGATTGATTGATTGATTGATTGATTGATTGATTGATTGATTGATTGATTGATTGATTGATAGATTGATTGATTGATTGATTGATTGATTGATTGATTGATTGATTGATTGATTGATTGAAGATTTTAGTTGGTCCAGTTCCTGCTCCATGTACTACGTGTGTTATAGGATAAGATAAATCATGTGACTTTTATTGTGACAGACAACCCATGTATGTGTTATATGTCTCTAATCCATGTCTGCTATATGTGTTGACAGTTCCAGTGGATCAGATCAAAGAGATCCGGGTTGGTAAGAACACGGATGTGTTGAGAAATAAGGACATAGCAGGACACTATCCTGACGAGTGTGCTTTCTCCATCATCTACTCTGAGACGTTTGACTCCATGGATCTGATCGCCAACTCTCCAGATGAGGTCCATATCTGGGTCACCGGACTGACGTGTCTCATATCCGGCCGAAACCAATGTAAGTAGGAAAATATGGATCACTGTCCACTGTATATATACAATCTAAAATATATGCTACATATTGCTAAAATATTCTTTGTGGAGATCTAAAGAATACGTACAATCTAAACAAAATAGTTTTTTTAGACAGAACCCTAAATACTTTTACAAGCAACACAGGAGAACATGTTAAAGTAGTCAGGCTTCTGTCTAAATAGCCGGTTCTGCTGAGATTTTTGTATGTGTGTATGTGTTATATGTTTATGTACTATTGTGAGATGACACTTTAGTCACGAGTAAAAAAGAGTGAAGCATTATTTTCGTCAAGCTGCAATTTTTGTTACAAATCTTTTCTTTATACTCGGCATTGGACCAACATTGAGCCAATTTTGGTTTGTCTAATTTTTATCCAATAGCGTTCGGGGCAGAATCACTGGCTCAACGTGAATCTAGCATTGTTTCAGACTATCATGCTTAACGGTAGCGTGAAAGTCTGTCTGCAGGTGACAAAATTTGTAATCCTGAAAACCCCATTCGTGTGGCTTGATTAGCTGTTATTGCTTTCATGAGTTTGTCCCGGTTGTTTGTTTGCTTGTTTATTTACTTCCCACACATTAGTCCATTCACCCTCTGGGGAATCGACTGGGTGTTATCACTGTGTATCTAATTCAGGCCACTTCCACCTACAGTACGTAATCAAGGTAATGCTGGTGTAGATTGAGATTTGTATTTCAGGCAGGCTGTGTCTGTGTGTACAATGGTTTGTTTACACACATGTCCTCACATCAAAGTGAGTCACCAGGTATGAAAACTTAATGCGCCAATTTTTTAATTTTCTTCCTGAAGTTAATTATGAACATCATATGTTGTTACATGTCACTGGGTGTGTTTTTGATGACAGGATCATGTCTCAGGCATCAGATGTCCACTTGTCCTATCTAGCCAGCAGACACGCTGATCCCATTACCTCCTGTCTGATAATGCCTGAAATGTAGCGCAGTTTCCCTGTTTTATGACATAATAAGCGTATATGATCATAACTCGAAGCCAACAATGCCTTCTCTTGTTATTGTCATTACCATAACACTAACGTTAGATCACGGATACACACTTTAAGCTCTACAGTCTCCGCGTATTCATTGGGATAAATTATATAAATCAACATCTATGTTGGTAATCTTCTTTTAAATCGAGAGACTGCAAACTTCCACCGAAATTAGTGATCGTAATGATCGTAAAACCTATAGTAGTAGTATTGAATTCATTCATTAAGTCGGTATAATAGTAAAACTTCTCTGTAGATGGTCAATTATGAACCCAGAGGGAGTTATCCTTCCACAATTCTCCTTAACGGAGCGAACACGAGATACATAAACACAATATGAGTTTAATGTTGGCCCACCGTCAACGACGCTGCTCCAGGATTAAACCAACATTGGGTGAATGCCAAGTGTTTGCTGTTAACGTACATCATGTCACCTGATGGTGAGGTGATGGTGAGGGCGGGGGCCCTAGGGTAGTGGTTAGCACCGCTGCCTTTCACGCCAGAGTCCGGGGTTCGGTTCCCGGTCTCGGCGGTTTGAAAGAAACAAAATTGTTTCTTCCCCATCCACGTGTGAAAGTTAGTATTGTGGGGAGCCTCCGTGACCGAGAGGTAGCGTGCTCGGCCTCAGACCGCCAGGGCTCGAATTTCGAATGCTGTGTCTGGAGGACAGTGTCATCTTAATCATCTCACCATCCTCAGGAGGTTATCCTGGCCCAGTTTAGCCTATATGTGCACAAAAGCCCGATTCATTTCATTTCATTTGTCACCTGATCAAAGAGATCCGGGTTGGTAAGAACACGGATGTGTTGAGGAATAAGGACATAGCAGGACACTATCCTGACGAGTGTGCCTTCTCCATCATCTACTCTGAGACGTTTGACTCCATGGATCTGATCGCAAACTCTCCAGATGAGGTCCATATCTGGGTCACCGGACTGACGTGTCTCATATCCGGCCGAAACCAATGTAAGTAGGAAAATATGGATCACCGTCCACTGTATACAGGTATATATACAATCTAAAATATATGCTACATGTTGCTAAAATATTCTTTGTGGAGATCTAAAGAATACGTACAATCTAAACAAAATAGTTTATTTTAGACAGAACCCTAAATACTTTTACATGCAACACAGGAGAACATGTTAAAGTAGTCAGGCTTCTGTCTAAATAGCCGGTTCTGCTGAGATTTTTGTATGTGTGTATGTGTAATATGTTTATGTACTATTGTGAGATGACACTTTAGTCACGAGTAAAAAAGAGTGAATCATTATTTTCGTCAAGCTGCATTTTTTGTTACAATCTTTTCTTTATACTCGGCATTGGACCAACATTGAGCCAACTTTGGTTTGTCTAATTTTTATCCAATAGCGTTCGGGGCAGAATCACTGGCTCAACGTGAATCTAGCATTGTTTCAGACTATCATGCTTAACGGTAGCGTGAAAGTCTGTCTGCAGGTGACAAAATTTGTAATCCTGAAAAACCCATTCGTGTGGCTTGATTAGCTTTTATTGCTTTCATGAGCTTGTCCCGGTTGTTTGTTTGCTTGTTTATTTACTTCCCACACATTAGTCCATTCACCCTCTGGGGAATTGACTGGGTGTTATCACTGTGTATCTAATTCAGGCCACTTCCACCTACAGTACGTAATCAAGGTAATGCTGGTGTAGATTGAGATTTGTATTTCAGGCAGGCTGTGTCTGTGTGTACAATGGTTTGTTTACACCCATGTCCTCACATCAAAGTGAGTCACCAGGTATGAAAACTTAATGCGCCAATTTTTTAATTTTCTTCCTGAAGTTAATTATGAACATCATATGTTGTTACATGTCACTGGGTGTGTTTTTGATGACAGGATCATGTCTCAGGCATCAGATGTCCACTTGTCCTATCTAGCCAGCAGACACGCTGATCCCATTACCTCCTGTCTGATAATGCCTGAAATGTAGCGCAGTTTCCCTGTTTTATGACATAATAAGTGTATATGATCTCGAAGCCAACAATGCCTTCTGTTGTTATTGTCATTACCATAACACTAACGTTAGATCACGGATACACACTTTAAGCTCTACAGTCTCCGCGTATTCAATGGGATAAATTATATAAATCAACATCTATGTTGGTAATCTTCTTTTAAATCGAGAGACTGCAAACTTCCACCGAAATTAGTGATCGTAATGATCGTAAAACCTATAGTAGTAGTATTGAATTCATTCATTAAGTGGGTATAATAGTAAAACTTCTCTGTAGATGGTCAATTATGAACCCAGAGGGAGTTATCCTTCCTATTGCTACTCTGGAGACTATCCGACCCGAGGATAGCGGAGTCTCCGGCCGTCTGGGCATGTCTGGGGGTAGATCCCCTAGACATGTCCAGAACCCTTTATCGGGCGAGTGAAGGAAAACGCTCTCAATAACCCACCATGCCCTATCACCCCCACCCTCAGATCATCATCTGTACATCATTTTATCACACCAATTGCCTACAACGTTTTTATCGTATTAAAATGTCACTTAAAAGACCTTTTGTGCCGAAAAGTGACGTAAAACAATGATTTACTACTACTACTACTATGGTCAATTATGACGTCATAGATTCAACCCATTTCATTCATTATTTCATTCAGGCATTATAGTAACCATACACAGGCATTATAGAAACCATACACAACAGTTGTGAGACTATGACGTCATAAAGTTTTAACTGATTGTTTCTTGGCCCGAAACATACCTCTAGTGAAAGCTTAATGCAAATCCACTCATTATTCTTTGAGTAATCGGGGGACCGACAAGCCAACAAGATCAAAAACACAAAACCCCAGAGTGATTCATTCTATAATACAGGGAATAGACGAGACTCAATTCAGCATTTGTTATCAATATAACCTAAAATGACAAGACACTGATTGATATCCAAGAACATTTTTCTCTATATGTGACAATTTATACCCAGCATATTATCATAGTCAAATGATTCAGCCCTAGGCAGCTGGCTCTTAAAGGGTGGATAATAGGCAATATAGCCATTCCCTTCGGTGAAGTCCCCCAAAATGCTGTGATAATTCGTGAGCAAAGTGTCATGTTTATTACCACAATTCTCCTCAACGGATCGAACACGAGATACATAAACACAATATGAGTTTAATGTTGGCCCACCGTCAACGACGCTGGTCCAGGATTAAACCAACATTGGGTGAATGCCAAGTGTTTGCTGTTAACGTACATCATGTCACCTAGTGGTTGTTTCTGTAGTGTTCTTTTTACAATCTGACCATTAGGCCATATGGCTACATTTAGACAGACAATACTGTGTTTGACATACACCGCAACACTGAGTCTTCACTGGTATGAGAACCCCTGTTTTCTAGGATGCCAGGAAATCATCTTCCCGTCTTATAGCTGTTTTATCTGTGGTTTTAATACCGCTCAGTATCACACAGCTGACTGACTTTTCTCCTCTCATCTTATCTGGTAAACTACCTACTTTTTGCCAGTCGAAATCAACCAAGTTGAAACAGTGATAATTTTTTGCGTTCAGAGCGACATTTTAGAAATTTTAACATCAAAATGACGATTTTGTGATATCTACAAATATTATTATCTCTAGTTATAATTGATATTCACACTATCTCTCTTGCGACTTATGTAATCGAAAAAGTATTCTTTAACTAAACGTTCACCCTACTCTAACTTTGATAGTGTTGAAAATAGTTTTACTTCAGTATGTTACATTCACAATATTTATTATTCATGCCTAGGTTTACTAGATCTAGATTTTCATATAGGTCAGGCCTCCTCGAAGCACAAAAAGATGAGATATTACCACATCTACGGTATCAGGGACATCAGGGAGTACCCAGACAGTCCATTTCTATGATTTCCCCGCTGGCTCATGGCGCTTCCGCATCAATTGCGTCACCTATTCTGCTTTTGCTCGTTTGTATGCTGTGATTGCTCAAAACTTGGCCACATTATTGTCCTCTTTTTCCTACAGCTCAACAGACACAAAGTGATGCTGGTCTAACTCAGTCTGCAGGCTGGACCAACGTTTGGCCAATGTTGAATTGCAGGTTTTTATTACTAAGATCCATTTGCATTAAATCAGTCTGCAGACACGTGCTTTGTCCTGCATATATGTTTGATATTTAGCTAGTTGTGCAGAAGATGGGATATAAAATAATTAAGTCAAAATACTGTTCTCGTAAATGTAAATAGGTTACATTTTCGTCTATATCAAACGGGTGGTCTTTTCCAGGACATTTTTACCACTGACCCAGCAGTGATTATTTTCTGGAACATAATATTACTGTGAAGTGATCCCTTCATCAATGGCAGGAATTAATGAATGGGGGTTTTAAGCACCTTTGTGCACGCATAGGCTAAATTGGCCAGGAAAACCTCATGAGGATGGTGAGATGAATGAGATGACACTGCCCTCCAGTCACATGATTCGAAATGTGAGCCCTGGTGGTCTGAGGTCGAGTGCGCTACCTCACGGTCACAGAGGCTCCTTCCTCACAATATTCAATCTCAATGTCAGGATGTGCGCATTCATCAGATGTTGTCTCATTGCTGGCCTAATGTTGTAGACCTTGGCCCAACATTGAGTCAACACTTGATTTTCGCTCCATAACACAATTGGTGATTCATCAATGACCGGCCTGTAGAATATGGTTATTCGCACATGTTAGTGTAACATTTCATCAACGGTGGGCCAACGTCTGAGAATTTGGCCCATTATTGAACCAATGTTGCCCCAGCTTCTTGGGTCACCAATAAAAGTATTGGGAGTAAATTAGTTTTAATTCACATGACATTAATAACTTACTGATGAAATGAAACAAAGTGACCCTATTCCAGAACTAGAAGTATAAGCATGTCAGTCCTTAATGTACATCAGGTTGGAATCTGATATTTTACCTGACCTGTATCGCGGACTCTAGTAACATGAGTATTGTAGCCTTAGAAACCAGTGATTACATTAGATCTGGATGGTTGGATGCCTGGATACTTTGGTGTAATTCCAGATAAATCATAGTAATATGCAACGGTGTCACTTTTGAATGACTTTCATTTACACTGGTGATCCAGAACAACTCAACTGGACTCGTTTTAATGCTGGGCCAACATCGAAGTATAGCATTGGCTCAACGTCTCGTGTCAGCTGATGGTTGGTGAGTGTGAGGGGGCAATCTCAAGATGGACGTGTCAAAACTGGACAGTATCTGTCATCCAATGAGATGTTTCTATCAGGTACTGAACAGACAGCAGCGTAACCTTAACCATACCGTCTCCACTATGCATGCACTATTGACCCAATGCCGGGCTATTGTTGGTCCACCGGCTAAGGCACTGGGCTAATAGTTTTCAAACCAGAACAAAATCTTGATTGCATTTGCAACCTCGCTGTAAAGCCTCATTTCCGGATGTTTCGCTTAGCAAAGTCCCAGTGAATGGTAGATTTCATTGCTGCGCCAGATTATTGTCACACCAACGTTCTTGACGTTGTCCCAACTATGGCCAAATCGACACGTATTAGGAAATTACAAAATGAAGCGAATTATTGTTGATTTCATCAGGTCTCGTTCTGTATACTCAGTATGATCACGTGGACAATTTTAAAAACAGTCATGGATATAGAATGTGAAATATCCTTGCTCAAAGTAATTATTCTGACGAGCTTTTTCTGTATTTTAATAATTCTCTCAGCATTGCATCCCCACAATAGTAGGCCCTTTGCCATAGTTTATATGTGGCAATATCGTGCACAATAAATATAAAGCTACATAATGCTTTAAATGGTTAATTATTCAAAGTGTTTTTGAAATTTAACATGTTGTATTGTTAATATGAGTATTGAGTATTTTTTCTGAAGGCTAAAAACTAGAAATTTTAAGGAGTCAACTTCTTTTAGTGGTATGTTATAAGTCCTAAATTGAAGCGAATTAAGGTTGCGTGTAGCCTATGGAAAAAAAATAAACTGTGATTTTCTTTACATTACGAGAGAGCTGAATAACTTATTATATATCTCAGTGTTGTGTAGACTTATGTACAAAACCGCATAGATGTAGGTGCATCAGCGTCCGACCAGTAGTGAGGTGTGTCCCAAACGCCAGTCTAAAATATGCCCTGTTTTGATCCGATGTTGGAGTAAATCCTTTCTAAAGCCAGGTATGACATGACAGATGAGCAGGAAGTGATGTATTCTTTAAGAAGAGATTCTCTTCACTCAGAGCTGTCACAGAACCACAATAGGTCATGTGTAACAGAACCACAATAGGTCATCTGTCACAGAACCACAATAGGTCATGTGTAACAGAACCACAATAGGTCATCTGTCACAGAACCACAATAGGTCATCTGTCACAGAACCACAATAGGTCATCTGTCACAGAACCACAATAGGTCATGTGTAACAGAACCACAATAGGTCATCTGTCACAGAACCACAATAGGTCATTTGTCACAGAACCACAATAGGTCATCTGTCACAGAACCACAATAGGTCATCTGTCACAGAACCACAATAGGTCATCTGTCACAGAACCACAATATTTCATTTGTCATAGAACCACAATAGGTCATCTGTCACACAACCACAATAGGTCATCTGTCACAGAACCACAATAGGTCATCTGTCACAGAACCACAATAAAATAGTTCATCTGTCACAGAACCAAAATAGTTCATCTGTCACAGAACCACAATAGGTCATCTGTCACAGAACCACAATAGTTCATCTGTCACAGAACCACAATAGTTCATCTGTCACAGAACCACAATAGTTCATCTGTCACAGAACCACAATAGGTCATTTATCACAGAACTACAATAGGTGGTCATCTGTCACAGAACCACAATAAAATAGTTCATCTGTCACAGAACCAAAATAGTTCAACTGTCACAGAACCACAATAGGTCATCTGTCACAGAACCACAATAGTTCATCTGTCACAGAACCACAATAGTTCATCAGTCACAGAACCACAAAAGGTCATCTGTCACAGAACCACAATAGTTCATCAGTCACAGAACCACAAAAGGTCATCTGTCACAGGACCACAATAGTTCATCTGTCACAGAACCACAATAGTTCATCTGTCACAGAACCACAATAGGTCATCTGTCACAGAACCACAATAAAATAGTTCATCTGTCACAGAACCAAAATAGTTCATCTGTCACAGAACCACAATAGGTCATCTGTCACAGAACCACAATAGTTCATCTGTCACAGAACCAAAATAAAATAGTTCATCTGTCACAGAACCAAAATAGTTCATCAGTCACAGAACCACAATAGGTCATCTGTCACATAACCACAATAGTTCATCTGTCACAGAACCACAATAGGTCATCTGTCACAGAACCACAATAAAATAGTTCATCTGTCACAGAACCACAATAGTTCATCTGTCACAGAACCACAATAGTTCATCTGTCACAGAACCACAATAGTTCATCAGTCACAGAACCACAATAGGTCATCTGTCACAGGACCACAATAGTTCATCTGTCACAGAACCACAATAGGTCATTTATCACAGAACTACAATAGGTGGTCATCTGTCACAGAACCACAATATGTCATTTGTCACAGAACCACAATAGGTCATTTGTCACAGAACCACAATACATGTAAGTCATGTGTCATGTGAGTCAGAAAACAGAAAAGTCAACTTTTTATGTGAGGTTTTAGCCTTTTATGTTGCGCATCTATAGAACTGTAGAAGACAACCGCTGAATGTTGGTTCTTTTGGACCCTAAGCATTCATGATGGTGGGTTGGTTTACAAGGGACATCCTGGAATAATGAGATGGTGATTCCTAGTAGTACTTTTTGTTTCAACCTGGGGCAGCTTATTGGGGAGCTGTTCTGTCTGTTGCAAGCTGTACAGCATGACAGGATTCCCAGTAGTGTACCCTGGTTCCTCCGCTCAACAGCGGTGCTGATACAGCTTTCGGATCGGTACAGGCACTGATATGGGCCTACAACTACTGTGGTCTCTCATGTGGGATTAATGGAGTAACCCTCAACTATTTTTATTCTGGGGACTATCCGACCAGAGGATTGCGGAGCTGTGTAAAAAAACACGGCGTTTCAGGATTAAATTACACAGTTAAAGTCTCTTTTTGTCTCGGCAAATCTGGGGGTAAATCCCGTAAACATGCCCTTTAAACCAACCGAACCAAATATTTTTTGTATGGGGTTTGCGTCATATTCTACATGACGTACATTTACTCTCATCTCATTCAGACAGAATCATCATATTGCAAGATAGATAACAACATCTACTTTCTAACTACTCTCTCCATTGTCATACCTAAATCATGTTGCGGTGACAGTCATGACGTCTTCTCTTCCATGTTTTCTCCAAAACCAACACAAGTTTTCTCCGTCCATGTCACAGCAACACAGTGTACGGACATATTTAGTAATTAACGCGGGAACTACTGAGAGTCCACCAGGTCACTAACACAGGCTCTCTGTCTGGTCCAGGGGGACGCTGGCATTATGTGCCTTGCAATGCGCCAGTCGTTTACAGAAGGCGAGTTTTCAGGTCTAGACCCGAGGGATTCTGTTATATAGAACGCGTCTGGATTCAGAAGGAAGCTTTAACCCTGGTTATAACCTACAACGTGAAGAACATCAAAACATAGCATTCTACTGGGCACAACGTAGGGCCAACATTAACTTAGAAATAATATATTGAATGACTACAAGGTTTTTAACAATTTGGAACATTATAATTATGTCCACAAACTAGATGATGAACATTCGACCCGATCCAGATTCGCACCCCGTACCTGTCAGTTTCGAGCCACAACCGGACCAAATGAGCCATCTTGTCGGGCCGACCCTTTAACACCAAGGGGACGTTATTATCTGTTACGTCCACTTTTATATGTAGCATCCATCTGTAGCTGAACATGATAGGTCAAAGGAACTTAGATAACCAATATTAGGTTGAAGGATATCGTAGCTGAACACACTGAATCCACCAGAGTATATCTTTGATCTCGGCTATAACCAAGTGATGTCATTAATGCTGGCCCAGCGTCAGAGACGATAGGCCAACATCAAACGATCATAGATTCCACATATCGTGTCAGGCCTTTTATATTCACCTCATTATCCCGTAATAGAATGCGTGGGCGTAGACACACCACGATATCCGAGCATTAGCCACACCTCACCAGATAATGTCCGCTGATGCTCTCTTATATCGCCTGACGTTTTTGTTCATATTAGTCAACTGTGTATGTGTATTTTGTCCACACTCTGGCAATTGCAAAAACATTTTTTTTCCTACTTTTCTCATCTTTGAGGCTGAACAATTGTGCAGTTAATCTAATCTTAAAAAACTGTGTTTAGAATGCAATATTTCAGCAAAAACATTAACCACCATCACAGTGTCATCTGTCAATTAGGATATACACGGGTGGCTACTTAACCCCCAAATGTAGATCTGGACCCCAAACATTTTTCAACGCCATTTTATCATGTTTATGTGTGCCATTCTTTTGTAATTTGGCATGTTTTAATTGATTCTTTTTAGGCATTTCTTGGATCTGTTGTTTTTGAAGGATATGGAAATAAAACATTTTCACATGACTCTCTAGATTTACCATGTTTACTGTGAGCCTATATTTAGGTAATCGACATGGGAGCAGTATAAATTATAGCTTCTGTATCTGGTTCATTTGATATCAGACGTTATGTGTTTTAACCTCTGTATCAGACACATTTTTAATCAGTCGTTATGTGTTTTTAGCCAGGTATAACAAGCTTGTAGCACAGTACAATATCATCAATTGGTCAGTGTTTTACGAGCTTGACGTGATGCGAATGGGGTTAATACCGATTCGATCAGAGAAATACGTCAGCCCAAAGGCAGTCATCTGTCCGACAGAATTACTGTTGGACCGGCTCCAAGATGGATTGACTCCTGGTATCGCTGAATGTTAGGTAATGGATTTATAGTTCCATATCTACATAATAGGGATTTAACAGCTGTGTGGGATGTATGTATTATTTTTACATTGTGTTTTCGCACGCATTTTGTTGGCGTTCATATCAAAATCTTCATTTCAACCAATAAAACACGCCCGGTCAGATTCAGTGGACGTGTGTTTTTTGTGTTCTTTGTATTTGTTGGCGAATGTCTGTGAGATTTGTATACATCGTTTGTTAAGAAAGCCATATCCTTGTTCTAGAATCAGCAAGTATTTGAATATATAGTAAAGCATATGGAAGAAGCTTAAATTGCATTATATTTTATGTAATAATTATTGTTCCATCTCTATCAATAAACTTTAACAATCTTCGTCTCGTTGTCATACATGTACATCCAACCATAAATCATGATCTATTTCCACTCACCAGTCGGCCATATCCAACTCCCACTAGTCAACTGTCATTCACAGTCGTGATTATCTCAACCCTACAGAACAACAACATTAAAGAACCAAAATACATAAGACGTTGGGTTAACGCTATTTCAGTGCTGGGCCAGCGTCTGTAACGTTGGCCCAGCACTAAAACAATGAATGATAAGCCTGCTTCGTGGCTTCTGGGAAAATATAATAGCTGCGCACATTATAACTCTTTCCGAACGATTCCCGTTGGGGTGATATATTGGACGGATGTGACTGGAGCAATTCTATCTGTCTGTCTTTGTTGTTTTCCTGGCGGGAAAGCCCTGGTGGCCGCTGGGAATCACCCTATTGTCCCTGTGATGTCATCATATTTGACCTTTCCCCTCTGGAATGAATGTTATCTGGTTTACTGTGAACTCACCTTTATATGAACCGCTCACACCACACGCTGTGCTGCTTTGTGAAAATATGATCTACATGTATTTGTTATTTGAAAGGTTTTTATTATGTCACAACATTGTCGCAAAGGTGAAGTTATTCATCAACAGTAAAAAAAAAAAGTTTCAATGCTTATACTATTATAACAACAATAAGGGTGTACAGGGTGTGAACATTTAATTATTTATGTATCATCCAAAACTGGACAAAGTAATTTCTACTGCGATAGCTCGTTTAAATGCATATATAGTCTGGTGAATAAGGCTCTCAAATCCTGGTAGATAGGAAAAGTTGAGGACAATAGATTTTCTTTTCTATATAGTATCTATATGACCTCCTTAGCCCGGAAAAAAAAGTTTACAAAAATCTATGGTGGGCTAAGGTCACAGCAAGGTCAAATCCAAGATGGCCGACATTAACCCAGGGTATGCCATGATCAAAAATGATTGTTTCACATTTAGCACTTAGTAAATCAAGTGTAATGCCTCTTTTCCATATCATTTTGTAAGGAGAATTCAGCTTACATGTTATTTTTGTGATCAAGGTGAAATGTCAAGGTCACAACAAGGTCAAATCAATTAAATATGACCGGCAATTAGCCTATGTCATCACAATAAAATTGATTTTTTTCACATTCTCAGCTGTATAATTGAGTGTAATACGGTGCATCTTTTCCATTTTGTCTATATTCTGGTATATTTTTAAACAAATGACCCTGCCAGCGGCCATTTTAGATTTGACCTCTTTGTGACCTTAGCCCACCATAGAATTTGGTAAAAAAAAAAATCTATAACCTCAAGGTCATTATGTACCCAAATGCAACAAAAAAGCTTTTGTCCGAAACTTTCCCCACATCAGTTCTTTATTGACCTGACTAATATCTAGGCCTATGCGGAAATTTACTAAATGTTTGGAAAACCGACTTTTAGTTCTGGCCAGAAACCTATATAAAATTTCAAAAATTAAAATAAATTTACAGTGCACGATAAATTTTCTCTTGATCATTTTCTTACGAATTTCACTAGAAAACACTGTTTATAATTGTGCAACTTATAAAACGAGAGAAGGATTTAGATCCTTATTACATTCACTATTATTTGAAAAAAACTGTGCAGATCCCAGTTTTTGTTTGTTATTTTATTGTTATGCTTGATTGCCCCCTATTCCCGGAGTCTAAATACCTGTGAGTGTCACCAGATGAACTGTCTCTCTGATGATGTTATGTCCTGCCTTTCAGACAAAACCTATTATCATCTAATTACCCTACATTGTGAAATGCCACCCACGCATAGTGACTTCACCGTCTGATCTCGGTGGAAGCAATTCATATTTGTAATATGAACGACGCTGGGCGTAATACGAATATACTGAGGGATTGAAATACAGGATAAAACATCCATATCAATGAAGATCATATAGATATGTCTCGCCTGAAGACATTTTTTAATCATATTTAAATCCGGCTACTCATTTTCTGTCACATTAAAACCTTGGCAAACTGATTTCAGAGTTAGCCTGCGTCATGATCTAAGTGGTTAACTAGACTACGGATGTATAGAAAGTTAGTGTGCATTAAGATCTAAATGGTAAACTGAACTATAGATATACAGAGAGTTATCTTGGTGGTCACCTGTACATGTACACCTTGCAGCACTAACCAGGGGACAAATCATCTTCCTCATACTTTCTTTTCTTGTCTGGATTTATTTTGATGTTTAAACAGTGTCCTTCCTTCCGTTTCTTGATTTGGTTTTCTTTTTCGTCTGACTGACTGTCCAGCCTTGTACATTCTCATCTGCCTGGTTTAAAAATCTCTTTGTTATAGAAATTTTTTTTTTCGAATTTATGCTGTGGAAGCTTATGGGTGCAATTAGTCACATCTTTATGTACCACTCCAAATTACAGTAACAACAGATTTGTTAAAATTATCATATTCTCTACTGTTCTAGGTTTTGTTTAATCTACTCAATTTTTATGGGCAAGGTGCGGTTATCCTTTTCATCAGATTGATTATACAATCTGCTGTAGAAGATCTGTATTACCAGACTATGATAACAGACTGACCAATCTGACCAATCTGTGGTAAATTTGGCTCGTGAATTGTCGGCTAATTCAACAAACTCTCTAAAGATCATAAATGTGCTATAACATTCTGTTTGAAATAGACTTATAATGTTTTGTGATGCATAGTGGTATTATATAATTCCAGTGCACAAGCTTGCATTTTAGATGTATTTCTAGGTTCAGGTTACCCAGTATGACTGGGCCGCCTAACTCATTTACTGCGCGAGGCCCAGTCACACTGACCGCCATTTTGTTTACACAGCCAGCTGTGTAAAAACGACACTCGCGCTGCCTACCAAAAAAATCAGATGCCAAAAAATTGAGACGAATATTTCAAGTGCCTATGAAAACTAGGCCATTTTCAGCAGGCGTAAATTTGTTATCATATTGGAACTATTACATTTAAAAATGTGTCAGAGCCTTGCGATGTCATCAGGGTAGATTCAGGCGACGTGTATTCAGTGACAGAATTACTACACATTAGAGAAAAGATGAAATGAGATCATCATCCATTAAAACACCAGCCACACATGACCCACAGCCATTCCAAGGCCTAATGGTCGATTATCACAGACATATAGTGGCAGTTTAGTAATGGAGCGAGGAACTAGAGTGCCCTTTTGCAGCATCTGTCTCAAGTATATACGACCACAGACTCAGAGTCACAGATAAATTTGTCAAGATAATTTAGCTTACATATTATCTGAAGTGCTTTAGGGTAGGAGTAGCCTATTCGAGTTTCTACATTGTTCCTACCAGGATTTCAGCAGAATCCCTTCAAATGGACTCAGGATTCTGTCTGCCACCCTTGAATGTTCAGGATCCCTATGCTACCAATCACAGGTCAATATCATTAACTTCGGCCTTCTTGAGTTAGCAAACAACAGTATCTGATTTCTAAGTGAGCATTTACTATTATTTGTCTTAGACTCTTTAAACAACAGTAACTGCTCACTTATCAAGTCAGCAGACACTGCTGTCATCTTGCTACCACCAGGCCTGGTTCACCTTGCACCCCGTTTTGTCATAGTCCGCCCATTACCTGCTGACTGTTCACCATTGGATCCAGAACGCACGCGATTTCTGTTGTACTTGTTTCTGGTCCGTCAGGTTATAGCTGTCATAAGGCTCTTTCATCATCCGCTCTACCCGGAAAAAGTCGTTCAGGAAATGTAAGGTCGGGTGGCTTTTAAGTTAAGGAACCAAACAGGATACTTTAATAAATATGTATCGTTGGCTAAATGTTGGGCTAACAGTGGTCTGATTTTGAACAAGTGTTCGGTGAAGATCTGATAGAACACGAAAATAGCCACAAATAAATATGTTTGGAGTGTTACCCTGATGCATGCTATCTTTTCTCCCTCATAACGTAAATCAAAGAACCTAAAGCAACATTTTTTAGAACACTATGTTAAACTCCAATTATATGTTGAACCTTTCTCTTATATAGCAGTCGTCTGTAAAGCCTATTTATATATTGGACGAAACTATCTATTTATTCCGAAGGAAAATCACTCCAAATCTCTAGACTGTCTATGAACCTTGATCATTTATCTGCCCTGGCCAGACAGAAACGAGGTTAATGTGGCTGGTTTTCTAGAGGAGATCTGTCTCACGGGTTGGTGGATAGGAGGGAAACAGGGGGAATTGTTTATCCCCTGTTTATGCACTAGATCACTAGGTCATGTCGGGGCATCCACCTAAATTTACAGGGAAACTAGGCCAATCCCAGTAACGATGTGACGTTGACCTAATGTTACTGTATGGTTGGTCCAGCGTTGCAGATGGTTATCCAACCTTCCATCCATCCACATAGCTATTTCACTACAATACTATTTCATATACACGATAACAGGATAAATTACATGCTCGAACGGCTCATAGATTTCAGCTGGAATTTTACTAATATAACGAATTTATAGTACTGACTACTGTGCTATGATTGTCTGTGGTTTTCAAGCATCACAGGCAATCAGGAAACGTTAAACTAACATTGGGTTAACGTTTTTCGTTCCTTGATTTACTACTTGCTAAGATACTGTGTGATCCATCTCACTGAAATTGTGATAGTGTTATATCCTCTTATTTATTATTAGAAACGCTAAGACTGCTATTACGTTTCTAATGGAAATGAGAGAAAGTAAATATAACATATATGAGCAATCTTTAGAATTGTAGTGGGATAGGCCACTGATATATTTTATGTATTATCGAGGTTGTGCATATACAGTGCTCCAAACTGTTGAAAGGTGTGGGGTACACAGTGCTGTCTATGGTAATGTGCACTATAAAGAGCCATTGAAGTCATTCTATAACAGTAGGGCGTAATCCTGACTTCAGGCTTTCTTCTGTCGCGACATTGCCATGATTGTGCAGAAAGTGACGTAATGCAATATTCTCTCACTCACTGAGTGCTCAAATAATGATTGTTATCCAACTTTAAAAGATGTAAAGACACAAGTGTCTTTTTAGCTTCTAGACGCCAGAGGGTGACAATAACAAACACATGTTTCTCGACTCCACTTAGAAAGCGCTGAGCGTTCGATGGACCTTAATGCATCTCTGGAGCCGGTGGTGTAAATATTTGCTGACTCATGCCGGCGATGTGGGTTCACCGCCTGCAGCGATGCCCATGGTGCGCGACATTTTCGAGAATTTTGCAGAAGCACAAAATTCGCGAAAATGACGGCATCCCGAAAATCAAAATGTAGAAGTCAGAGTATAAAGGTTGAATTGGCTCAGGAGATTCATTAATGTTGCCATGAATCCAATGGATCATTTATCATTCTACAAATATGACTACCAGAGACAAAACAAGGTGTTTTGAATTATTCTCATGTAATAAATTAGCTGTTTTAATCTAGCTTTGTGGGATTATTAATAAACCAGATTTTCGTGCGTGAAATATGTAGCTTACAGCGGCGAGCTATTATTCTTTACTTATGAACACATAAACCTGTTCAGGAATTGTCATGCATTAAGCCATAATTGGCTTGATTAATCGTGTTTGCCGTTATACCAATTTCTGTTTGATGTCGTTTCTATTACGGCTTTTGTCTGCACCAGTCTCACCCTGGGTCTATTTGTAGCTATTATACTGTATTTTATTCTTACACATGCAGATATTCTCCGAGATATCGTAATTTTGACGTCTTATTCGGCGTGCAATCGTCTAAGTTATACCAGAAAATTTAAATACTGTTTCTGAACCACTTAGATATCATCAGCCCCAAAACCTATCAGACCAACAAAAAAGGGCTTGTTCCAACGTTCTGTGTCTGGAAATTTTCATTAATTCAATTATGCAAATTCCCGCTAGACAATCGAACATACCTGTGTCATTAAGATAATTCCGTATGATTTTCCAGGCACCTGACATTCGATATCGTGTTTTTCATTTCATAAACCTTCATGTTTATAGACTAATACTCGTGTCGCAGATTAGACATCCAAATGCCACAGGTCTATAATATTATGTTTGGGTGGCTTCCATACCTTTTTTCTGTCGTATAAGTGTTTACTTTCTTCTGCATTCAAGCCAATGTTTTGAGTGTAAATTTTACGGATTGGTTTATGTGCAGAAAATGCCACACATCGTAAATAGCTGGAGACCAATCAAATAGGAGGGTTTTTGTATCAAAACGTGCCCACATCATGTGGTGTTGGCCCGAAGTTCTGGCGATGTCTTGTGTTTGCTTAATGTTTTCTCAAGCACTTTGTTTCCTGTTAAAATGGCAGACGGCGTCAGAGTTACTGTCTGTAGACAGTGTTATGATTCAGTCTCAGCAACGTGCCATCTTTATCTTGGCTATTATTTGCCCTACTTGACCGAGGCATCCTCACAGACCACAGAAATCTGGACATGAAAAATAGAAATAATCATTTCCGTCGTGGTGAATAACTGCACTAGTTGTGAATAATTACTTTACTCCGAGTGTATATGATTACTTTAATCGTAGGGAATAATCGCTTTAGGCGTAGTGAATATGATCACTGATTTGATCATCGTGTCGGAAACATAAAAAATGATATACTATTAATTATGAACACGACTCACGAAAACAGAAATACCATCCTGCACTTCAATTTATCATACAGAGACCTATATTAATAGGTCTCTGTATGACAAGTTGAAACATCGCGCAGACGCACTCATTATTCTGTCGTACAAAGGCAAAAGGCAGTAACTGCTTACTTTCTTACTTTAAAGGTAACCCGTTACTGCCTGATCACTTTACAGAGTATGATTGTCAATGTGTTTTTTTTGCCATCAGTTGTCACCAGCCTGATGATTAGAATAACAAGAAGTGTAGGGTGAATCCAAGCTAATGACAGAATATCAGGAAAGACTGTCAAGTCATCCTGCACTTCAATTTATCATACAGAGACCTATATTAATAGGTCTCTGTATGACAAGTTGAAACATCGCGCAGACGCACTCATTATTCTGTTGTACCATTGTTGTTACAATTGCCCAAACCCTTTATGCTACTGGGAGATTTTAACGGGCACCACACAATGTGGGGCTGTAGGGACATCAACCCACGGGGCAGAATAATAGAAGACTTCCTCTCAGAGGAAAACCTCTGCATTTTTAATGATGATACCACCACCTATTTACACCCTGCGTCAGGATCTGCAACAGCCATTGACCTATCCTTGTGTGATCCCGATTTATATTTGGATTACACTTGGAGGGTCAACGAGGATCTCTGTAGCAGTGATCATTATCCTATATTTATAGAGAGCAACAACTCTATTGTTGAAGAAAGAGTGCAGCATTGGAGGCTGCACAGAGCAGATTGGGAGGCCTTCCAACAGTCTTGTGGGGAGAACCTCACAATCTCTCAATTTGAGAATGAAGAGGGGGTTGATGACCCTATAGCCCTTTTTACTGACAAGTTACACAATATAGCAGATAAAAGCATACCCAAAACCTCGACAGTTCCGAAAAAACTCGACAAACCCTGATTTGACGAAGGTTGCCGAAAGGCAATAGACAAAAGGAAAAAATCCTTGCAAAAATTTAAAAAACATCCAACTAGACAAAACCTTGACGGATATAAGAAAGATTACGCTAAAGCTCGCCGCACAATCAGTGAAGCCAAGCGGCAATCTTGGAGAGCATATGTCTCCAAACTAAATAATAATACATCGGCAAAACATACTTGGCAAATGCTGCGCAGAATCAGTGGCAAGAGGAAAGATAAAACCATCAAGTACCTTGTCACTGATTCTGACACAATAACCAATAAAACGGATATTGCAGAAACGCTGGCGACATCCTTCGCTGCTAAATCATCGCCAGATCATTATCAGGAAAAATTTCGAAAGATTAGGGACAAGGAGAAGGAGAACACATTGGACTTTGAGTCAGATAATGACGAAAAGTACAATGTTAATTTCTCTAAACGAGAACTAATTAAATCTATCGCTCAGGCAACTGATTCGGCAACTGGCCCTGATGAAATTCACTACCAGTTTCTGAAACATTTGCCTGATGTATCACTTGATCTGTTGCTTCTACTCTTGAATGATCTGTGGCAATCTCAGGATTTCCCAGATGGATGGAGAGAAGCAACAGTGATCCCGATCCCTAAACCTGGAAAAGATCGAACAGATCCTAATAATTATAGGCCAATAGCATTGACAAGTTGTCTTTGCAAAATCATGGAGCGCATGATCAATCATCGTCTCACATGGTTTTTACAAGACAATCACATAATAACTAAATATCAATGTGGTTTTCAAAAAGGAAAGAGCACCACAGACCATTTGGTCAGACTTGAGACTTATATCCGTCAAGGTTTTGTTAAAAATCAACATACAGTTGGAGTATTTTTTGATTTAGAAAAGGCCTATGATACCACATGGAAGGGTGGTATCATGAAAGATCTTCATGAAATGGGCCTGAAGGGTAGATTACCCTTATTCATTGATAATTTTTTAAAGGGGAGAAAATTTAAAGTCCGCTTGGACAACACCCACTCTTCACTAAATCCACAGGAGGAGGGTGTCCCACAAGGTAGTATCCTTTCACCAACTCTATTTACCGTTAAAATAAACAGTATAATTGATTCTTTACCACAAGATATTGAAAAATCATTATATGTTGATGATCTGGCTGTTTACTGCCAGTCAAGCAATATGGCAATAATTGAGCGGCGCCTGCAAGGTTGCCTCGATAAGTTGGTGACTTGTGCGGATGAGAACGGCTTTAAATTTTCTCCCACAAAAACTTTATGTGTACATTTTTGTAAAAAAAATGGCTTACAGCCTGAGCCCGATCTCAAACTATATGGACAACAGCTTCCTGTTGAAGAGCAGGTCAAATTTCTTGGTCTGTTTTTCGACAAGAAGCTCAGTTTTATTCCACACATCAAATATATGAAAGATAAGTGTAGGAAAGCATTACAATTACTACGAGTTATATCCAGCAAGGATTGGGGTGGTGACCGGACAACCTTACTGAGGATTTACCGGTCTCACATCAGATCCAAACTGGATTATGGTTGTATTGTTTATGGTTCAGCGAGACGATCGTACTTAGCAGTACTTGATCCAATCGCGAACCAAGGTTTGAGATTATGCTCAGGGGCATTTCGAACATCACCAATCGAAAGTCTTCAGGTGGAGACCGGTGAGCCCTCTTTAGAGACTCGCCGGTTGAAGCTGAGCCTGCAATACTATATGAAGATGAAAGCAAATCCTGAGAACCCGGCATACTCGTGTGTTGTCAACCCAGAGTACAAGAGACTGTTTAATAACAAGCCAGGGACTATACCTACTTTGGGTATAAGGCTTCAACCCCATCTGGAGGACATGGAGGTGGAGCTCGACGCAATTAGCGTTGTGCGCCCACCAGAATGTCCACCCTGGCTTCTCCAGCAGCCTAATATACTTTTTAACCTCTCAGATCTCAGGAAAGGAGACACCTGTCCCCTTGTCTTCCAGAGCATGTTGCTTGAGTTATTTTGTAGATTTCCGAGGCACCGGAAGGTGTATACTGACGGATCAAAGGAAGACAAGAGGACAGCTATGTCCTTTGTCTGTGATGATCATGAATTTAGCTGCCGCATTAACGATGAGGCTTCAATTTGCACAGCAGAGCTGTTAGCTATTGAAGCTGCCATCGAATACATCTGGGATAGTAGTGACGAGGAGTTCATGATCATCACAGACTCGCTATCTTCATTGCAGGCTCTTAAGAGTCAAAAACTCAACAACCCAATTGTTTCCAATATTTTGCATATGTGTCACTACTTGTCTGGGCACAAAGACATTGTTTTCTGCTGGGTACCCAGCCATATTGGAATACAGGGTAATGAACGGGCTGATGTTTTGGCCAAGGCTGCCCTGGATAAGACAAAACAGTTTTATTATATACCATATACAGATTTCAAGTATAACATCTCTGTCTACCTTGATGACATTTTGCAAGGTGAATGGAACATCAATGTCACCAGCAAATTGTTCGAGGTACAACCAATCATTAAGCGATCTTTTACACCAATGGAACGCCGAAGAGATGACGTTGTCTTATGCAGGGCCAGAATTGGCCATGCTTATTTCACAAACGGCTATTTATTGAGAGGAGAATTGCGACCTATGTGCTGCAATACTCGTCTCACTGTAAGACATGTCCTTCTCAGTTGTGCGAAATATGCGCACATCAGAAGGAAGTATTTTACATTTAATTCCTTATTTGAGCTATTCAGGGACACCCCTGCTGGTTTTATTATTCAGTTCCTTCGGGAATGTAACCTATATTACATGTTTTAATTATTAAACATAGACTTTTTACACAATCACTCTAATTTCATGGAGATATAGTGACTTGATAAGTCGTTCATTTTATAATCACTTCATGTTTTACATTATTTATACTGATATGTTTATACTCATTAAACTGTGTTATAGTGCAGGCGCTACAACATGTCATGAGACTCGTTACATATACAGGGATCGACACTAACTGATTTCAGGTAGTAGCCCGAAGGGCCAGTAACTTCAGATAATTACTGGCCCTTAGCCTCATCGTTCTAATCCTTAGTCTACACAGTATCAAGGGGAGTGTAGTTTTTTTGTTGCTCCCAGGGCCAGTATATCAGGTGATTTACTGGCCCTTAGTGATTTTCACTGGCCTCGGGCCAACGGGCCAGTGTTAGTGTCGAGCCCTGCATATAGGTGCCAGGAGCATCGTCATCTTATCATATCAAACATTTTAAACTGAATATTTTAGTACAATCATGCTTTTATTGGCTTTGTCTTTTCTTTACTACTTTAACTATACAATATGGGATATTGTAATACCTGGAATTTTCACTTAAATGGCCATACTGGCCGAAAAGTGAAGTAAAGCATTTTACTTACTTACTTACTTACTTAAAGGTAACCCGTTACTGCCTGATCACTTTACAGAGTATGATTGTCAATGTGTTTTTTTTGCCATCAGTTGTCACCAGCCTGATGATTAGAATAACAAGAAGTGTAGGGTGAATCCAAGCTAATGACAGAATATCAGGAAAGACTGTCAAGTGTTCTGACCCCAAAACTGTCAAGTCATCTTCCCCTCTGGATCTCTGTCCTGTAGGAATTCCACCTGCGGACTCTGATGGACGTATGATAGCAAACACAGCACATTGTCCCTGTGCTGATTTAATGTTGTACCGGTGTCGTAGACGGTGGACCAACGTTAGGCCATTACAAAGCCAATGTGTTGTTTTCACTGGGATGATGACCATCAGGATACAGGGCGGCACGAGCTGCGTGAAGTCTGTAGTCAAGGATTCCAGGAAAACTGAATGCTCTGATGTCGTCTCCTGCAGATAACTGAATCCTCTGATGTCGCCTCCTGTAGATAACTGTATGCTCTCATGTCGCCTCGTGCAGATAACTGAATGCTCTCATGTCGCCTCCTGTAGATAACTGAATGCTCTCATGTCGCCTCGTGCAGATAACTGAATGCTCTCATGTCGCCTCCTCTAGATAACTGAATGCTCTCATGTCGCCTCGTGCAGATAACTGAATGCTCTCATGTCGCCTCATGCAGATAACTGAATGCTCTCATGTCGCCTTTTGTAGATAACTGAATGCTCTCATGTCGCCTCGCGCAGATAACTGAATGCTCTCATGTCGCCTTCTGTAGATAACTGAATGCTCTCATGTCGCCTTCTGCAGATAACTGAATCCTATCATGTCGCTTCCTGCAGATAACTGAATGCTCTCATGTCGCCTCCTGTAAATTACTGAATCCTATCATGTCGCCTTCTGTAGATAGCTGAATGCTCTCATGACGCCTCGTGCAGATAACTGAATGCTCTCATGTCGCCTCCTGCAGATAACTGAATCCTCTCATGTCGCCTTCTGTAGATAACTGAATGCTCTCATGTCTCTTCCTGCAGCCAACTGAATGCTCTCATGTCTCCTCCTGCAGATAACTGAATGCTGTGGTGTCGCCTCCTGTATATAACTGAATCCTCTCATGTCGCCTTCTGCAGCCAACTGAATGCTCTCATGTCGCCTTGTGCAGATAACTGAATGCTCTCATGTCGCCACCTGCAGATAACTGAATGCTCTCATGTCGCCTTGTGCAGATAACTGAATGCTCTCATGTCGCCACCTGCAGATAACTGAATGCTCTCATGTCGCCTTATGCAGATAACTGAATGCTCTCATGTCGCCACCTGCAGATAATTGAATGCTTTCTTATCGCTACCTGCGGATAACTGAATGCTCTAATGTCGCCTCCTGTAAATAACTGAATGCTCTCATGTCGCCTCCTGCAGACAACTGAATGCTGTCATGTCATGTCCTGTAGATAACTGAATGCTCTCATGTTGCCCAGTGCAGATAACTGAATGCTCTCATGTCGCCTCCTGTAGATAACTGATTTCTCTCATGTCGCCATCTGCAGATAACTGAATGCTCTCATGTTACCACCTGCAGATAACTGAATGCTCTAATGTCGCTTCCTGTCGCCTCCTGTCGATATCTGAATGCTTTCATGTCGCCTCCCGTCGATAACTGAATGCTCTCATGTCGCCTCCTGCAGATAACTGAATGCTCTCATGTCACCACCTGTAGAAAACTGAATGTTCTCATGTCGCCTCCTGCAGATAACTGAATGCTCTCATGTCGCCACCTGTAGATAACTGAATGCTTTCATGTCGCCTCGTGCAGATAGCTGAATGCTCTCATGTCACCACCTGTAGATAACTGAATGCCCTCATGTTGCACCTTGTAAATAACTGAATTCTCTCATGTCGCCTCCTGCAGATAACTGAATGCTCTCATGTCTCCTTCTGCAGATAACAGTATGCTCCCATGTCGCCTCATATAGATAACTGAATGCTCTCATTATTGACTTCAATTAATGGTGGGGGATATCGTAAGCATCAGCGCTCTTGTTATATCATGCTAGGTGTATTTATTATTGTGGGAGATTTACACTCTGGACGTTTTGTATTCCTTTGTTTTTAATCTGATTATAGTTCATCATGCTAGATGATGCAAAATACGCTCACAAAAAATTAATTATGCCACCTGAATAATTCCAGTGATCTTACGACATTTCCACGGATGAGAAAACAGTTGAATTCACAGCGGAGATGTGCGTGCTTCTAGATTATAATGTACATAATGTACTTATGAATATTCATGGTTTGTCTGTTTTGCCCTGTAATAATGTGTAGACCTTCTGTGTTTACAGCTCCTGATGCTCTGGAAGACCGACAACAGATGAGAGACAGATATCCTTTAATTACCTATAATTAACATTTTCTCTGCTAAAGTAATAGTCTTACATTATATCTATTTGTAACCGTACAAGTTAGTGGAATCACTCATATTGGCATGTATGCTTTTAAATAAAATTAGACAATGTTCAATATTGTAATATAAAATATGTCTCAACCACTGAGAACGTGATGACCTTGACATTCATGGTGCACGTGGCTACAGGAAGTATTTGCTGGCGCCGATGTAGATCAGAGCGGAGAGATAGATGAGTTTGAAGTGGTGAGGTTAATGAGAAAAATCAACAAAGGTGTCGCCACTGTCAAAATTCAACAGAAGCTCAAGGTGGGTTTCATTACAACAAAAACTAAATGCAGGCCTAAATTTTACTCAACACTTGTTCAACTATTTAAACGTTGCTCCAGTATTTGAGTTGCTTTACTAAATAACAGTTTTACATATAAAGTCCTTGCAGATTCAATATGTGTTTCATTTGCAAATGCAATTTAAAAATACAGGGAATTTTGTCCATGTAAATCTGGGGGTCCCGGTAACTGTGGTTGATGCTTTCAAGGCTAAATTTTATACCGATGTTCACAATGGTATTTAATGAAGAATTTTAAGTAAATAATATAATTTATCCACGTATCCAATGTATAGTAGGAGTGAGTGTCAAGTGCTGCTTTCTTGTAGCAGAAGAAATGATTGAGTGTATTTTGCTTTTCACTCAACCATTCATGTCTAAACATCCCTGGTCTATAACCCATCAAAATAGAAACGTTGATCGAATGATTTTGAGCCACTGTCCACATTATCCACGAGGCAGGGCAGCAGGACAGTTAAACTAATGATGGTTTAATGTTGGCCAACCGTCTGTGACGCTGTCCTAACATTAAAGCAACATTGCTAGGAAGTAGAACAATAGAAAGCAGTGACGTTTATCTGCAGGAGAAAAGCTCAACAGTAACAGAGTTTGGTATGAGACGTGTTGTAAATGCCTAATATTCTATCTTGTTTCTTCTCCCACAGGAGCTATCCATACGTAAAGACGAAGGGCGGGGTCGACTCAACAGTGAAGAGTTTACTAATCTCTTCAAAGAAATATCAACGCGACCAGAGATTTACTTCTTGCTCGTCAGGTAAGTCTGTCTGTCAACCTGATTCATGTCATTTGTGCCGAGGAGATTTAAGTAATTCAGTCAGGGCTGACTTATTAACTTTACATTCAGCTAACGTTGTAGAGACATCTACTGTTCTATCAAAGTTAAAATTTAGACAATTTTGTGAACATATCAACATTTAAATTGGATAAAAAAATAACCCTGTCAAAAAATGTATGCTTCAAAAAATTGCAGTAAACTTTGGCAATTTTGCTGAAATTTCAATGATGAGCACACATTCATCAGTGGTGCAATATTTAGAGACCTGGGCCCGTATTCTCGTACAAGTTACGATAAATCGTAGGCCTCGGATCGGTCGAGATGGCCATCTCGACCAATCCGAAGTCTACGATTTATCGTAACTTGTACGAGAATACGGCATCTGGAATCAACTCGAATCCCATGCTTTATCCATCGATATTGGTTTATTGAAGCGATGACTGTGGCACATCTTGCGAAATAGATTTATGGGGATAATGAAAAGCTGCCTTGTTTCTATGGAAAACATGGAGCAGTGTGTTTGGGAGAATAAATGAGCTTATATGTAGATTTACATATTCTTTTATGCCTCACTGGTTTTCCTTGTCTGTGTATTCGATGAAGCGTAGACTGATTTTGTGAGTTTTTTGTAAAAACATGGAATGTATAAAGTTGCCATGGTTACACCAGGATGAAGTGTATCGATTGGTATTAGCCATTTTTAGATATAGATATTTTGACTACATTTCATATCCATTCTGTATAGATATCACTACGGCTGACTACAATAAAACCATTTTGAATTTTCAATGTATCGTACTTAAATTGTCTGGTGTAGCGCAGCAGCTGGCTTCCTAAAAAATATTACACTGACACATCAACTGCTACACGACTGCTGCAACTTGTTTAACAATGCATTTCCTGTGATAATTAATATTTCGCAGAATCATTATCCGTTCTTGTAGCGTGACTTGTAAGATCACGAGAATGGCTGTTATCATTCCGACGACCTTTTGCAATTTCACGAATCGAATAGGGCGGGGGCCCTGGTGCCGTGGTTACCGCTGCCTGCTTGGAAAGTCTCAGATAGCGGTTTCGAACCCCACTCTCGCCTTCAAGTTTCAAAGAAACAAATTGTTTCTTCCCCGCTCACTCGTATAGATTCAATATTGTGGGGATCCTCCGTGACCGAGAGGTAGCTTGCTCGACCTCAGACCGCGAGGGCTGAAATTTCGAATCCTTTGTCAGAGGGCAGTGTCATCTCATTCATCTCACCATCCTCAAGAGTTTCTCCTGGCTCAGTTAAGCCTATATTATGTGCAAAAATGTGGCCTAAAACCTCATTCATTTCATTTTATTTCACAAAACGAGTAACAATATTTATTCACGTGTATACGGACAACGTTCTTAAAATTTGAACTTTTTTTTTCGTTCATTCTTTCAAAAACATGGTGAATTTTTACCGGAATTTTTACCGGATCGTGTTGTACGTGCCATTATGGATTTGTTGCACGATGTAAAAATGGTCTCCGCCAATAGAACCGTGGAATATCTTTCTGAATGAACACACACTGTGCGCATCTCTTGGGCGTTTCCTCGTCTCACGTCAGCATCTGGAAACTCGCTTAAGAAACAAATCAATTAAAAACTAGATATTACCCTTTGACTACGATGGTTTTGAGTACGTTTTATTATAGCGATTATTGAGAGTAAATTAAATGTGTATTAAATCGGCAAGTATTGCACAATAAACAGATATGAATACTGTTTCATTCTGTTCATTACTCTTGTGAAAAGGGTGATATTTTAATTAAATAACTCGAGTAAAGTAAATAATTAGCCAAATGCTGGGGAGACATCGCAGGTGCTTACCCAGTATTGGTCCGACATTAAGCCAACATGTAATGCTCACTCACGTAATATGATTGATGTGTGTGTTTGCTGTAACATTACACAGCTAAAAGCTGTGCGTGAGATGTATTTTTAACTTATGATCTTCACATTAGAAAGATTGATATCCAAGTGGCATGCTTAATGGCCAAACAGGATACATGTTATCCCATGTACTGCTCATGTGAGCCTAAATCTGTTTATTTGATGTTGAAAATTGCATTAGCAATGATGCAAAATGTTTTTTATTGATAAAAAACAGCCACCCCCCCCCCAACCGTCCGGTTATCCGTCAGCAATGTTGACAATATATAGATAACCAGTGGATGGATTTACCACAAACGATTTAATAGATATCAGTGTCATTCTCACATCTCTCAACCACAGCACGTCGCCACAATTTCTTATTCTGTGTGTACATTTTCAGATATGCCAGTACGGCGGACTACATGACGACAGACGATCTGCTGCTGTTCCTGGAGGCTGAACAAGGGGTGAGTCAGCAATAACTGTGTGCTTACGTCGTCAATTGGTGAGTGGGGGATATCCCCCATGTGAACAAGGGCCGAGTCAGCAATAACTGTGTGCTTACGTCATCAATTGATGAGTGGGGGATATCCCCCATGTGAACAAGGGGTGAGTCAGCAATAACTGTGTGCTTACGTCATCAATTGATGAGTGTGGGATATCCCCCATGTGAACAAGGGGTGAGTCATCAATAACTGTGCTTACGTCATCAATTGATGAGTGGGGGATATTCCCCATGTGAACAAGGGGTGTGTCATCAATAACTGTGTGCTTACGTCATCAATTAACCAGTGGGGGATATCCCCCATGTGAACAAGGGGTGAGTCAGCAATAACTGTGTGCTTACGTCATAAATTGATGAGTGGGGGATATCCCCCATGTGAACAAGGGGTGTGTCATCAATAACTGTGTTCCTACGTCATCAATTGATGAGTTGGGGATATCCCCCATGTTAGTCTGGTCTTACGTCATCAATTAATGAGTGGGGGATATCCCCCATGTTAGTCTGGAGAATTCCAGTCCGCCCATAGTGTTAGGGCAGTGTTGCTCAACCTTAAATATTAGTTCTGGAAAAAAAATAATATCAATATGTTAGAGTAGAAACGCAGGCCAGGCTAACATCAGCCAGTTGCCGGGCCGACGGCTCAGACTGTGGGCAAACCTTGTAGAAATCACCTGTTAACTGCCAGAGAATATCCTGTTTTATAACTATCCTAAAACATCCACAGATTCAAGTTAAACATAATACGCTGTTGAGCATACAGTAACACTGTTCAGATGCTGGCCCAATATCAAAACAGCGTTCCACTTTAGTTATCTTTACATAATTGATATCTAATTAGAATCTGATAATCACA
>OZ024914.1:15078402-15354307 GCA_964017125.1 Flabesymbios commensalis | reverse complement strand
TGTTGTTGACTTAACGCTGTTCCAATGCAATGCCAACACTGACCCAGCATGGAAACAACGTTAGATCACATTCACATTCATCTCCAGTAGATGTCTGAGACGGATGTCGTCATCTGCTTCCATGGCGATATTAGGTCTGTGTCTGCTCAATCTTGACCTCATCACCTTTGATTTTTTTACCTTTCTGGACCGGTACACTCAAAGCGATTGACCTAGATCTAAGATGAGAGATCTCGACCAATCAAATGCCTTAGATTTAAATCAACCACTACAATAATACCAACCTTACCGTCTGAGTCGGCATGGCGTTTTACTGCACCACCTTTTTAGATTGTTTTCAGATTAGTTCTGTTTCTTCAAATTAAATTGCCCGATCTAAGCGGGTTTTTTTTATTATTTTAAGAGTAAAAGTACGTTCGGACTAAAACGAATGATTCCACAACTCATTCACTTCTCTGATAAACCCACATATTTATGACGATCAGTTCACATTCAGGCGAATGATTTGCACGAAGCACCCACCAAGGCTCGGTTTGTGCATATTATATAGGCCCTGGACGAACTTAAGTTACCATCGTTCTATTATGAGAACCTAATTCACTAATGAATCTGTCACTGTTAAAGACTCAGATATTAATCTGATGTGGGCGTTGTTATCTATCACCTCAAATCAAAGCGTCTACAACTTTTTTTGTTAATCTACAGATTTATTGTCCACTAAGTAACTTGTCTTCGCTCAGATCCACAGGTAGTCCGGGGGTGAAACATGGTTTGAGGGTGATACGATGCAATGGGGTCCACACAAAATGTTTTTGCACATTTTATATCCGGACATTCTCCAGATTTAGAAACTGGATGATGCCACTTTGGCACCCTTGAGCATTTTGAGAAATATGCAAATTAGTGCGGCCATTAATGAGAAACCTATTTCCTCTGATATCTCCATGACTAATCTTGCTACAGTATTACTTTTCACATATATACCCATGTTTTCATGGTCGCAGAATACTATAAAAATACTTACAAAAATATTTAATGTGTTTTTCAATATCTTAGCATAAAATCCCGGGGAAACATAGCCAAAACCGATAAAAAATGAGCATTACCAACTTATTTAATTTCCGATTTTATGTATATCCCAATTAAGTTCGCTATTTGAGACAGCAGAAAGTTATTGAACACTGAACTGTTTCAAGCTTTTGTTTAAAAATTAAATAGACTCTTGTCCAGGTCAAAATCATGGTACAAGGTGCTTTTAGTGAGCTGCATGCAGCTGATACCAGATACCATGAGGATTGTAGGTCATCCTTTATGGCACCTCGGTCAGTCAAATCTGCATCTGGCATTGTTGCACCAAGTACGGTGGGATATGAAGCACTAGAGTTGACCGTGTCTGAGATAAGAAGTAATCCATCACGAATCTGGAACTCATTGGAGCTACATAACATGTATCTGTCCCATGGTGGCGTTAATCGTTCTAGACGGACACTTATAAAAAACTTTCTCGAAACTTTGGTCCAGATCTGTTGGTTCTTTCTGGTGTGGGTGTTGCTTCTTCAGTTTGGTTACGAGGTAGAGCATCTAAATTGATTAATATAGTTGCAACCAATGAAGATGATGATAATCTTGGTATGGCCCTAGACAAAGTTGCTAACCAAATAATCCATGAATCTAAGGAATTGTCAAAATGTCGTGCTAAAAACTCATATCAGAGCAGAGTAAACATAGACACCGCTCTAGACGCAGTGAGTGCTACAGCCTTATCACTGCTTGGCAAGCTATCGTCTAAGTTAAATCACACCATACCAGCTGTTCTGATTGGGAACATAATTACTAGTGTGCTAATTAACCAGGCCACAATGCTCCAGATAACATTAGCTAATGTCCTAAATAGGAAATGTTTATTGAACAGATGTATGCTTTCCTTGTTTCATGCTCATACAGTGAAGCTCGCCGTTTTAAAGCTTCAGTTGCAGGTGCAGCTGTTAAAGATTCTAAAGTTAAAGGAATTGTGAAGGAGTTGCCTGGACTGGTGCAAGTTGTATCGGACAATTTTGATGCTACGATTTCATCTCAAAACGGGCTCCGGTCTACACATTCCCTGGCTGTCCTATTAACCATGCCAGATACACATGACACGACTGCAGATTATGGCACTATCAAACGTGTGACTACAGACGAAATGAAACAGGCAGTTACTGAAGTAGATGGTGTCCCTGTCCCGAGATTCAACAGTCCAAAGAAACCACAGATGCCTCCAGAGGAAGCAACTCGTGCCGTACTACCTCTGCATGTATGAGCACACCAGGCCATACAGCTCTCACGAGCTCATGTGTTATCACGGAACCTAACACACCAGAGTTTGGTGGGTTCAAAACGGAGCTATCAAGAGAGCAGGGTCAATCAGCTCAACCTGCAACTAGAGCAATTTATACTCCCCTTATAGACATGACCCCAGCAGATTCGGATACCATGATGACTGCCATGGTACAGGCACAAAAACTGACAAAGGAATGTGGACAGGAGATCACCATCTTCACAAATGATCAACAATTATACAAAGTTGCAGTCTTTGTGACGCTATTGATGCCACCCAGTCGTGGTATCAATAGAGGTATGCATTTACTGATGAGTTTTATCGGTTCCGGGGGGGGGGGGTGGGCTGATGACAGACAGTGGCTTAGAAGAAATTCTAAATTCCAGCTTTGGTGGTGCGCCCAACATGCTTGCAGGGAAACGATTGCCGCAGAACTTCGAGCCCTGAGAATAGTAGTTGAAGAGCTGCTCCGTGACATACTGTCTAAAGTAGATACTTATGAAAGCATGATGGAAGTTTTAGAAACCAAAGCATCACAAAGCAAGACTACTCAGTGGTGGGTTGAAAACTTGGTTAAACCAATCTTCATCATGATGCTTTTTGTCCGGGCAGAGCGGGAGGTAGACTGGCCTTTACACCTCTGGGCAGTGAAGGAAATGATACCTTATTACTTCGCTGCAGGTCATTGTAACTATGCGAGGTATGCTACATACTACCTGCATTCGATGGAGAAACTTTCAAAAAAAGTTTTCGATGCTTCATGAAAGGGGAACATGTGATGCGGCATAAACCTGGTTTCACAGAGCAGTGTGCCACCTGTTCCAACCAGACACAGACGGCACGCGTGTATCAAAATGCGGACAGCTCTCCCAGCAAACACGAAGACTTGACCCAATGTTGTTTCAATGTTGGTCCAGCGCCGTTGGCGGTGGGCCAATATTGAAACAGCATTGGGTCAAATCCTCGCGTTTGCTGGGCTCCACACAGGTGTCTGTCTACACCCATCCCGCCCCTACCATAATATTCTCGCCAGCCGATCAGGGTACTTTTAGCAAGACAGCCGGCCAATCACAAGCTTACTACAATACTTGAAATTGAGAGCGGGGACATATGACGTCAACCATCTGCACATTTTAACATGCGGAGTAGCAGTGTCCAGGGTGGGCAGTGTAAAACCTGGTGTATAGAATGACATATGGAGTGATATGTACATAGAAACTACATTCATGCGATATGGCCATGGTCCAAATGGCATTGTTGGTATTACGCTGCAACCATCTGCTTTAAAACGGTGGGCACTCAGCATGCACACATGCAGTCGGCTTGTCCAGGACGTGGCAGATATGGACAAAGGATACACAGAAAAGGAGGTAATGATTCACAAAGAAGAAAGACCTGCGCGAATAAAATCAGATGCTCAATACAGGCGAAACATTCTACATAAGCTCGAGTCCTGCATAGATCCCATGGATCCAACTAATCATCCAGATGAACTCGTTAATATAGTGACTGGCAGAGTAGCCCCAGGCACTGTTAATGCAGGATTGTCAGTTTAGATTAGAACAGCGCAGCTCAGAGAATTTGAAGAAAGTCTGCCGGATGGTTTCAACAGCACAAAATCCAAAAAAGTTGTGACCATGTCTGTCAATAGAAAGGCATTGAAAGTTGGATCTACTCGCGTTGTTGATGCAAACCTTATCTACAATAGAGTCCTTGGCCTTCATCAATCACGGGGTATTCATCTTGATAAAGTACTGCATCACGAGCTACCACCCCTACCAACATCAATGTTTGATGAAACAGGTATAATGAGACTCTCAACAACAAAATCTACTCTCAAGAACAAACTGCAAGTGGAAGTACCCTGGAGACTTACACATGAACCTCAAGCCACCATCATGAATGGCTGCGCAATACTATGGATAATACTTTGGCCAAGCAAAGGTACTGTTCACGACTATGTACACAATTTTGCCAGCTATTATCGACCAAGACTAGAACATGTGACATCTATTTGGTTTTTGATAGATATGTCAGCTACAGTATTAAAGGTGAGGCACGTCTTGCACGAGCTGGTCAGCACGCAAACAGACGCCATAAACTGAGTCTTCAAACTCCACTGCCCCCACAAAAAGTTGTGTTGACAGTGCCGGAAAACAAGATTCAATTGATTGACAAATGAGATGAAATGAATCGGGCTTTAGGCCACCTTTGTGCACATATAGGCTAAACTGGGCTCAATTGATTGACATCATAATATTCGCAATCAATCGCAATGACTTTAAAACATTTCATGAAGAAGCAGATGTGATCATCATTCAACAGATGCTCGAGTTAGCCACTAAGCTGCAGTAGCATTCTATGTGATGTGCCCTGCTCCTCTACTATTACGTGCAGTGTCACCTAACATGTACTCTTACAATGGAAAGTACTAGCTCTAACAGGATGTTAGTAGACATTGCAGCAACGTCTAAGAAACATGGGCCTATAATCTCCCAACTCTTGACTGTGCATGCAATTTCAGGTTGTGATACTGTGGGACAACTGTATGGCATAGGAAAAGGTACGGTAATCAAGGCATTACTTGGGGGTCAGCAAATAAAAAAGCTAGGCGGATGATATCACTGCAGAATGTATTCAGTTCATTGCTGCATGTTATGGCTGCAAGAAGGGTGTGAATATGTCACTGGTACGTGCAGATGTTTGGGCCAAAAAAATGGCCAAGCCAAAGTTAACGAAAGCACCTGAGTTGAAGTCTCTGCCGCCAACTAAGGAAGCATTTGAACTACATTTTCTAAGGGCACACATCCAAACTGCCATATGGAAATCTGCTAGAGATTCTCGTCCACCAGAGCTTGAACCCACGACGTAAGGATGGGAACGTGACGTGGTCTCGGAGTCACTAGTACCAATCACTCTGCCCCCCCCCCCCCTGACGTTGCATTGGCTCCACCTGAGGTATTGGAGCTTATCAGATGTGGTTGCTCTTCTCAGACCCCATGTTCGACAGCACAGTGTAGATGCTCAGTTGCTAAGCTATCCTTTACATTGTTTTGTACCTGCCATGGTGAAGCTGTTTGCGGCAATGAGAGTAACACAGCCGCACAAACTAGTGAATTATACGAGGGAGATTACTAAGAACACAATATGCCGAATACAAATATTTGAGCCTTACTTTTCAAGCTCTAAAACAACTTATTATTGCAGCAATGTCATCATCACAATTCCGCTTACTTGTAAAATTCATGCTTACTAAACGATTAAACTGCACCACCATTGTATCAAGCGTCATTACTCTATTTAGAAAATCAATCAATTATATCACACTTGGGTTCCTAACATAAGTGTATTGAAGAAAAAAATACATTGCATATAGTAATCCTTGGCTTTTATTTGTCATGTAAGTTAATGTATACAAGTTTTCAGGATGCTTGATTGGCTTGGATGTTCTTTAAATAAAATCATAATATTCTCTATTTTTTTTATTTCAAGTGTTAGGTCATTTTTAACGTTTCCTTCGTATTCCCTGACCATGAAAACATAGGTATAGAAACAAATTTTGTGGTGATATCATGCCTAGTCATAGAGATATCGGGGAAAATAGATTTTCCGGTAATGGCCGCACTAATTTGCATATTTCTCAAAACGCTCAAGGATGCCAGGGTGGCATCATCCAGTTTTTGCATCTAGACATATTTTAGATCACAAAAATGCAAAAACATTTTGTGTGGACCCTATTACACGCTTTGGCGGAGTTTTCCCAGACTAAGGGAATGTATAACAACACTGTGCTAATATGTTTTGTTTCCATTCAGTTCCCTGGTGATAAATCTCCCTCCCCTGAAGCCCCCGCTCTTGTGCTCTATTTCTTTCACTAGTTGTCTGTTTTCATTACAAGTTGTCCATGTTCTAGTTATGCAAATCGACAAGCCACATTGCGTGGTGGATTTACCATGGTTTTTGTACCAGCGACAACTGCGACTCTCAATACCTGAAATATTAATGTATAAGAATGAAAAGAATAACAAACTGACTTTTCTATGGCGTCGTCATCAAACTAATTCTGGTGATAACAAGAGAAAAGTGTTTCTACTTCTCAAATTAAGTATTTCTATATGTAGCAGTTGCTTATGATGCTGCATTCATAACACTAATTACTTCTGTTTCTGTTATAGATCGCTCGTGTTACAAAAGACAGATGTTTAGAAATCATTAATCGGTTCGAGCCTTCCAAAGATGGTCGGCGGGCGGGGCAGCTTGGCATAGACGGTAAGTGGTCAAATTAAGACATAAACACGAAACAACACTACTGGGCTCTCTTTACAGGCTTTAGAAAAATCTTATCAGTAATATTGATCACAACTCGATATTTGGAAGTTCAGTAGGAATCCCACCAGCCACCGCACTGTTTAGTCTGGCGAGCTGTCTGCACTGAAAAATCCCCGCACTCTGCAAGATGGATCATTGCGAAATGAAGGTAGTCAGTTGTCAAGGGAGAAATTGTAATCACTAGCAAAATGTCAAGAGGATTTGGTCTGGCTACTTTTTATTGACGCTGTATTTTTAAAGCACGCGATTTCGACGAAAGAAGATGATATTGAAAACGTCTAGTCCTCTGGACAAAATACGCGTCACCTGGTGAATGGATGCCCTCTATAACTCGTGTGGTGCTTTCTGGGAATACCATGGCCTGATGTTGGTTCACAGTGGTGGAGGAACACTTTAATTTTCATAAAAAATCAGCAACTTGAACAAAACGTATTTGCCAACAAGCCACCTGATTGCCTGCGATTCAACTGTTGGCTATCTCACCCTTCCCTTTCATGTTACTGAAAACCTTTTCTAAATGCCGACCCGTTTTATTCAGCTTATGTGTCACTGTATTGTGATACTGGTTTGATAGTTTACCCGTTGTCTGATCATCACAGACCCGATTGTTTCATACAACACAGTTATTCTGGCTTCTATCACTTGTCATTATTGGCTACAACAGAAGACATAGCGGATCAACTGAAGCTACCACGCATTTTCCGAGAACCATTTGATGATGACGTTAGTTTTTATATTGCACAGGATGACGACGTCTGAGTGCTGTGAAGAAGACTAATCTACACTAAGGATTGCTATCCCGGAACGAGGGTACAAATTATACTTAGACATAAAAGATATTTTGACAGACCTGTCATAATTTGCCCACTTCCACGAAGCTATGTGTTGCTATAACGCAAGTACGATATTCTCAAAACAACTAACATAGATCTTAGACGTGTGATTTGTCGAGATGGGCATCTCGACAAATCACACGTCTAAGATCTAGGTCAGTCGCTTCCCGCACACCGCTTCAGGATCTCTCACGCCTGGCGGCTCCATCATATAACTTGTCACGTCCCGCGTGTCCTGCTCAAATATTGATGGAAATCACGGGACGTTTGACAACAGCCCCTGGCTTACAGATCAGCACGATCCGTGATGAGCAAACTATGTTTTGGCCCAGCGTTGGCTCAATGTTGGTCTAGACGGTGGCCCACACTCAAAAGTGCCAGCGTTTACCAAACTATTAAAAGTGTTCTAGGCATTGTTGAGCTAACACCACACACCCCCCCCCCCCAGCCGTCCCATACTATTGAATAGGAATCAACTGGACATTTTATTTTATTTCCATACTTTTTTCTTTCATTGGTTTATTAACAATCGGGTGAGGTAAGGGGTCTTAGTAACTTGCGTCTGGCCAGTGTGTTTGGTGCGTGCTTCAATTATATCGATACGATATCCAATGTTGTCTCATTTTTGGAGCAGACTTAATAATGAATGGATCCCCAGCATTAATTCAATATAATATCAACGTCTCTCATCAGCGTTAATGGGTTAGTGAGTGTCCTCAATAAAAAAAAAGTGCTTACCTTGCGTCATGAGAAAGTTCTTGAGACTTAATTTAGCCACCATCAAGATTTATTTAGATGTGGTAACATTTATATTGTGATTCTAGCTGTATTTATTGTGTGTTTTTAATACAGGTTTCACAGGCTACTTGTTGTCTGACGAGTGTGATATATTTGACAAAGACGACACAGTAGTTAACCAGGATATGGCCCAGCCCCTGTCACATTACTTCACAGCATCCTCTCATAACACGTAAGTTCACTTCCCCTGTCTTGGTAAAGCTTCCATAACACGTGAGTTTACACTTTATGTCCTGGTGAAGTGTTCATAACACTTAAGTTTACACAGTATGTCCTGGTTAAACTTTCAAATTGCAACACTTCAACTAAGGCTACATATGAATAGTTATTTTAAAATATCATAGTCATTATTAGCCTGACCGGATGCTAATTCTTCATAAATTTTCAACACTGCTTTTCGAAATTAATTTCGTATGTAAATGATCCTGATTATCTTTAGAAGACATTATACTTGATGCATGTTTGTTTTTGTTCTTTGTGTAGATATTTATTAGAAGACCAACTCAAAGGCCCATCGAGTGTGGAAGGTTACATCCAAGCCCTGAAAACGGGGTGTCGCTGTGTGGAATGTAAGTGTTCTCATTGCTTTAATACTATAATACTTTAATACTATAGTATTTGATTTTTTTGAACAATTATTAATTAATTTGCTGGCTAGAATATTCAATTTCATGGAGTAGGCCTACTGATACAACATACAGTGAAATGTTTTAATTATACTGATATGTTAACAGATTAATAGCACTTTAAGTGATAATCGCGTTTGTAGCAGATATAATACAATACACGAAAGCGGGGGCAAATTGAGCACCTTGATCACTTTGGAGCCTAATCCGTGCTGACTGTTGCTTGTTATTGTTTCAGTGGACTGCTGGGACGGTCCTAATGATGACCCCATCATTTACCACGGCCACACTCTCACCTCGAAAATCACCTTCAAATCTGTGATTGAAGCCGTCAACCAGTATGCATTTGTCGCCTCAGAGTGAGTATATCAGGAAATTATTATAATAAATATACAGATATAAATTGGTAAAGCGACACTCAACCATATGTATATTACAAATATTACATAAACAAATTGAGGTTTAGACTACCTCATATGGGATTGTGAGAATGTCCCAGGTCCAGCTAAACGAGACATTAAAGCAATGTGGATGTAATGTTGGTCCAGCCTTAAATAACTATTTCTTCAACCTGTCGTTTTGCGGAACTGTTTTTATCTATTTCTGCATGTTATCACTGACGCCTGGAAAATACATGACAGTCACATTGCTATTGTATTTACTTTAGTGCAATTATTATTATCATTAAGTATTATCTGCTCTAGTTACAACATGATTTTACACCAATGTATTATTTTAATCAAATTAACCTGCCATATCGCACCCTGTATTATATTTCTCTAGTTAACGTGTCATATCGCATCCGTGTATTTTTTTTCAGGTAGCCTGTCATATCGCACCCGTGTCTTATTTTTCTAGTTACCCAGTCCTACAGCACTCAGGTATTATTATTCCAGTTACCCTATCGCACCCGTATATTATTGTTCCAATTACCCTGTCATATCGCACCTTTTTTTTATTTTCCAGGTACCCTGTCATATTGCACCGTGTATTATTTCTTGAGTTACACAGTCGCATATCGCACCTTTGCATTATTTCCCAGGTATCCTGTCATATTGCACCTGTGTATTGTTTCCAGGTACCCTGTCATATCGCACCCGTGTATTTTTTCTCTAGCTACCTAGTTACATATCACACCCTTGCATTATTGTTGCAGGTACCCTGTGATATTGTCTCTGGAGAACCACTGTAGTATTAAGCAGCAGCAGGTCCATGGCTCACTACTTGTCTTATCGCACCCTGTCATATTGCACCCTGTCATATCGCACCCTTTATTATTGTTGCAGGTACCCTGTGATATTGTCTCTGGAGAACCACTGTAGTATTAAGCAGCAGCAGGCCATGGCTCACTACATGTCATATCGCATCCTGTCATATCGCACCCTTATTGTTGCAGGTACCCTGTGATATTGTCTCTGGAGAACCACTGTAGTATTAAGCAGCAGCAGGCCATGGCTCACTACATCTCATATCGCACCCTGTCATATCGCACCCTTATTGTTGCAGGTACCCTGTGATATTGTCTCTGGAGAACCACTGTAGTATTAAGCAGCAGCAGGCCATGGCTCACTACATGAAGACCATCCTGGACAGTAAGCTGTGTACAGATTCACCAGATGAGAACAGAGAAGTGATGCCGTCACCTGACCAGCTCAAAAACAAAGTCCTCGTCAAGGTATGTGTACAGACATCTGGGGAGTTAACCTAGGAAATTTAGCGATGATACCCTACATTTGCGATTAGATCTAGACAGTAACTGGTCGAAAGACAGGAAACAGGTCTAATTTCTGACCCAGTACGGATATCTATCTGCAAGAGTCCAGTTTGAATTAAGGCAGTCACACACTCACAGATGGCCAGCGCATTGAGAACATGTACAACTTCTTGCAGCACTCTCCACGCACACATGTAAATACATAGGGCTAGCGAATGCTAATGCACGGCCAGCGAATGATTACGCTCATGCCAAATTAATAAATTTTTACGAAGTGCGCTGTGCATCGTCATCTTCCTTGAAGTGAGAAGCCAGCTCAAACTGATGCAAGCTTCGTGCACATGTAAGGCATAACGAGCGTGTTTTAAACATTGATATTTTGTGCTATGAGTATGCATAGCATCCCACTGTATCTTTGTTATTTTATGTATCTGCTTTATGTACAACAGCCTGAGCATTCAATCTCACCTTTTTTGTACAGAACAAGAAATTACCTAACGACGCTGATGCGACGGAAGGCTATGTGACAGACGAGGACGAGGGAGCTGAGACAGAGAAACGAAAAAACAAAAGGGTCAGTACATTTTCATGGTACAAAGGGCCAGTAAAGGGCCAGATCTGACGTCAAGGACAAAAATATTTTCGATTTTGATGCATCACATTCATTTTTTACTTCCCCTTCCGAATATTCTTTTTTGGTCTGCTTTTTATCGTCCCTTATGGCGTTATTTAGCCATGAAAGCGCAAATTTAAAAATGCTATTTTTTTGACATTCGAGGCTATTGTAATCTAATAACAATTAAATTTGATGCTGATGCGAAATGTTAGAAGCAGTAATATTTTCTCATCCCAGTGCTGAGAATGTTTTTTTTATGTTGATAAGGATGCATTATACTGCCCAATACCGATGAGCAAGTTTCACCTATAAATGTATGTTTTACCAGGAAGGTTCTGTGAAGAAGAAACACAAACTGGCTAAGGAGCTGTCAGATCTAGTCAACTATTTCACTTCTACAAGCTTCGAAGATTTCCAGATCTCATTACAAAAACGTGAGAATAAACACCTTATTTAAAAAGTCACTTTCCCATTTACTTGTTTGACTCCCTCAAACACCTTATTAAATATTCCTTATTAAATATCACTTGCAAATCAGCTATGACAACGGACGGCATACATACACTTGACCGTGTGTATGCATAATGATGTCATATTTATATATTTTAACGCCACTTCGTCATGTGTATGTATGCCGTCCGTTGTCATAGCTGATCTGCAAATGATACCTTAACATTTAATGTAAAGCAAAACAAGAATAATAGACAATGCTATGCAACATATATGCAGGTAAAGTTATCGCCCATTTGCTTGAAAAATGACTCATACCTTTGGTCCCGCATCCCTTAGTCAACTCTATGTGAGGATGCTCGGCATTCATGCCATATATATGTGTGTCTTTTATTTGAACAGAGAAATACAATGAGCTTTGCTCGTTCAGTGAGTCCGCCGCCCTCAAACTCGCCAATGCCTGCCCTGAAGAGTTTGTCAATCACAATAAACATTTTTTATCACGTATCTACCCCAACGGCATGCGGGTGGACTCCAGCAATTTCAACCCTCAAGACTTGTGGAATTGTGGGTGCCAAATGGGTGAGTAGTTTAGAGGCACATGAGAGTAATAGAATCTAATAGTTTGGTCACTAATTTTCATCTAATTATTGCTGCCCTAAGGCCATGTAACATCAGACAATATCATAAAAATTAAGAGTATGTAATATGATAATCATCACTTAGGTACTCTAAAGTTAGGTTGTTAATAAAAGCCAAAGTGTATGATTTCATATACGATACTATGCCTGTTAATAGTATGTTAATGGATTTCACTTATAATCTAGTGGCCTCTACTTATTGTCATTAGGTCCATAGATTTTTTTTTTTTTTTGATTCAATATACATGTGACTGTAAATTGCAAAATGGGTATTAGATGACACGTATTAGCTTTGCCCTTATATTCCTGCGTCATTGTCATCGATAATAAAAAAAAGAAAAGTCAGTTTATTATTAGCTATGGCGATTTATACAAATTAAATGCATGACAGATATGTGTATTTTCTTCTCCCTCCAGTGGCGTTGAACTACCAGACCCCGGGCCTGATGATGGACTTAAATCAGGGTCGATTCCTACAGAACGGTGGCTGTGGTTATATTTTGAAACCTGCCATCATGAGAGAAGAGATCGCTTATTTCAGTGCCAATACAAAGGATGTGATACCTGGAGTGTCACCGCAAATACTTCATATCAAAGTAAGTAATAGACGAGATCGCCTATTTCAGGATGTTGCTAGTTGAAGTTGCAGGCTTCTCTAGTCTGGCCATAATCTTCGGGTGCATTTCCAATGCAGTATACCTCGGGCCAAAGCAGTTTTGGCTTCAGAAATATCACTTATTTGACCCTGGTAGGGTGTTTTACATTAGGTATTTTATGTAGGATGAATGGAGTTACCCTCAACTATTGTTACTCTGGGGACTATCCGCCCAAAGAATAGCGGTGCTGAGCGAAAAGTCAAGGCGTTTAAGTTTCCAGTCATTTAAACATGTCTGGGGGTGAATCCCCTAAGTGTGAACAAATCCTCTTGTCGGGTGAATGAAGGAACTTATTCTGAATAGTCCACCATAGCTATCACCCACCCTCACAAATTTGAATCGGTTTGAATTTAAAAGGGTTTGCATTTGGATGGCTTATATTTTAAATACACAAAAATACAATAGAAAGTTCACACTATGCGTCGCTGAATTGTAATTTCTGGTGTTCTAAAATTATTATAAAATAACCAAACTTCATATTAACTAGCTACCCAATGTCACCTCAACATTTTTACTGTGAATTGGTGCTAATATACTTATCTGACAACAGGTGATCAGTGGTCAACAGTTGCCAAAACCACGGGGGTCAGGAGCCAAAGGTGACACGATCGACCCCTATGTGACGGTGGAGATATTTGGCATCCCAGCGGACTGTGCGGAGGAGAGGACGAAAACAGTACAACATAACGGTATGTAGATATAGTCATCTGGGGGTTAAAGGGTCGTATAAACAATACAACATAACGGTATGTGGGTATCGTCACGTGGGGGTTAAAGGGTCGTATAAACAGTACTATGTAACGGTATGTAGATATCGCCACGTGGAGGTTAAAGGGTCTTATAAACAGTACAACATAACAGTATGTAGATATCGTCACGTGGAGGTTAAAGGGTCGTATAAACAGTACTACGTAACGGTATGTAGATATCGCCACGTGGAGGTTAAAGGGTCTTATAAACAGTACAACATAACGGTATGTAGATATCACCACGTGGGGGTTAAAGGGTCGTATAAACAGTACTATGTAACGGTATGTAGATAACGTCAAGTGGAGGTTAAAGGGTCGTATAAACAGTACAACGTAACGGTATGTAGATATCGCCACGTGGGTGTTAAAGGGTCGTATAAACAGTACAACATAACGGTATGTAGATATCGCCACGTGGGTGTTAAAGGGTCGTATAAACAGTACAACATAACGGTATGTAGATATCGCCACGTGGAGGTTAAAGGGTCGTATAAACAGTACAACATAACGGTATGTTGATATCGTCACGTGGAGGTTAAAGGGTCGTATAAACAGTACAACATAACGGTATGTAGATATCGTCACGTGGGTGTTAAAGGGTCGTATAAACAGTACTACGTAACGGTATGTAGATATCGCCACGTGGAGGTTAAAGGGTCGTATAAACAGTACAACATAACGGTATGTAGATATCGTCACGTGGGTGTTAAAGGGTCGTATAAACAGTACAACATAACGGTATGTAGATATCGCCACGTGGAGGTTAAAGGGTCGTATAAACAGTACAACATAACGGTATGTAGATATCGTCACGTGGAGGTTAAAGGGTCGTATAAACAGTACTACGTAACGGTATGTAGATATCGCCACGTGGAGGTTAAAGGGTCGTATAAACAGTACAACATAACGGTATGTAGATATCGTCACGTGGGTGTTAAAGGGTCGTATAAACAGTACAGCATAACGGTATGTAGATAACGTCACGTGGAGGTTAAAGGGTCGTATAAACAGTACTACGTAACGGTATGTAGATAACGTCACGTGGGGGTTAAAGGGTCTTATAAACAGTACAGCATAACGGTATATAGATATCGTCACGTGGGGTAATGGGTCGTATAAACAGTACAACCTAACGGTATGTAGATATCGCCACGTGGAGGTTAAAGGGTCGTATAAACAGTACAACATAACGGTATGTAAATATCGCCACGTGGAGGTTAAAGGGTCGTATAAACAGTACAACATAACGGTATGTAGATATCGTCACGTGGGGTAATGGGTCGTATAAACAGTACAACATAACGGTATGTAGATATCGTCACGTGAAGGGTAAAGGGTCGTATAAACAGTACAACATAACGTTATGTAGATATCGCCATGTGGGGTTAAAGGGTCGTATAAACAGTACAACATAATGGTATGTAGATAACGTCACGTGGGGGTTAAAGGGTCGTATAAACAGTACAACATAACGGTGTGTAGATATCGTCACGTGGAGGTTAAAGGGTCGTATAAACAGTACAACATAACGGTATGTAGATATCGTCACGTGGAAGTTAAAGGGTCGTATAAACAGTACAACATAACGGTATGTAGATATCGTCATGTGCCACTGTGTAAAGTGGCAGATACGGCCCTTTAAGCACCACGTTACGATATTCAAGACACTACACTACACTACATACTCATTTTATACATTGTCACACCCAAATGTCGTTAGAATTGGCTGGAATGAACACTAATAAGACATTGACATTTTTAGGAAACTATTACCAGCCATCAAAATTGTGCAGACATAAAAGTTAGCGGGACAATCAATTGATTTAAACATAAAAATGGTATATTAAGAACTCTGGCATATTCACTTACAATTTTCATAAATGTTTTTAGTCATTTATCTTATTTTGTGGGTTATTTTAACGCAGACAGTCAAGTAATAAAAACTCCTATGTGTTAAATGTAAACATTTGCGTTCTTTTGTGTGATTTCCAGGCTACAATCCAATTTTTGATGAGAGTTTTGAGTTTCAAATCAACTTACCTGAGTTAGCGCTGGTTCGCTTCGCTGTGCTTGATGATGACTTTATAGGAGATGAGTTTATCGGCCAGTTCACCATTCCATTTGAATGTATGCAAACAGGTACGTGTGAAAGTCAACTCATAGTCAACTCAGGACTCAGGTTTAATTCTTCCACAATGTAGTACTTGCGTTTGGTATAATATTTTTTATGGAATTTTATCCCATGTCATGTTTTTTGTAGCTGGGAATATCAACGATACGTTGCATGACTGTCTGTTCAGCCGTCTGTCAGCAGGACACCCCTTGTATTTACTGGCTGCATTTTAATTATTTTGGGTGGTTTGCAACCATATTGCTCGGAGATTCATTGGGCTGAACTAATGTGGGTTTAATGTTGGCCCACTGTCTACGACGCTGGGCAAACATTAAGCCAACATTGTTGCCCACGAATGTTACACTACTCCAAACAATCACAGACGTCATTTAGCCACGTGGCCTTATAGACTCAGACTCCAGACTCAGATGCATTTATTTGGACGCAAATATAAAACAATTTTTTTAGATGTACATAAACATAAAACAATTTAAATGTATTACGACCAGGAGACCCGTACTAAGACGGTCGCTAGCGTACGGGCCACCCATGAAATTAACAAAAAAACATGTATTTTTTTTAATCAATTAGCAGAAAATTATCAAATACAGTAGAAACAACAAAACATTTTCAGTACAATATAGTATCAGCATATAGTAGTCTACAGCAAAAACGTATGCAGACAAGGAACCACAGCTGGTTCGATGCTGGGCCCTTTAATCAAAAGCCCAGCATCAAAACAACACCGGCGCAATGTCCTGCGGCTGCTACGGGATTTATTAAGTTAATATTAGGCCTATGTGCTATGCAAGAACTACCCAGCAGACAAGCGACGCCAACCAACGCTGGCCCAGCGTTGGTTCACCGTCTACGACGCTGGACCAACGCCACACCAAAATAGATTCAACGTGTCGTGTCCGCAGGGCACCCCATATGAAAATATCGAGAGCAGATCCCCCGGCAAAACTCAGACCACGACCCAAAGCGGCTTCACTGCAGGGCCACCGTTTAGGACGCCGGCCCAACAACAAAACAACATCGGTCCGATGCCCGCATCCCCCCCGGGCAATGCAGGCATCAGCAAGCAAAAACCCTGAGCCAAAGTCGGCCCAAAAGCTGGACCATCGTCTACGACGATGACCCAACACCGCGCATTATAACGACATAACATAGTCGGCGTGGTACTTAAGCCGGATTTCTTTGAATAAAAAATGGTACAATTTTATTACTATTAATTTAGTAACGAGAACAGGTCGAGACGACCTCCACCACGAGGCCTGTCAACCATACAGAATTAAAATTATATAATAAAGTAAAATGTAACAGTATGATATAAACCAGCGTTGACCAGTTATAGGTGTTGACATACGTATCAATTAAGACAACGTCAGAATTAGTGTTTAAAAGAATAATGTTCTTGTGTACATGCTATTTTGAAAATATACACAGTAGATTATTAATTTATTAATTTTGTATCCCGGATTGCCGTTTTGCACATTGTGATGGGTGTTTTGTATGAAGGGTTGTTTCTAATGAACCAGTATTTTATTGTTGTGCAAATGCAGAATATGAATTGGTGACCAATCAGAGCTTCTATTACAGGATACCGACATATCAGGATGAAATCTAACACAGGAGATAATCTGCCAAACTGCACGCTATTCGTCCACGTGGCCATCACCAACAAGAGGGGCGGCGGGGTGAGTTTACATGTGTGGGCAGAAATGAGATCTATTTGTTTGGGAAAAGTTAAAATTATTCAATGGTAATGTTACCAGGTGTATTTTGATATGTAGCTTGTATATGTGGATTATTAAAAATAAGGGTATCTTTTTTCAACTTTAACTGGATATGACATCAGCTATTCCATCATAAAATGCAAGAAAATTGAGAATAATACTGAAGCTATAAGGATAACAAATGTACATGAAATGGTTGTATTTCAGAAAGCGACGCGGCGTGGTTTGTCAGTGAAAAAGAACAAAAAACACAGAGAGTACACGAGTATGAAGGCCATAGGCATACGTACAGTGGACGAAACATTCAAAGGTAAAGTGGCTAATAATACAAATATATGGCATACCTACATATGTCATAGAGAGTATACGTAGGGTGCCGAATAACAAATTGTGGCATACCTATTTATGTCATGGAGAGTACACGAGTAGGCATCCGGATTGCCAACGGCATACCTTGGTTTATCAACTCAACAGTGGTGCCAATGCAGCTCCCGCATCAGTGCAGGCACTGGTGTTGGCTGTGGTAGGGTCCTGAACTAAAGTGGCAATAGAGTGTTTGATATTAGGTCTCTCACGTGGGACAAGAATGGAGTTACCCTTAACTATTGTTACCCTGGGGACTATCCGACCCGAGGATAACGGAGCTGTGTTTTTTTTTGCTAAACATACATCTTTGGACATCTGGGCATGGCTTGGAGTTAATCCCCTACAAGGGCCTAGACATGCCCAGAAAGCTTTATCGGCCCTGTGATGAAAAAAATACTCAATAACCCGCCATGCCCTATCACCCCACCCTTCACATCATCATCTGTACACATTCATTTCATTAACGGATCGCACTGCTTAGATGTATTACGGAGTCACTTAAATGACCCAGTAGTGCCGAAAAATGACATTAAGCAATATTCTACTACTACTACTCCTACTACTACTACTGATACTAATACTACTGCTGCTGCTACTGCCTTCTACTGCTACTTCTACTCTGTAATATATAATCTAATCTGATACAATGTATTGGTGTACATTTAGGATAAAAACACTGATTTACTTTTAAAAGGCATAAATGTATTGATTCATTTTTAAATGCGATGAGCTTATCATTTCATATTTCTCTTGATCTACATTGTTAACAGTTACCCTTCAGACTTTGATTGAGTGCTAAGTTTGAGATTATCATTTCATATTTTCTCTTGATCTTTGTTGTTAACAGTTGCCATCCCGTGTTTGATTTATTGTTGAGTTCGAGCTTATCAATTCATATTTTCTCCCGATCTCTGTTGTTAACAGTTGCCATTCAGCCTTTGATTTATTGTTAAGTTTGAGCTTATCAATTCATATTTTCTCCTGATCTCTGTTGTTAACAGTTGCCATTCAGACTTTGCTTTATTGTTAAGTTTGAGCTTATCATTACACATTTTTGCCCGATATCTGTTGTTAACAGTTGCCATTCAGCCTTTGATTTATTGTTAAGTTTGAGCTTATCATTTCATATTTCCTCCTGATCTCTGTTGTTAACAGTTGCCATTCAGCCTTTGATTTATTGTTAAGTTTGAGCTTATCATTACACATTTTGCCCGATATCTGTTGTTAACAGTTGCCAATCAGCCTTTGATTTATTGTTAAGTTTGAGCTTTTCATTTCATATTTTCTCCTGATCTCTGTTGTTAACAGTTGCCATTCAGCCTTTTATTTATTGTTAAGTTTGAGCTTATCATTTCATATTTTCTCTTGATCTCTGTTGCTAAAAGTTGCCATTCAGCCTTTGATTTACTTTTAAGTTTCAGCTTATCGTTTTTTATTTTTCTCTTGATCTCTGTAGTTAACAGTTGCCATTCAACCTTTTATTTGTTGTTAAGTTTATGATTATTATTTTATATTTTACCTTGATCTCCGTTGTTAATAGTTGCCATTCAGCGTTTGATTTATTGTTAAGTTTGAGCTTATCATTTCATATTTTCTCTTGATCTCTGTTGCTAACAGTTACCATTCAGCCTTTGATATATTGTTAAGTTTGAGCTTATCATTACACATTTTATCATGATCTCCGTTTTAACAGTTGCCGTTTAGCCTTTGATTTATTGTTAAGTTTGGGCTTATCATTTCATGTTTTCTCTTAATCTCTGTTGTTAACAGTTGCCATCCAGCCTTTGAGAGACGGTACAGACTTACGTGATAACGTCCAGGTGGCGCTAGCGGTGTTCAAGGAGACATGTGGCCTGGCGACCATAGCCAACCTGAAACAGTGTATACGTATGATGTCTACACGTATACAGAGCTCAGGAGAGGGGGTGTCTCTACAAATGGTGATGAAAGGAGAGGTGGGTTATAGCGCAGAATAGAATAGCGATGTTTGTTTCCTGCTTTATACTAGTTTGAGCCAGATGAGCGTGTCTTTAACAGAGAAAGTAATCAGATGCTATATAATTGCATAAAGTTTTTGCATTTATAATATTGAATCTTTTACCTTGAATATGGCTGATGTAGCCATTTGATCTATTACTAAGTAATGTATTTAGTCTTATTGTATAGATTGGCATATTGATATTTCAGCTATAATGACTAGTATTTTTTTGTTGCAGTTCCCATCACTAGAAGCACAAGGTTTGTTGCCAGACATGCAGAGAAAAGCACTAGTCACTTTCGAAAACGTAAGTCTACAGATAATCTAGTAACTTAATGAAAGGTTTATTTAATGTACTTTAACTATTTTGAAGAAAGCTCGCTACATTTACAGTGAACAAGATGATCATGATGATGAAATCACATTTGTCAGTCAGTGGTTTTAGACAAATATCTCCACTTTTCACAATCAACCTGATCGACATAACTATATATTTAAAATTATATGTGAATTAACTATTGTTGAGGAAATTATATTTGCCTCTGACAATAATACGACTGTTTATTTATATTTTGTGTTGATAGTTGGTGTCAGAATGTAAAGCTCTTATACAACAAGCTGACGACGTCCATCAAAGGGTGAGATCAAATGATATCATATTATTACTCAACACCTGCACTTGATATACCGTCCCCTTGGAACTAAAGTGTCATATCTGTCTCTCAGATGAGTGGCAGATAGGACGCTTTAGCTCCAAAGAGCGATATGTGCTGATGTTTAACCTTTACAATGCTGAAATATTTTTTGCATAAACCATGGAGACCAAAGAGTTGTTCAATTTGAAATCACCATAAACGTCTTAGTTAGCTCATGCTGCTTCATTTGAAAAAATATGTTATGGTTCTATGGCTATCATAAATATCTTACTCTTTCAGTGCTTTTGACTTTCAACGTCTGTCTGACGGTGAAAGTGGTTATTCATTAGGGTACATAATGTTAATAGATTGCATCCCTCAATCAGACCAGAGACGGTCAATCATTTTGACCATTCTGTTTTATTCCTTCAATCATATTGACCTTTCTGTTTTATTCTTTTTTCAGCTTGTCCATTCACAGCAGGCAGGTATGGAGTGGCACGAAGACTTACAAAACTTGGCCATACAGCAAGGCATCAAAGGCAAAAAACTCAACAAGGTGGGTGCTATATGGTTGTATATACCTTTACAGTGGCTTGTCAAATGACTTTTATAGCGCCAACAATCACAATGACATGATAATATAGAGAATAGACTGGTATGCTAATGATATTGTTAGGTCATGTGTGGCAAATGTGCTACAGGGAATGTATATATATTCCTATGAAATTGTGCCAGAATATGTGTAACTTGTCTATTTCGGTGATAGAGTAGAAAATTTACATCGATTTTTTCATTTCGAACTTCAAATGTTGAGCAAATTGATTTTGTGTTTTTTAACTGGTGCAATGAATAATATCTGTCTCTGTGATCGATCTAATGTCACTGTTCATTCAGGCTATAGAGAATTGATATAAAGATCATTCAGCGATATATTGTTTCTTTTTGTCAAGGCTATGTTGAATTTACTATGGAGTGATCCGTTATTGATCTGTTCTTTCTGTTCATTTAGGCTGTAGAGAATTTACTATGTTGATCAGCTAGCTATCGATTTAATGTGTCTGTTGATTCTGGCAGTGTTGAATTTATTATATATTGATCGATTTGTTGATTCTGGCTTTGTTGAATTTATTATATAGTGATCGATCTGTTCATTTAGGCTACGTTTAATTTAATTTATATTGATCGATCTGTTGATTCTGGCTATGTTGAATCTATTATATATTGATCGATCTGTTGATTCAGGCTATGGAGAATTTTGCGTGGAATGTGCGGGTGTTGAAAGGTCAGGCTGACCTGGTAATGCAGGCCAAGGCTGAGTGTCTGGAATATATGAAACAGGTAATGTATCCCATCCTTAATGTTATTGGCACAGTGAAATTTACGTAATAAAAAAAATATATTTATGCAGTTTTTTTGTTTGGTATAAAACATTTTTTGTACTGTTTTGTTCGAAATGGAAGAACTTTTTATGTTCTGTTTCAACTTTGACGTTGATACTCACTTAGATGGAGTTGTCACAGTCTTATAACTCACACTGTCAGTGTGCATCCTTTAGATCTGTCAGTCTGCAATAAGCATGATAAGATGTTGTAACAACGCAATCAATTTCGGCGTAGCATATATATATCGTATTTCACCACCTCTAAAACATGCTTAGTTGATATCACATTGTTGAGGATTGTGTATATGTATTATGCAGGGATAGAGTACGATGCTAAAGTTTACTTTTATTATTTATCAAAATAGACCGATTTTTTGATATTCATATTAGAAGTTGAGGAATGAGTTATTACATCAACAGAGCAGATAGAAGCCATTAATTTAATCACATTGTTTTTATTACCACCAGGTGAAGGAGGCAGCGATGTCAACTGGTCTAGTCAAAGACTCCAACATTGTGCTTAACGAAAACAGCAGCGAAATAACATCTAAATCCTGAACCAAGTGATGAAGCTGTTCAGACGAAGATGGAGGCCGCCGGTGATCACGTGACGAGGACGAGATCTCAACGAGACGTGGCGACACGTGACACACACGTGACACACATTATCTCCCCTCAGTGGCTCCCCCTGAATGTCAGATAGTGCGGCCATCACATCCCTAACCTCACCATCGCCATGGTAGGGTTGATGCTGGGCCAGTGTGGACGGCGGGGCCCAGAATCAAACCATATTTACATCCACGTCTTGTGTTTTCTAGCAGTGAAAAATCAAAGAGTATATCAACCAAGGTTTAAAACCTCTTTCCCCAAACAGTTCAACACAGGAATATGAGCTGTTGGATTTCAAGCCTCAACAAATTTCGATCCATAGTTTGATTACTTCAAAAGAATCAGCTGAATTCAGACACTGGACTTAATACGGCGTAATACGACGTACTGTGCGTAATATCACGTCGGTATTACGACGTTGGTTCAAGTTTAGTATTCTCTGGATAAAAGTTCGACGCTCAACACGTCTGATAATACTGGAATAACAGCTGCCTCACCAGAACCAAAAGGATATATAATTTTAAGAAAGAAAAAGTATCACTTTAATTTCGCCATGGAGGATGCTATGGGATATACATGATACATCAATTTCACCATGAAGGATGTTATGGGATATACGTGATATGGTGGACACTGTAAGATGTGTGGAGTCGGCGCCGGCGGCTGTCTTTAGGACTAAGTAAACTAAGGATTACTGTGAACTTACAAGAATATGTCCGAACCAAAGACCTGCAGAATCTCATTCACAGATCACAGACTGCTACGTGTTATTCGTTCAGCATCGAATAGAGACAACCACTGGTTGCCACGGTGACGTGTTTGACCTTTCTGCGGTTACCATGATAACTAGTTTGACCTCACTGATATAACTATAGTGATGTCCTAGACCTTTGTGTGGTTTCGATAAGACTTTGTTTGACCTATGTCTGGCTACTATAGTTACATGTTCCACGTTTCTCTGGTTACCATGGTCATGTGGTCTATGGTTACCACAGGTACCTGCTCGAGCTTTCTCTGGTTTCCATAGTTACAGGTTCCATATGTCTGTGGTTACCATAGTTACATGCTCAACTTGTCTGTGGTTACCATAGTTACATGTTCCATGTTTCTGTGGTCACCATAGTTACATGATTCACCTTTGGTTGCCATAGTTACATGTCATACGTTTCTATGGTTACCACAGTTACATGATCCACGTTTCTGTGGTTTCCATAGTTACATGCTACACTTGTCTCTGGTTACCACAGTTACATGATCCACGTTTCTCTGGTTACCATAGTACATGCTCCATGTTTCTCTGGCTACCATGATCACACGTTACATGATCCAAGTGTCTGTGGTTAGCATAGTTACATGCTACACGTGTGTGTTACCATGGTTACACGCTCCATGTTTAAAATGGTGGCGTTGTTGACTTCTTTATAGTTACCATAGTGTTGTACTTGCTGCTTTGCCACTCCAAGGGACAATAAATGCTTATATCTACTTCAAATGTAAGAAGTTATTGCATTATGGTTCTGTCTGCAGGTCAGAGAGGTGATTCAACCAGTTCACCTGCCTTCTCCCCCTTACTGATGTTGGTAGTTTCTGGCCTTCACTAATTGTATTAAGTAACGTCTCTGAAATAGCATGCTCTGCGAGAGAGTGAAGTAATGTCTCAGATATCTTTCTCTATCAGGGAAGCAAGGCATAAATTTATACACTGCTTTTAAAGTGATCAGAATTAGATATCTTCGATCTATGACTGCAAAAGAACTGTTCATATCGACTCTAATAGATTAAGCTGAGACAGCAGCTCTCTCTTATACAAATATCCCTCAACTTATCTGAAACAAAATACGATCGACATTGTTTCAATATTGCATCGACGTCTGACACGCTGGCCCAATATTGAATCAAAACTGAGCCAGTGTTGTGTTTAGATACCTGGATAAACACCTGATTTCAAGGTGAGCAATGACACGATCTTTCAGCTAATTATTCTATATATCTTGTTGTTTTTTCATCTAAATGTGTATATTTTGTACACATCACTATTTTTACTGGTTACTCTTCATTTACTACACACCGGGTGCGATGTGTAAGTCTATATAGACATCCCAGCAAACACGAGACGTTCACCCAATGTTGGCCAATAGTCAAATAACGTAGGGGTGGTGTCTTGTGATTCTTTGCTGCTTATTGTCGCATGTACATGGTGGTGAATGGATTTACAAATGACGTGGAATATTAGGACTTGTTCAATAACATTGAAATGAATCAAAGTACATAATTATTATATATGCCGCCAACATGTCCAATACTCACTAGATCTGTCAGTAGCCTTGTTGTAACACACTCATCATAGCTTGTTCAAGTCATGTGGGATTCAGTAACAATCAAACACTAATTTTGCAATTACTCATGGTAATTTCAGTTGTTTATTTAAAGATTATTTTCAAGTTTGAAATGTCACACTCATTTATTTTTATCGCTAAATTATTGGGCCTACTCAATCAAATACTGTGAAATTGTTGAGCATTAAACTGGTCTAATTTTATAACTTAGCTTTTGAACAATAACTTTCGGAATAGGTGATGCCATGAGCTCAACCTGTAATGTTTGGATGAGAATATTTATCTTCAAATGAAAGTTATCTCACTACCACTTATCTACAACATTCAGTGGCTGAAAAGAACTTAATCATGTTAATATGTTCATTAAATTTGAAATCGCTTTAAAAAATGGCTATTATGAGTTTCATTTTAGATAGTATTTTGACATGTAGATATTTCGTTTATTATATTGCTCAAAATATCCTATAATTTTTTTTTTTAATTGGCATGGAGTATCATGGAATGCGGTGGTAATTTACACCTTTTGATGAATAAATATGAAAATGAACACCAGAATGCTAACAGAGATCACGTTATCATGGTTATCGTGGACATTTAACCATTACGATGAAATATTTTTTTTATAAATTTTAGAGACTAAAGGATTTTATCCATTTGAAATCATCACAAATATTTCAGTTAGCTCTTTCTGATTCATTTGAATACCTATGTCATTGGTCTACGGCGATTACAAATATTACAATTCTTTCAGTATGCGGACCGTCTGTATACGTCAGAATCTGACGTCTACAGACGTCAGATTCTGACTTATAAAGACAGTCCCCGCACTGAAAGGGTTAACACGTGTATATACGCCTAGAATGGTTATGTAGGATATTTACTTTCAAGGTAATTTATTTATAATATAAAGACAGACTGAGTGCATGGTGGATGTATATAAGTTAGCTAGTTAAATAGTTCAAGTTAGTATTTGATCTCACCAACTATACTATGTTCTACCTGGGAATTATTTCCCCATCATCTCTGTCAGTAGTTTGCAGATATGGATAAATTCGAGCACAGACAATTACCTAACATCCACCACTAGTCGTGTTAATATATTAACAAATTGTACAACAGTTTATCTGGTCTGAATATCACGATGACATGACGCACTCTATATGAACCCAATGAGCTGTATTGTTTTTCCTGTATGGGCCTATTACACACAAAACTTAAATGATGTATATTTTTATTAGTTTTCCAAATTACACAAAATTAAAGTATGTTTTTTGGCTTATGTGAAGGTAACATTATACGCAAAATTGTGAGGGTTATATACACACAGTATCAACAGTAAATAACTATTATTAATACGATATAAAATCTTCGATAGACAATGTAGTTGACATATGTTTACCATTGGGGCAATGACGCAAAGACTAACTGTATTCTGGCACTTCTCGTTACTTCTGTATGTTATTAAGTCATCACACTACTTTCATGTGGTTATTATAAGGTTTAACATTGTGCTAATTTTAATAATGTAGTTTGTTAACTAATTTGAAGCTACTTCTGGGGGGGGGGGGGGTGGGGTACAATTACTAATGTTTTATTAATTAGAGACCAAATAATTGAAACTCTTGGTGAATAAATTATTTTACTGTGCGAGCCGCCATTGCTTTTGATCTGCTGATAATACGTTAAATTGTAAACGAAAATTGTCTTGATTAATGCTTTGTGGTAAAGTTTATCACTGAGCATTTTATGGGCTGTGAGAAATTCAGAAAAACTATTAAGTACATGTCACTTGAATATACTGAGTTTTCTGAGAGTGCCAATCATTATGAGTAGATAAGGAGAGTGGGAGAGAGAGAGCGATAGACGGAGAGACATATATTGTTGTTATTAGACTAAAACTTACGGTTGTTGTTAACAGTGAATGATGACCATGACAGCCGTAGGTTGTGATCATATAATGTATTTAACGCTGTTACCATGTATGTCAGTAGATAGTGGAACAGAGTGCAAAACCTCCTATCAGCATAATCATATCTACAGAAAACAAGCATCTAAACTACCTCTTCTATTTTGCGCCGCATTGAACAAATTTATGACGAATAACCGTCGATATGTAATGTTCATTCTGAGGAAGAAAACTATTCATGTCTGAACTATTATAATGTTGACAAAACACTGTACATAACGGAAATGTTATTATTATTATTTTTATTATTTTTAAAGCGACATTTTCGTTTGTCCAGCTCCAAGTTATTTTGAAAGATATATTGTCTAAATATGATAGATAATAAATCGAAGGTATTAATTCAAACGTGAAATTAGAAGCCTAAGAATATTTCAATTAAACTGTATATGCCGCCCTGTTGAAACAAAAAGGTCATATCTGCTATCATATTTTGGTGCCAACAAGATGATGTGCAGTTTTGGTGAGATAATGGTTACCTCCCTTGGACCGCCTACATGTATTGGACGTTTGAACTTTTTTTTTCAATCGTCATAAGATTTATTACGATACCTGTTATAGACACTGTTGTTATGGAGATATTTGTTTGTTACTCTCTTTATTATAATTATGTTTGTTTTACTTTGATTTTATTCAGCCCGGCTAATAATATAATTTAATATTTTAGATAAATACTTTTTAATGTGATATTCATCTCTGTAGAAGAGATGTGTTGTCTGGCGCCACATGGGTTATTATAAAAATAAAAAATAACGAAAGAACCAGCAATAAATATTGGTTTAATGTTGGTCCAACATATTTAACGTTGGCTCAACGTTAAATCAACGTCTTGTGCTGGCTCGTAGTAATGTAGTGTATAGCTATGAGTATTGTTCTCGTAGAACTAATCTAGTCAATGATTGAGGATTTAGTTGAGAATAATGCACTGGATTCACCATATATCAAGTGGTCACCTTTGACAATGGATCTCTCTATCATCAAGTATCAGTGATTACTATATACTAGAGACTCGTATCTTCGTCTTCAAATATTTTATAAGCATCAAACACTCGGGCCTCGGTTTAAATGTTGTCATATGCAACTATTATGGAGTACATGTATTCTAAAAATAGAAGAATTCCACCTGGACATTTCAATTCTGATCCATGAATCGATATTATGAACGATGAATTTGCTAATGATTAGCATTATTTTTATGTTTATTATTCGGAATGAAATTTTACAACAGATTCTTTATTGAATATCTATAATTTAAATTAGTAAATAGCTAACAGCTTGTTGTCATATGCTGAAAATGAAAGGCCTAGAAGTGTCATGTGATTGTTACTTATTAAAATGTAACCTATTGTTGGGCCAACTTATCTGAATTCGGGCCAGCATTGGACAATTATTTCCACTTTGACGTATTTCTAGCACATTGTCGCGTTCTAAAAGTTAACTCATTGAGACTCAGTGATTTTCAACTAGAGATCACACCCTGGACTGTTTTCACTGTGCACTCCTTGGCTAAGTCACCAACTTTACTGTCAAAATATGCCAAATCATGCTAATACAGTGCAATATATAATTGTTTTATACACAAACTTTGTAAAGGTTGAAATATTGTAAGTATCAACGTATCGTTCACATACATATATATAATGTATATATATATATATAATATAAAAAAATAGATTAAATGGAAGATTTTATATAAATATTATGAAGATTGTTTATTAATATCAAGTCATAGCATCACCTACTCGGAGACTAAATGGTATTACCGATGTTACTGAATCATTTAGCAAGATATACTGTAAATCTGTTATAGGAAATACATATTTCTTATGATTTTTGATGCAATGAAGGGAGGCAAACACAAGACGTTGTACCAACGTTGTGACAACGTCTTGTGAGTGCCGGGATGTCACTTGATATGTACAGTTATTGTTTCTGGGAAGCTTTTCACAGCCACCGCTGGCTCACTACAATTGCTTTCATAATCTACCTTGTAACTTGATGGTAGACGTAAACATGTGTCACATTTTCAATCTGATAATGACCGCATTCAATAAATGTGTCTGTTACATTGTGTTTGTTTCTACTTTCTGTTAATAAACTTGCTGAATATTAACAATGCTAAATGAAAAGTGATCTGCATCAATAATAAACACCTAACTTTTAATGAAAAAATCAGAAATTTTCCTTTAAAATGCTTCCCTTCCTTTTTCAGATCCTTTCTCCGTCACTGATTTCTGTCCATCTTGCATCCGATTTGCGACATGACGTTCTATTTTCGTCACGAAAAGCGAGTAAAAAGTCAGGAATTATTAGTCACTATTTCTGACCAGTGTCGGATCTAGAGAGGGGGCGGTTAGGTGATGCAGTAACCAAAAAACCCTCTGCCCTCCAAACCTCAACCTCATTTATCTGTTTATGAAATCCTGTGTGCCTTCTGTGACGGGCGGGGGCCCTAGGGCAGTGGTTAGCACCGCTGCTTTTTCACGCTACAGTTTGGGCTTCGTTTCCAGGTCTCGGCGGTTTGAAAGAAACAATAATGTTTCTCGACTCCCCCATCTACTCGTGAAACTCAGTATTGTGGTGAGCTTCCGTGTCCGAGAGGTAGCGCGCTCGGCCTAAAATCTCCAGGGTTTGAATTTCAAATCCTGTATCTGGAGGGCAGTGTCATCTCACAATCCTCAGGAGGTTCTCCTGTATTAGCACAAAAGTGGCATAAAGCCTGATTCATTTTATTTCCCTTCCGTGACTTTCTGCTATAAACGACGAATCATGCCAGTTGATAAAAACGCTTATCAAGCAGCGTCAGCGATATAACTTTCTGTAACTTTCTATAATTATAACGTCGCAGATTTTACCCATAGGTGATCCAGGTTTGGGCTTATGTATAGAATATACCATCATCTGTCCTTACTGCTTTGCTGGAAACAGAAACTAAACTAAATTTGTCGCAGCCCAATCAGAGACAGAGATGATGGTTAAGGTCAATGGATTTCATTTACGTAAGCGTTTTAATTTATTACGTCATTACAGTGTATCTCCTTGCCCTTTGTTCCTGAAATATACAATTACTTGGTATAATGGAGACAAATAGATTAATGTAGCATTTTAAAGTGCAAGCGGGTTTTTTCTTGCTGATATCAACAAGTTTGATAACTTGATAATCACACTCAACCCTTTCAGCGCGGGGACCGTCTTTATACGTCAGAATCTGCGTCTGTAGACGGCGGATTCTGACGTATAGGCCTATAGACGGTCCCCGCACTAAAAGAATTAAAATGTTTCTAATGGTCGTAGATCCAAAACATAGATATGCAAATGAATCTGAAAGAAATTTATGATGATTTAAACTTCAAAAAACCTTTTGGTATCAATAGTTTATACAAAAGAATCCGCGTTGTAGGGGGTTAAGCATAGTATTGTACATGTATATAGACGTGCTGATACCACCACACACGGTCATCGTATTTCAGCGTGGGTGATGGAGTCATGTATTGTCAGACGTCACCGTATTAAACATCAGGACATTGATATTATATCATATGCTCACATAAACAAATAAAGAGTTTATTTCTAATTTGTGAGGGTTGTTCGTTCTGTTCCTGGCGTCGTGGGAGTATACATTTATTTATTTTATTTTTATGTTAGCCACCTTAACATTAAAGCAGCTCCTTGGGATGACATCTATTTTCGTTTTTGGTATTGTAATGAAGTAGTGTATCCCCCAGATCATGATTTTATTTTTTCAGAGTTTCTAGATTTAAAAAAATATTTTTTATCAACATATGTATGAATCCGCTTGAAACCCAAACAAACTTGTATACCTAACCACTTGCTAAAGGACGGTTGAATGTTCCTACAGCATCGGGCCACATGTTGATGCCGTCGGCCCAGCGTTGGGCAGACAATCAGTGTTGCAGGTGTACCCCCCATGTCCTGACTATAAGACACCAATTAGCGGCGATTGCTTTCATCTCACCGTCCAAGATGTCTTCCTGAGGGACTGTCCAGGAGATAATTTGTCTGGTGTAGCGGAGCAGTTTGCTACACAATGATAAGTTGGTGTATCATTTTTTCGCATGAAGAATAGTAGTTTAGTACATGCAAGTTTGCTACACGATTTTCTTGGGACAAATTATTCCCTGCCGTCTGATATCGTCAGGATCTGCAGGCTTGGGGACCGTCTCCTATCTATCGTCAGGATCTGCAGGATGCTGGCAGCGGGACTTAATTCTCCCCGGGGCATGTGGTGGCCCCGATTTGTCACTGAACCATTCAAATACCAGGGACAGAACTATTGGTACGATAATATTTGTAGTTCAAACTTACATTTTAGTTTCGAATGCTTGAGGCCATACTACGTCCCTTATACAAAAACACGCCAGATCCCCGTTGCTTCAACGTAAGATGATGTATCACGATATATTTATTATATTTTGCAGCAGAGACGTTACCGCAACGTCAGCAGAATTTCAGCCACGTACACTGATGGTATCCATTCGGCGTGGGCAGATGACACACAAACCATGTTCATATTGCGGTCTCCAAATAGATCGGTGACGTGCTCCGCAGAATGTTTCAGACTGGCTGCAACATGAGTTTTCTGTTGGCCCAACGACAACTTTAAAATAGCAATGTGCGAACGGTATTTTTGTCGGAAAGACGCAAACTGAGCAACCCACTGGGCACTAGACGTTGTTGTGACAACAACGTCTTGCGCCGAGCGAGAATGTGCCAGACTCCTGTCGACATCGACACGTTTGCACAACTCTAGATTAGTGCTAGTGCACCACGACCACCAGTATGTAATCTTAGATTGTCTTTCGCTCTGTTGGCGCTGGTTAATGGCGTTGGCCAAGCGTTGCCGGAATGATTACCCGATATCTAAGACACTGGCTCACAATTTGATGTCGTACTAGTTATCACACTAATTGATCCCAACGCTGTTTCAATGTTGGGCCATCGTCTATGACGCTGACCAAACATCGAAACAGTCTTGGATGATCGTATCTTGTTTGCTGTTATGTTCTGGCTGCAGGGTAATGCAGACGTGGCGCTGTGCCAGACCACCTCCTGCATGGCCTCGCAAGAGACATCCGTGGTGCGACACATTATGTACCAACTGATCACTCCTCAGACACCATACACTGACCCAATGCTTCTTTAATGTTGGGCCAGCGTCGCAGACGGACTGGACCAACCTTAATCCAACATTGGGTTAGTTTATCATACTGACTGGGACTGTTTCTTGTTCAAAGTGCCATAGTCCTATTATATATTTATACTGATTACACCCAATTGTACGCTTCCGTAAGCTGATGTATCTATTGTAGGATCACCACTGACAGCACCAATATATTTTTCTCCTGGAAAATAAAAAAAATGTATTTCAATTTCAGACGTTACTATGATCGGATTTCGACAGAAGCGATCTATTTATCTAAGTTTGAAAAATAATCCCTTGATTATCCTGATTTTACACTTTATTTTGAACTAATTCTTAACATCTGATTGATATGAACTTTTATGTATAATATAATTAGAAATACACGCATATAAATTATAGATACACGCACTATATATTTCTATCAAGATAATATAACCCTCTCTGTTTTCCAATAAACCCTCGCTGTCTTCATATAAATTTGTACAAAAACCGTACCAGGATTGCAGAGTTTATATATAGAATTATTTTTACAAAGGAGATTTAGTCGACTAAGCATAAGCTGCAGCACAGCGGTTTGTTATCTCAGTAGGCAGGCAGGCAGCAGGCAGCCACGCCCGTCATCTGTGACCACACAATAACTAATCAAACCCGCTATTCTACTCCCTTGAATACAGTAAGATCAATCAGATCTGGATTTCTAAAAGTCAAAAGGCAGTAATTGTTAACTTTTCAAGTAAGCAGGTACTGCCTTTAGTCTTCGCCCTGCGGTATTGAGTATGGTAGCTGATCCGGCTATGCACACTGATGCGCATGCCTGGCCAGTCCCCAGTGTCCAGTATTCAGATCCATGTAACATTCTGAATCCCGTCTGCTGAACACTGATCCTTATTAACCCCCTCAACGCTAGAATATTTGTTGTATAAACCGTGGAGACCAAAGAGGTTTTTTTTCTATTTCAAATTATCATAAATGTCTTAATTAGCTCTTTCCGCTTCGTTTGAATATAATTATATGTTATGGGTCTACGGCCATTATAAATGGTTGATTCTTTCAGTGCAAGGATCGACATTAGATGTCAGATTCTGACGTCTAAAGTCGGTCCCCGCGATTTAAGAGTTAATGAACAAAATTGACCGAGTATGGATGATATCTGGTACTTTGCTAATAATTTGAGTAGTGGCTGACTTTTAGATGTGTGATCATCATTTGTCGTACATTATCCTTCAGAAGGAGATATATACATGTAGATACTTTCAAGATTTGATGTATTTAGTACTTCAAAGCTCAGCAGTCGGCGTTGTAGCTACATGTTCCTGTCATTTCGCGGATTACATCACTGGCAACAGTTGCTGATCAGATTTGTCACGCAAACCGTAAATCCTTTCTCGAAAGACGATTTCAACGGAATTTTTCGTTTGAAAAAAACATTGTAATCACTTGACTGCAATGTTATCTTCTATGTGACATTTTAATTTTTCTTCTGTTATCCCAGGTTTTGCGCTAAGCTTCAGAAAGACATGGCAGATAATAGCACTCTCGTGCAGAAATTTCTAACCATCGCTATTACAGTATAATGCATACCGGTATGGGCTATTTATGAGCTTTTGTGTCTCATGTGATTTCTAATGTAATTCACAGCCTTTCTGAAAGCAAGATCATCCTCCACATTGGTCTCCTGACATCGTCAGTTGTCTTTGGGACATTGTTAGATTAGAAGCCGTTTTTATGTCAAATATACAAGCAGGGATATCATTGGTCATTTGGTTATATTTAGAATATCTGTTGTTTCACACTGCTGAACCAGCATTGGTTTCTGTATTTACAGTCTATTTTCTCGTCGCCTGCCCAGCTTCAGACGTTCTTGCTCTAATGACTGTGATTTCTCGCCTCTGGGCGTTGTCCATTGCTCTGTCCACCTCTGTACAGCAGGCACGCCTTGACCTTGACGAATGTCATCACAAAGGGCACATGTGAGCTTACCCTCTAAGTCCCTTAGTTTGTTCCCATAAAAAATCAAGTGACACTTCCTCCAGCTCAGCATGGTCGATTTTTTAACCCTTTCGGTGCAGGGATCGACTTCAGACGTCTAACGTCGATCCCTGCACTGGAAGAATTAAAATACAGATTTTTAAAATATGTTTTACGTAAGTATTCAAATGAAGCGGAAAGAGCTAACTAAGACATTTATGACATTTAAAAATTGAAAAAACTTTTAATTTCCATAGTTTATACAGTTATACAAATATAATTCAGCTTTTCTAGTGCTTTCTCACAGCAAATTAATATTGTACAATGTGTACGGGATGCACTCAACTTGAATATACTGATGATGTCAAGGAATTGACCGTCACTTATATCACGTGGCTGTATTAGCTAATTTCTTATACTCATTTACATTGGATCACCCTCAGCGGATTTATGCACTAAGTGACTTATTTTCAAGAAAAAATATGTAATAACTCCTAAACCGCCAAGCACGACTATAGTCGTTTTAAATCATTTTTTTCAGATTCAACTCCTGGTATTGGGAATGGAATGAGTGGCTAAGACATTAAGATTTGCAAATGTTTGATCTGAAATGAAACAAAAATGAGTAATTTTCACCCACTTGAAGTTGTAGGTCCGGGTAAAGAGACACAACTTCAAGTGAGTGAAAAACTCACTATATTTCTTAAGGTGAATAAAAATAAAGCAGCGAATGTGATTAATAACTTTGGGGAGGGGGGGGGAAGTAGCGCGATCTTTTTTTTATTTAATCAATCAACTAATTGTATAAATTTACAGACACATTTGCAAGCGTACACTGCATGCATGTCTGTATTATATAAGTATATATTTATAAATGCAGATCCTATGAAATAAAGCTATGTCTATTGTTTAGTGTATATTGCAGTGATTAGACTGTACATTATGTAATATTCAAAGTTGATTTAATGCTGGGCCAGTGTGATGAGCCGCTTTAACATGTGTTATATTATCAACCATTGTGACATTAGCTGCAGGCTGGTTATTTATTTGAGGAATGAAACCATTTGTTGGTCAAAGTCTGCGAATAACAGCAACTCAGGAGACAAGAGACGTGTACACTGTGCTTTATGATGTTTGCAACATATTGACCTCTGGCTGACCATACACCACTTTCTGTGTGAGTGATGTAATAAAGGATGTTTATCTACGTCATCGCATTAACACATAGGAACTAGATTACCTGGCTTAACATGCTGTGATGCCCATGCACCATTGCGTGCTCCAGTATTGAGAGTATATTGATTCGACATTGTGGGGGGCCTCCGTGACCGACAGGTAGCATGCTCAGTGTGAAAACGCCTGTGCTCGAACTCGATATCCTGACTATAATTTTACCATCTTAGCACTTATAACGCTGATATATTTTTGGATACACCATAGAGAACAAAGGTGTTTTTTTCAATTAAAAATCATCATTAATGTCTTAGTTAGCTCGGCTAGCTTCATTTAAATAACTATAATTTATGTTATGGGTCTACGTTAATGATAAATATTCTACTCTTTCAATGCGGGGATCGACTTTAAACGTCAGAATCTGACGAATATAATTGGTCTCCGCTCTCAAAGGGTTAATCATGTCAATTAAACTGGTTCGGGATGTTTAGTCTGTGTGCATAGTTGGTTAAAATATCCCATTCTTCATCCATTTAATCATTGATTGATTCATTGATTCATTGATTCATTGATTCATTCATTCATTCATTCATTCATTCATTCATTCATTCATTCATTCATTCATTCATTCATTCATTCATTCGAGCATTCATTCATTCAAGCATTCATTCATTCATTCATTCATTCATTTTAATTCCAACATATGGCATATTAGTCACCGCTAGTGGATCAAGTACGCGAATAGAAATCTGTATCAACGTTTGCTTCATGAATAAAATCATATATAGCTACATTGATTGACGTTATTAATAATTATAAAAATTAAATCCTGCCTAATCCACTGTGATGGAATATATTTATATAATTTTTGTTTAAATTAATTTGCGGTTTACTGTTTTCATTGATGCATATTGGAGCTCTGAATGGCTGCACATATGCTACGTTGGCCCAATGCTGTTTCAGTGATGTTGGCTCAACATTACAGCAGAAGCGTCTGAAAGACTTATTATTGAAATAATTAGCGCAGCAGATGAGTTGTTTGTGGTATTTAGACGTTGCAATCAGCATGATTAGTATATCCTCTAGAACAAAAAGACTCGTGGGGCCACAATACACAAAAACCGCCCGCTCCGCTCTTATCGACTACGCTTTGTCTGATTATCCAGATGAAAGGTTTCCGAGATAAGTATGTTGTTGTAATACTATTATCAGTTGCTTTTTTTCTGTTTGCTTTATTTTTAGTGAGAAGAGCATTTTTATTTTACGCAGACACCATCTAGTAGATGTATGTAAACATATTTATTTGATGTAGTCTACGTGTTGTGTCACAGAGCTGAATAAATAATGAACTAGTACCGTAGATCGCACTAGGTTATTATGCGTTCTATACTCTGTGATACGAATTAAACTTCAATATAACTTCTACAGACATTTTTGAATCAGTGCAAAATTTAAAAAATCTTATCTCAGATAGATTCAGGTGGCAACAATATACACACACAATAATAAGATGACACTGCGGTGACGTAAGATAAGAAAATAAATTGAACGGAAAAAAATAAGGTCAACCCTTTTAAGCCTAAAATCTTCATGCACTACGAGCCGAGAATAATAGCTATCACAATTGTCGATTTTCAGTGAATGAAAATGGACGGAAGTGAGTGACCATGGTGACAAATTAAATACATTTGCCATACTTTTTATTTTATTTGTGAAACATATTCATAGGAATGTTCCTGTTAAGTATAATCTTCAGGTGTAGAATATTTGTATATATGTAAAATACTGCTTTGGGGGATCTTGAGAGGTTGAATGGTTGATTTTCCTCTTCAATTATAGTAGATCCTATCTCCACTACTACCCTGGGCAGGAGATCAAATACAGATAACAGTCTGGAGGCAGGCGTAATTAAATTGCTGCAAGTTTCTACTCGAGACATCTCACTGTCTGATCTCTCCCTGCTGTCTGAATAATTGTAAGGAACACCCCCCCCCCCCCTTGTAGTCGGGATAAACCAAATACGCATTGATCGGACAAAAAAGTACAGGACACAATGCGAGTGTAGAGATGTACCTGTGTAAACAAGACGTATTTTGAAAAGATATCACCCTTTAAAACTTGGTGGTCGGCTCCGATGGCTCATTTGGCCCGGTTGTTGCTTGATACTGTTCAAAGGCCCGTCGTGCGCAGTGCTGTCTAAGTACTGTGCACTATGAAGAACCCTTGGAGTCATTCGAAAAGAATAGGGCATAGTCTCGACTTCGGACTTCCTTCTGTCGCGATATTGCCATGATTGTGCAGCAAGCGACGCGAACCAACATCCACTCAATCTAAAGCTGGTTGCATATTCATACGTTATGAAATGTTCATTCTGAAGTATTTGTTTTCGTTTTTCTGTGGTACACATAAAGAGTCTTTGTTCACTATGTGTAGGGCCTACTACAAGTTAACAGGAAACAATGTTTCAATTGTGTATATGTCTGTCTTTGGGACTGAAAAGGTCAATCCCGATATATCCCTGTTAATGTTCTTTTTCTATTTTTGAGACGCGTCCAAATTGTTTTTGTTTATTTGCTTTATTAATGGACAAATACACTAGTGCAATGTTACGTATTCCCTAAGGGAACTCTACAGTAGTTGGTGCATTGGTACAATATCATACTATTATTGAGCGTAGAAGTTTTCTGATGCCCCTAGACAGAGATGATGTCACTATGCTGAGGACAAATTAGATTTGGTCAATTGGACGTGTTTTTAGATCCCTGGTCAGTGTCCAGATGGGCATTGTTAACCTTTGACCTACCTTGGACCTACCATTACCAGACAGTCAGCTCCTGGAATCACACCACTCTGATCACACTAACTCAATTTATCACGGGTCCAACGATCAGTCCGCGTTGATTCCATGTTGTTTTATTATTGGGCCGCGTCATTATATTTGGTCAATTTTAGTCCAACATCGACTCAACATTGACCCAACAATGGTTGAATGTCTGGCGTGTGCTGGGTGAGACCTATTTCAGTGTCGAGTACATCCCTGGTTAACGCTGTCAAACTGTGACCAAGACGAAATATCGTCACAGCCACAGATGGCGCCACCGTGTGACAATGACTCTAACTAAAGGGGATTCATTACATACAGTCGAGGACTAGAGAATAATAATGCTAATCGATTTATGATCAGGAGAAGAGAGTGTTTCTGGGAGATAGAACATGTAATGGGGGATAATTGAGATCCCTGTGATATAACAGGACGTGTCTGACGACGTCCATTGTTCATAGTCAGTCCGGGCCACCCTCTGTGTCCTGGGTCACATCATGGGAAATGTCAATGTTTATAAAAACAAGAGTTGTAATAACGCAATTCGTCACTGAATAAACATGAAATTGACGAGCCACAGACCTGAGCGTACAAATACGTTCCCTTGGATATGAAAGGGTGTATCTGCCATCTAACAAAGTGACAGATACACCCTTTCATATCCAAGGGGAAGTCATATGCTTGCGATCGGACTAACACGGAACGTGTATAACGGGCGCCTAGAAATAGACTGCTATAAATATGTAGTAGCAGGTGCGACTGATTATGTATTATACTAGCTTCATAATGGACTCGGCAAGTTTATGTGTCTTTAAATACTGATATAATCAGATAATATCTCACTCAGGGTGTTATACATGTTACATGTAGGCCTATTGACATTCACTATCGTAGGCGAGACTGAGCTAGGTGCGTAAACTTGTAAATATGATATTCATGTGTACTTAAAAAAGCTATGTTGAAGTGAAAACACAAAAAAGAATGACACCGTCACATATCAGCAGGCGAGATGACTTGATCCTTAGTCGTATTTAGGCATCCCACCGGGATACGTGGAATCCTTGAAAGGCATTTCAGGATGCCGGAAGCTCCCGGAAGTTGCGGGAAATTCCCGTCCACCCAATTATCGAGATCAGGGCTGGCCCGGTCAGAGGGCGATCTTCTGTCAGACCAGGGTTCCGTTTCTGCCATTTTAGTCCGGACTCCGTAAAGTGATGGGTGACTGTCAACATCCCCTACAATTAGAGGGGTCTATACAAATTGACGCCCTGATCAATTTTCAATACCCTTCACAATGAGAGGTTGTCTACGAAATACGCACTGGTCAACATTTAATAACTTTGACAATTAGCATGATTTATAATTAGAGGCATTTCTACAAAACACGCAATGGTCAACTTTCAACAACTAACAATTAGCATGATTAGAGGCTGTCTACAAAACAACACAGACAACTTTCAACACCCGCTGCAATTAGATGTGGTTTACAAAAAACACACTGTCACCTTATCTGCTTATTGCACACACTGATCAGATACGAGTTGTAACAAAAACACGCACTCGTCAACTTTCCAGGTCAGTCGACACTTAACCAACAAACACGAGTCACTAAAGCAATACTGGCTTAACATTGTGCCAACGTCGGAGAGGGTGGCCCAATGGTAAGCCAAAAATGCCGATAACTTTTTAATGCCAGAGTGGAAAATTATCTGAGCATGCGATCATATAGCTGAAATGTTACTGATTCTAATAAACCTACCTGATTAATCGAGGAATACTAGTAACTGCTTTATATTCACTTAAGCAGTTGCTCTGTTTTGGCAAACAAATTTGCAATCAACATTTTACAAATTTAAATGTATAGTTATTTAGTGTGTAATCATATTATATCATGTAGACATATTCGTCTTTCGATGTGAATCTATTATCAACACAGGTTCTATGGCCTTAAAACTTTACCACGTGTTTGTCTTATTTACTTTGTGTAACACGCTCCAGTGATGCCAGGAACCTCATGATCTGATCATCTCCAGAAGGAGCACTGACTGGCACTGTTGACCATGATATACATTTTATCACAAACAATCAGCCGAAGTTGAACAATTAGGCATATGCATTCACTTTGTCAAAGCATACTTCACATGAAGTGATGTGAGTAGCTTGTACATGCTCAGAGATGGTGTATGGATGCGCTCAATAACATTAATTCACCAACCATGTATGACTTTTACCTTTACTGTCCCTACATTTCCAACTGTTACAGAAATAATTTGATTATTTTATCAAATTTAATCTTATAATATCTAGAAAATTATATATTTAGCATTTGTCAGTGCACATGGTGTTATCACCGTTGCAGTTGTTGTTGTTTCTGGCTGTGTTGTTGTTGTTCTTTCTTCTGAAGATCTGGCTGTACAAACACGAGACCAGCCAAAAACCACCCAGCAAACACAAGATGTCAACTCTATGTTGATTTGATGTTGAGTCAACGTCATAGACAGTGGCCCAATATTAAACCAACATGGAGTAAACATACTGCAAGCATGAGTCTTACCAAATACCACCCAGAAGACACAAGACGTCAACTCTATGTTGGTTTGATGTTGAGTCAACATCATAGACAGTGGCCCAGTATTAAACCAACCTGGAATAAGCATACTGTCTTTGCTGTGAAATCACTTGTGGCTCATGATGCAATGTTGTTTTAATGCTGGGCCAGCGTCGCAGATAAAGTGCCAACATTAAACCAGCATTTTGTCAAAGTTTCTTGTTTACAAGGAATACCAACATTTGCGACAATATCCCAACGTTAATGGAAAGCTGTGAAAGCATTTCGCTCAAATCCCACCATCCTTGAAACGTGTAATAAAACTCAAGCTGATAAACTTTGGCCCAATAGTGAGATAACGTTGTCCAACACGTGAAGCTACCTGGTGTACAGCCCAGACAACCTTCAGCGGAGGAGCATAGAGATCTAAATATAACTCATATCCGGAATACCATCTGAATTCCTGCAGAGAATAATCTAATACTAATGTGTCCAGTTACAATAATATTAGCTAGCGTATGTACGTGTGCACGAAAGAAAGACTGCAGGCAACCGAACCCTGTAATTTAAAATTTAATGAATCTATATCTGATATGGATGAATTAATTTTTTTTAACGCTCTAGCTTTCAAGTTATGCCGGAGTATGCTGTTGCTATGCAATTTATTATGGCACCGAGAGCTTATATAGCTCATTTCATAAAACAGCTTACACCAGAATCAGATGCGCGAGCTGTACTTGATGCTACGACACTAGCTGCACTAACTTATCTTAAATCACAAAAAATTGCTGAACATGCTGAAGGCTGCAATGAATAAGTTATACGTGAAGGTCAACTGTGAGATGATTGTCTACCAGGCGGCACATCGTGGGTGATTCTTCTACATGAACAATACCATGGTCACGGAGCAATCTTAAACCCTTACAGAGCCACATTTAGAATTTAAATGTTCACCCACTTGAAGTAGTGTCTCGTTACCGCGAGCCACAACTTCAAGTTGGTGAAAATTACTCATATTTGTTTAATTTGAGACCAAACATTTCAAAATCTTTATGTTTAAACACGCATTTCATTCCCAATTTCATCGGCTAATAAAACAAACTAAAAACGCCTATAGTCGCGCTTAGTGCATTAAGGGTTAAGGGCACACAGCAGGCGCATTAATGTCCATTTCTCATTTAAGGCTTATATTTGGTAACTACTTACATGCATTTGAAAAAAATGTACGCAAACTCTGACCACTCTTAACATGCTTGCGCACAGCCTTAGTAGACATCCCTGCTTAATCGCGAATAACATGTATAAACATGATCAATGTGTCTGAAGTTTGAGTTGTATCAATCGTCTGGAGACGAAAAGCGTGATCAATCTCACGTGAAAGAGGCTACATTTTCCAGTATTCCGTGTTATGTCCGTAAGACCTATTGCCAATAAACTGTCCATTTTGACGAGCCAGTATGACAAGCTATAGTAATGCTACTGCGCAAAGAGAAACATATTCTCTTTTTGCCATACATCAGAAAACATCAACAACATAATTTTCCTTAATGTGTATTTCAAATAAAACAAACTAGCAGATGAATTAGGACATTGTTACAATTATTTCCATTAAGTGTTTTATTGGACAGCAAAGCAATAATTATTGTCTTGTCTATCAGCCACACGACTCGATACGTTGCTTATCAATGCTCATCAAAATCAAGCTAATCCAAACCCAGTGCACACGGCACATTGAACCAATGCTGATTCATTGTTGGGCCAGCGTCGCAGACGATAGGCCAACATTAAGCTGATATTACTTCAAAATGTCGTGTTCACTGCGACAGCTACTTCGATGTGAAATTTATTTTAAATCATAAGTAATTTGTAGAATATTTGTTCCTATTAAAACAACTATTCTGTGAAGCTCTATACGTAGACATTTTCCTTATATTAGGGAAAATAAATCATGATTTCCGCTTGGATATATCGAAGGGAGTCATGTTGACAACATATTAAATGCCGTCGATATTCTCAATGGAAATGAGTTGGCTGGTGCTATGTCAAATGCTTTCACCCCCGGCTCTGATCATGATGACATAAACATTTATTGTTATGGCCATTCTCTTATTACTATGCCGCTTCGTGCCATGGTGATTTCACCCAATATTGTTTATCCCGACAGTTATATTTTGTCAGCATTTTTCCGTCTGCGTAGTAGAGTTGTTGTTGCAGATATTTTCATGGTTATCTGTATTATTATTACGTCATTTTGCATGCTCTCATTTACTTACAAAATGGTGACCAAGTCGTAAGTTATACAAATATGTAATCTATTTTACTGGCCTTGCTTAGTGTCAGATAGTGTTGTGGTGCTATTGATGGGTCTCCACTGTGATGACTGTCATTTCACACTCAGACAGTGGTGTGTTGCTAGTGACGGGTCTCCACTGTGATGACTGTCATTTCACACCCAGACAGACAGTGGTGTGATGCTAGTGACGAGTCTACGCTGTGATGACTGTCATTTCACACCCAGACAGTGGTGTGGTGCTAGTGACGAGTCACCGCTGTGATGACTGTCATTTCACACCCAGACAGACAGTGGTGTGGTGCTAGTGACGGGTCTCCACTGTGATGACTGTCATTTCACACCCAGACAGTGGTGTGGTGCTAGTGACGGGTCTCCACTGTGGTGACTGTCATTTCACACCCAGACAGTGGTGTGGTGCTAGTGACGGGTCTCCACTGTGATGACTGTCATTTCACAGCCAGACAGACAGTGGTGTGGTGCTAATGACGAGTCTCCACTGTGATGACTGTCATTTCACACCCAGACAGACAGTGGTGTGGTGCTAGTGACGGGTCTCCACTGTGATGACTGTCATTTCGCACCCAGACAGTGGTATGGTGCTATTGACGGGTCACCACTGTGATGACTGTCATTCCACACCCAGAGAGGCTTATATGACTATTTAGGGGGAGGTCGTTGGCACTCTAAGCAGGCAATAAGCCGGTCATATATGTCCCTGCCATAGCACAGTCCTCTACAGAACACCCTTTAATTCCCGGTCCTGACATAGCACAGTCCTCTCCAGGACCCTTCAATTCTTACTAAGCTACTGTATTTCATGGAAAATAATGTATCTATATTGTGGATATAGATTTTATAATTTAGGCAATTGATACATAAAATGGTCTCTAAAAGCTCTATATCTAAAAAATATATCTCATGATTCCATAATTTGAGAGACTGTGTATACTGTAAATATCTCTGGAAAATCCATGTTTATATGTCCTTAAAATTTAAAAATTATTTCCATTGTGAATGTGTTGGATGAGGTAACGAGACAGAAGATGGATATGTATAATAAGGATTCAGATCATGTGCTAGTCTTTATATTGAATGAGACAGTCAGATCATCATCCGCAAGACGAGTGTCAAACCAAGGACAACAACACTAGGAAGGATGGCCAGACGGTAATCTTAGTGCTGTTTACATTTAGCGAATTCATAAAAATAAAAAAATAGATAAAAAGAGGCATCATAAATCGGATGAAAAAACTAGATTTATAAAGAGAAGCATTAAGCAAATCTGGCTTAAAACGTGACGGTGGACTATTAATTACCGTTTTCTCTCTCGAGCATCGGTCACATAACACAAGCAGTGTGATTGATGAATCACTTGAAACCGTAAGAGGACTGATGACGACTACACTGTCTTTGTCTTTTTTATTTTATAAGATCTTATGTAACATTTAAAAAAATGAAATAGCTCCTTGATTGGACTGGTAAACAGGTTGACATTAATTTCGCAAATCCGAGCCATATTCAATCACTTGACATTGTGGATTGCCTTAGCGATATTACAAACTCAAGTGATTGAACATTTAAAATTATTAGAACTTTCAGACGAGTATTGTGTACGAGAAATAATGTTTGCTCATTTGTGACAAGTGAAAATAAGGCGATTACTGGTTGTCCTGACTACGTCCCAGCTACTGTCCCTGAATGCATCAATCCACAGATTTCTGCCCCACTGCAACCAATCGGTATCCCCGCAATATCAGCTGCCTTGACATTTACAGCCGCCTTGAGTACCGCAGGTTGCTAAATAGACAGACAGAGAAGAGATAGCAACAAGATTGGCCACCAAGACTACACAATGCTCGCCTGTCGTCGTTTTTTTTTAATGTCACATTTTGATTTTGCTGGCTGCCACATGAATAAATGATGTAATCGAGCCTAAGCCGGCCATGGAGGATTTCCAGCTATTAATTCACGCTGAAAATTAAGCGTGATCTAAAAATCCATGCCAACTGGCATTTCTCTGATTTCCAATCTTAGTATCACGATTGCTTATAGCTTTTTCTGCAACTCGCAATTACGTGACATCATGTCCGATATTGATGAGTGAGTGAGTGAGTGAGTGAGTGAGTGAGTGAGTGAGTGAGTGAGTGAGTGAGTGAGTGAGTGAGTGAGTGAGTGAGTGAGTGAGTGAGTGAGTGAGTGAGTGAGTGAGTGAGTGAGTGAGTGAGTGAGTGAGTGAGTGAGTGAGTGAGTGAGTGCATTTCTCCGTATACTAAGTGAGCAATAGCCAGACATGAGAATGCAAATGCTCAGCATTGGTTCTTTCTGCTGAACAGAACGACAACCATTTGAAAACAAGACAGCGCCCGTTCAGGGATCCGGTCCTGAGGCAATCCGTGGTCATCGACCCCTAATCCGGATTGGCTGCAGGCTGGCAAACCACAACGGGATCCTGGGGGGGGGGGGGGGTATAGGTAGCAGGGGTATTAGTGTAAGAGGTAAACCTGGATCCAGAACAGATTTCACAGATCCGCTAATCTCTGGCTGCTTACGGACCACAAGGACTTCACGGCGGGTGCCAACATTGGGTCAACGTTGGTTTAAATGCTGGGTAAATGTCGGGGACGTCGGTCCAGACTTTCACCAGCGTTGGTCAGGTGTTATTTAGAGATTAATGCCTGATGGTCCTCCAGTGTTCTACAGTGACATCCACAGACGGATCTTACAGGAACATTAATCTCCTTAGAACTGTATTAAGAAACCACACAAAACATATGTATGATCGAAGTCGTTTTGTATTTCGTATTGAAGTAATTAATGATTTATGTTAAGTAACACGTTCTAGTTAGGCCCTAAGCTATTATATGACGCAACATTTTTTATAAGATTTCATGTTCAGCTTCATAACATATAACACATAACATATAACAAATAATAAATTGGACCCTTGTCTCAAATCGCATATTTTGGGACTTTATGTATAATCGATTTAATACCTCAGGAATAGTAATTATCACCCCGAGAGGTAAGAAGGTTACTGTCAGACAGAAAGTTAAATGTATAAGTGGTACTTAGTATATGCATTATGTTCTAGCACTTATACATGGTATCAATGTTAAATTTATTACTAACAACCTCCAACACTTGATCTGCACATTGACAGTGTCAGGAGAACGTAACCAGAGTGTGCTTGTGTTAATTTTATTGTCAGCAGATCGTCTTTTTTATTGTTATCTGATAATTCGTCAGTGTTAACAATAATACTGTCAACTTAGTTTCCAATATTTAGAGGGAAAGCTGCTGGGCCGATGTGGAAGACGGTGGTTCAGCATAATACAGGCACAGGTTGTTTAGATAGTTTTCTTGTGCCCCAGATTTTATTGTGTTAGTTTTATTGTTATTAGGCTGTGTTATTATAGATCTGAGAGTACTTGGTTTTCTTCAGTACCATTGATTACAGGGAGCTCGATATGGTGATACTTGATCTCGCCTCTCGCTCTACCAGGATCAGGATATCAGTCCATTCTTTATATTTACAGATCCATTCATGGCCGTAACGCCAGCAACTCAATCAGTTCCGTTTACGAAGGTCTAATGTAAGACGAAGAGATCAAAGGACAGTGCTGAGAAAAAGCTCTGGTCAGGTGCTGTAGAAAAGCAAAATACAACAACAGATCACTTTTTTGTGGTTGAGAGGAAGTTCATTGCACAGTTAATATATTAGAGTGATGTAATAACAAGTACTTTCAGATGTCTGAATTGCCCTGGGTGAGATGGACGTGTAAAGGTCGATAACCACTAGACTTGAATCGGCACATATACCACAGGGAGCTCGGGGGCAATGTTTATACACATGAGTGTCAAGTTTCACATTAGTGTGATGCTCATAGCATTGTGGTGCCTAGAAGCATCATATCCATCAACTGAACCCTTTGTGTTTCAGGTCTGACAAGCACACAGTGCATCATTTAAGGGAAGAAAAAACTAGGATTCGGTCCAATAACAAAACTTGCCTAAATTGATCATCCACACTAAAAATCACAAAATGGGGTTTGTGGAATGGTAATAATATATGTTTTGATAGAGAAGTTGTTTCCAGCATATAAGTAAAATGTAAGATTTAAGTCAGTACCCTTAAATGATTCGACATCGCAAACTTATCAGCGAGAAATAATCTGGCATTTTTAAGTTCACTGTCACATTATTTTTTTCTTCTGATCTTGTTAAAACACATGATCAAATCAAATATAGCTTTTGATATTTATAAACTATATGCTGATGAGTTCTATTTTCAGATAAATACCTCCTACACAAGAATATAAATAGCATGGACCTCGTAAGAGAATCCCTCACACAACACGTGAAGCAGAGCCAGCGTAATTCCATCTAGCTTTTATCATCAGGTCATAGAACTATATATCATGACGAATAATATACAACAATAATAAATATTAATAACTACTCCACCACCAAGTTTAAGTCATGTGTGTCACAATGTCTAAATTTACACAATATCATACACCCCGATGACCCACGCCAGGTGGGATGCCACCGTTTCAATGTCTGCGACGCTGACCCAACGTCAATGCCTTTAGTTTTCACAACTATTTATGGTACACATGGTACAGATGTAGTTTTGTTCTGAGTTTGACATTTTCAAGGAAAAAATAAATTGAGTGTGCAATTAAATTATTTGTTAATTTGAAATATTTTTCTGCTCATCTAAAGCAGGTAGATGGTTAAAGCTCATATCAATCCGTCTGTCAGACATCAGCCGTTCAGGAAATAGCCTTGATCCGGGTGGGTCCTGGTGTGTCCTGATTTATCCTGAATCCTAAATCTCCCCCGTCACCATCAGACAAATTGAGTGCAAAATAAATTTGCCTATTTTATGATCGCGTTGTTAAACGTCCGGTTGCGAGAGTACTTGTGCTGAGGCTGATGAATCAAATCAGAGAAAGGTCTGTCTAATGCCGGGTCAATGCTGGGCCAACGTCTGCGTCACCGAGCTTCGAACCAACATTAATCTTGTGATGTATCAAATCAGGATCCGCACATGAGCCTGATTAAATGATCCCATCAATTCCCCATCATCCATCCTGAAACACAGGTTATAGTTGGGCAGGAAGAAGGGGGTATTGTGCACGTAAAAATATCATAGAATACGATTTGCTATGTTAAAAAATTGTCAAAATATCCCACATACATTTTTTATGCGAATTATTGCTGCCATTAGTGCCGCCATTACTGTCATATCTCAGCCCAGACTGCAGATAAATCAACATTTAAAGTGTCTATCCCCATGTTTTGAGGGTCCAAGCGCATTATAAAACTATTATTGAAGTGATCAGATGTATCTAACAAATGCTAGTGTGCAAAATATTGCCGCCATTTTTTCTCAATAGCTCGACCAATAATAAAGATAACTGCACATAACAAGTTTCCAGACCTTAGTTTTGAAGGTCAAAGAACACAATAAAACTATTTTCAGAGTGATTTGGTATGTCATTTGCATGTCAATAGAACAGCAAACGTGTTGCATTTTTGTTTTTATTTCACCTTTGCGTTCCATTCTATTCGGTGGTGGTATAGGTGGTATAGGTGGTAGAAATACATTTAGTAGTATTGGTTGCATCTACAGCATCTACTGTGCAAGGGCAGTCTATACTACGTCGACATAGGAACAAAGATAGAGTACACTATCTTTGATAAGAAGTCATGTCTTTGATTGGTCTATATCATGGTCTATATCATGTATATCGCCATAGTTATCAACATAGGAGAGATATGCGGTCTGTAATGCCAAATCAGGATGAGATAGATTGATAGTTTTACTGTTTCTTAGACTTTTAGTTGTGACAACGAGTTTGTACAAAGACCGCAAATGATCAGGTTGCAGAAAAAAAGATAATCGAAAAACGCTGGGCCTAATTCATACCATGTTGGTCAAACATATTTTAGGGTGGTTCAACATTTTGATTATTATTTGCAATTATTTGCTAATGCTACAAAGAGTGATCAGGCCTAGTGTGTAGGCCTAGGTAAAAGTCGACAGAGGTGGAAATAAACATGCTGCATTTCTCATTACATGCGTTTTATCTCTATCAGTTTATGCAACATAAATCAATTTCCTATTTTTCTTTATATCAATTTAAAGCTGAAATGCCGACGTAACTCTCAGATTTTTTTTTGTAAATGTTATATACACAGGCGTAAATAACGGACATAATCATATAAAGTTGACCCTCATATATATTTTAAGGACGATAATGCAGTGCAATATTTAGTAATTATTTTTGAGCACATACAATGGCCTTCATAGCTGAACAAGCAGATAATGTACAGCACAAAACAGTTCAGTGAAAAGTTATCAAGCAGACATGAAGCCACCCAAGCAGTTATTTAAAAACAGCACTGGGGACGTGGGGGGGGGGGGGCGGTGGTAGATGGAAAGGGGTGACTCTGACTCTTTATGACGTCAAATTCGAATGTCACCAGACTAATTAATTTTACCATTCGGCATTCTTTGTGTGTATTGAACCTTAGTCATCGATTTGTTCACATTCGACCTGCAAGTAAAAAGCTGAATTATCTGATAATTATATCTACAATCCTATCACTTTTCTATCATGAATACAAATACTATATAATGACAACATATCGCAACTTTGAACTCTAGTTATGAAACCGCCATGAAATGAAACGTATTCAAGGGAAACTAACAGCTTGATCTTGATAAAATATATGATAAAAAGATTGGAAGCTCTTCTCTTTTCATTTTAACTTGAGATTTGAATTACTGCAACTCCCAGTTTTATAGTTTTATAGCAGTAAAATTATAATAATTGAAAGCTAGCACCGTCTCCATTTTGATGGATTATTTCATTTCATTTAAAATACCTCTGAGAGCTGCTGCTGCAGCAGCTTTAGTATGCTGTTCCAGCTATTATCGGACAGCTGAATTTGAAATCTTATTAAGTCGGTCAGTATCGCTACCTAGTTAGAAATAGTAAGCCTGTCTGTGTAAAGCCTGACTCATATCGATTCAAACAACCATTTTGTTGAACCACGTAAAGTTATTGGAAATCAAAACACGACTAATATGATTTCCAATAAACCCAGATAAAAGCAATCTCCAGTTATGTCTAGGGTATATTTTGTTAAAAACACAGAGCACATGCAGCAGCGAGGGCCATTTATCGTGAGTGATTACAAAAAATACCAATACAGTCTCAGAATAAGCAAACAAAAACCTGTACTGGTGTTTTTTGTTGAGCCATCGTCTGCGACGTTGGCCCAGCAGCAAGTCAGCAATGGGTCAACGTCTCGTGTTTGATGATGAGCCACTGATTGAACCAGACAAGGTGCTGCCTCAGCTTAAACAAAAACAGTGAAAATGAACGGATATAAAAAACAGAAAAATAAAATATAACATGACTGTGAATATAATTATTTTATACCTGTGAAAAAATTTTATTTGGCGACCTGAGACCTAATTATACAATTCTACTTATAAATCGGTTTAACATAACAAACATGTCGACAGAAAATGGAGATTACATAATACACATAAACATGATAAATAGTGAGGAAGAATGAGAGGTTGCTGGTTTTCTTATAACAGTCATAACATGATATATGTTGGAGGTGAATGTGAGGCTGATTGTTTTTCTCGTATTCTAATTTGTCGGCCATCTTTTAATTTGTTTGATGGGTTATTCCATCATTAGAGATGCCACACAATCAGTCAGTTTAGTGGAGAACCTGTCACATCTGATTGATGTCCTTGTCAGGAATTAAAAAGATGTCAAGTGCTGCCTTAATAACAGTGACAAATGCTATAAATAAAATAATACAATTAGATTGTGAAAACCCAGCAGACATGACACGTTGTTGATTTGGGCTATTGTTATTTCAATATTGCGTCAGCGTTCCGTATTTATTTTTTCTGACCATTTCCATGGACTATCGAGATATATTTTACATATTCTGGTGTTTTTATTGCTATTTTAATGTTATTTTAAGCAATCGTCTACACTTTGAAGATCACAGATCGCCAGTTATTCATCAATCATAGTAACCTCTTCTGGCACCTATCATAACTAATTTAGGCATCTATCATTATTTCAGGTATCAATCAATCAATCAATCAATCAATCAATCAATCAATCAATCAATCAATCAATCAATCAATCAATCAATCAATCAATCAATCAATCAATCAATCAATCAATCAATCAATCAATCAATCAATCAATCAATCAATCAATCAATCAATCAATCAATCAAATCAATCAATCAATCAATCAATCAATCAATCAATCAATCAATCAATCAATCAATCAATCAATCAATCAATCAATCAATCAATCAATCAATCAATCAATCAATCAATCAATCAATCAATCAATCAATCAATCAATCAATCAATCAATCAATCAATCAATCAATCAATCAATCAATCAAATCGATTTTCTCTCATTGTAGATAGTAGTACTAACTTTGGAACAAATGTTTTGAAACTTGTGACTTTTCGACTCGCTACTACAAACCTTCATCACATACATATGTGACCTAGGTCTGCCGTATAGCAAGTCGAGATCTCATAAGGTTAAAAAACACCTGTTTAAAAGTTAGTACCATTTACTTATTGATTCTTCAAACCATGAAAAATATATTTTTAAGATTCATCAATGTTGTTTCTGGAGAACTGAACAGTACTTTATCCATGCAACTCGAGTACAACCTTTCTAAATGTTCCTGAGTTGCATAGTAAACTACTTGGGTTCTGTGTAAAAAAACGATTTTGTTTAGTTTTACGTTTTTTTATGTGTGTGTGTGTTATTATGTTTATATATGTGTGAGATGGCACTTAGCCCCCAGAAACAGAATAATTAGGCTGCAGTTCCCTACAACTGTATCCATAAAAAAACACTCTAGAGGGTGCCAGAAGCGGGAAGCCAAGTGGTGCGTGCTACTAGCGTAACGTGTTTCTCTCATTGTCTCCAACATGGCGTGATCACAGCGCGGCGACAAAAATGATTTAAAGTTGATGATACCGTGAGCCGCTTGTTGTGTCAATGTTTTTTTGTGTATTGAAATCGCATGACATTGTGAAAAAGTACCAACTCACTCGGACGTACGCTACAATTTAACGTTGTTTGATTTTTGCAAATCATTCTAATAGGAACGGTAAGCAATGGTAACTGCTTCTATTTTTTTCACGTAATGAGTTATGTAACTGATTACATGAAAAAGTCTAGAAGCATCCTTACAGTAACTGTTTACTTTCCAACTGACCAGCTACTGACATTGTTTGTCTTTGCACCCCTGTATTCTATTCACGTATTAGGCTTGTTAGAGACAACATCAAAATGTGAACATTGCCTCGGAGCTCAGATAACCCTAGAAGTTAATCCAGAAGTGATTCCAATGTTGGCCCATCGTCTGCGACGCTGGCCCAACTACAAGTCAAACACTGGGTCAACGTCTTGTGTTTTCTAGGAGTATGTGTGATTGGAGCCAGCACAAAGACTGGACCTGACGTGGGTCAAAGGTCAGGCCAGCAGACGCCACCAGGATCAATCCTCGCTGATCCAGTCACTAAAAAATCACGTCCAACACCCGAGGCTACTGGAATGGGAGTATAACCAGGGGGTAGAAATACAATGCCCCTACAAATAGGCCTACAGCAGCGGGGAAAACAAATCACTCGCGTCAAATTTGTGAGAATTTCACTGTTTTAGTCTCCATGCACCACTTAAGATATTTCGATATAAATGAATTCATTGAAATGTTTTATTTAAAAAAAGTTGTAATCCATCAAAAGACGTCCAGAGATTCAAATTGATATTTCACATCACTTTCTAATTGACCTTGGAATTCGCATCACAAGGTGAATAAAAATACGAGAAGTCAGAGAGATTTAAAAGGCTGGAACACAGATTCGTGGATCCGCGGTATATTAGTTATTTTCTTAGTCTAAAAATGTTAGTTCAATCTACATTTGTGTTCCATTTATCGCACCCCGGCATTCTGATTCACAATGTAAACTAGTCCAGCCATCACCATTTCGTGCTGTGACCTCACACTAGACTACTCGCACGTGGATGTTACTCTGTTAAAACCAGTAGTTTACCCCCAACTTGCCAGTTCACTTACGTCACTGATCGATCACTCAGACAAATGATCAATAACTCCTTCTCAATCATCACGGATTTGTCGCCCAAGTCGTGTAATCACGAACATGCCCGATCTGGACTATGTCACTCGATGCCGAGGTCACCACCACAGGACTTAATCGATTCTGTTACATCAGAACGCCGCGTTTGCTGAGAATGGTAGCCTACATCTATTTGGATGTTATCAGGAGAAATATGTTTCCCGGCTCAGCAGTAACCATCATTTATCGCCTCACTAGCTTCAAGTAAAATAATTTTGTGTTAGAATTATATCCATTTTTACAATCCTTTCTTTATAATCGGCATTGGAACAGCATTGAGCCAACTTTGGTTTGTCTAATTTTTATCCCATAGCGTTTGAGGCAGAATCAGTGGCCCAACGTGAATCTGGCATTTTTTCAAACTATCGTACTTCACCGGAGCGTGAAAGTCTGTCTGGAGGCAACAAAATTTGTAATCATGAAAAACCTGTTCGTGTTGCTTGATTTAGCTTTAATTGCTTTTTATGAGCTCTCGTTATCCACAGAGTTTGTCCTTGTTGTTTCTTTGCTTGTTCATTTACTTCCCACATATTAGTCCGTTCGCCCTCTGACTGGGTGTTATCACTCTTTCCATACTCTAATTCAGGCCACTTCCACTTACAGTACGTAATCATGGTAATGCTGTTGTAGATTGAGATTTATATTTCAGGCAGGCTGTGTGATTGTCTGTGTGTACAACGGTCTGTTTCTTTGAAACATACATTTTGTCTACATACATGTCCTCACATCAAAGTGAGTCGACAGGTATGAAAACTTAATGTGCCAATTGTTGTATTTTCATCCTGAAGTTATATGAACATCATATGTTGTTACATGTCACTGGGTGTGTTTTTGATGACAGGATCATGTCTCAGGCATCAGATGTCAACGTGTCCTATCTAGCCAGCAGACACGCTGATCCCATTACCTCCTGTCTGATATTGCCTGAAATGTAGCACAGTTTCCCCGTTTTATGACATCATAAACGTATAGTATAATACCTCGAAGCCAACAATGCCTTCTGTTGTTATTGTCATTTCCATAACAGTAGATCACAGATAAAAACCTTAAGCTCTACAGTCTGAGCTTTGAATGGAATCTGTCTAGTCATAAACGTATTCAATGGAATACATTATATAAATCAACATCTATGTTGGTAATCTTCTTTTAAATCGAGAGACTGTAAACTTTCACTGAAAATAGTGATCAAAAAACATATAGTAGTAGAATTACATTCATTCATTAGGTGGGTATAACAGTAGATATCTGTAGATAGTCAATTATGACGTCATAGATTCAACCTGTTTCATTCATTCTTTCATTCAGGCATTATAGGTCTAGTAACCATACACAACAGATAACTGTACTGAGACATTGACGTCAAAAAGTTTCAATCGATTGTTTCTTGGCCTGAAACATACCTCTGGTGAAAGCTTGATCAAATTCTGCAAATCCGCTCATTATCTTTTGGGTAATCGGCAGACAGGCAAACTAACAAGCCCCCAGAGTGATTCAAGTTTTTATAATACAGGAAATAGACGAGAATCAATTCAGTATTTGTTATCAATGTAACTTAAAATGAAAAGACACTGATTGATATCCAAGAACATTCTTCTATTTATGTGACAATTTATACCCAGCATATTATCATAGTCAAAGTATGCAGACCTAGGTAGCTGCCTCCTAAAGGGTGGATAATAGGCAGTATGGCCATTCCCCTCGGTGAAGTACCCAGAAATGCCGTGATAATTCGCGAGCAAAATGTCGTATTTATTACGTATTTATTGTCTTCAACGCAGCGAGCACGAAACATAGGTCTACACAATATGTGTTTAATGTTGGCCCACTGAAAACAGCGCTAGTCGAGGATTAAACCAACATTGGGTGAATGTCAAGTGTTTGCTGTTAACGTACATCATCTCACCTGATGGTTGTTTCTGTAGTGTTCTTTTTACAATCTGACCATTAAGCCATATGGCTACATTTAGACAGGCAATTATACTGTGTTTGACATACACCGCAACACTGAGTCTTCCCTGTTCTGAGAACCCCTGTTTTCTATGATGCTAGGAAATCCCCTTTCCGTCCTGGAGCTGTTTTATCTGTGCCTTTAATACCGCCCAGTATTACACACCTCACTGACTTTTCTCCTCTGAGAGTCTCATCTCATCTGGTAAACTATCTACTTTTTGCCAGTCGAAATCATCTAAGTTGAAACATTGAGAATTTTTTGCGATTATAGCGAAGAAGAAATTTTACCATCAGAATGACGATTTTGTGATATCTACAACTATTATTATCTCTAGTTATAATTTATATTCACACTATCTCTCTTGCGACTTATGTAATCCAAAAAGTTTTCTTTAACTGAACGTTACCCTACCCTAATTTTGATAGTGTTGAAAATGGTTTTACTTCAGGATGTTACATTTACAATATTTATTGTTCATGCCTAGACTTACTAGTTCTAGATTTTCATATAGGTCAGGCCTCCTCGAAGCACAAAAATATGAGATATTACCACATCTACGGTATCAGGGACATCAGGGACTACCCAGACAGTCCATTTCCATGATTTCCCCGCTGGCTCATGGCGCTTCCGCATCAATTGCGTCACCTATTCTGTTTTTGCTCGTTTGTCTGCTGTGATTGCTCAAAACTTGGCCACATTATTGTCCACTTTTGTCCTGCAGCTCAACAAGTGATCCTTATCTAACTCAGTGTGCAAGTTGGACCCACGTTTGGCCAATGTTGGGTTGCAGGTTTTTATTACTTAGATCGTACCTGGTTTCATTTGTATTAAATCAGTCTGCAGACACGTGTATTGTCCTGCATATATGTTTAATATTTAGTTAGCTGTGCAGAAAATGGGATTTAAAATAATTAAGTCAAAATACTGTTCACGTAAATCTAAATATTATATATTTTCACCTTTATCAAACGGGTGGTCTTTTCCAGGATATTTTTACCACTGGCCCAGCATTGATTATTATCTGGGATAGAATGTGAGTGATACCTTCATCAATGGCAGGATGTGCGTTTTCTTTGTTATCATCAGATGTTGTCTCAATGCTGGGCTAATGTTGTAGACCTTGGCCCAACATTGAGTCAGCACTGGGTTTTCTCTCCATAACACAATTTTGGCATGCAGAATATGGTTATTCGCACATGTTAGCGTAACATTTGATCAACGGTGGGCCAACGTCTACTATGCTTCCCCATCATTGAGCCAAGGTTTCCCCAGCCCCTGGATTCACTCATTCACCATAACATGCATGTATCGGCTCCGCTTGGTGCTGCGTGATCTGGAATGGGTCACATCATTTGGATCGCGGTCTCATTTGGAGTCACACCTCTCAAAGACTCCATGAATAATAGTGTACCTCGTTTAGAGTCTGCCACACAACCTGCCTCGTTCCTACAGGAAGCCCACCGGAAGCTAGAGGTACAGGGCCGTGCTCGACACGCATGCGCGAGAAATATTGGAAACAGAGTCACCTCCAGTGTTTGATGGACACATTTTAGCTGTTGATCAGATTTATCTTTTTAAAAATATCAATGTTAGTTGAAAAATGTAATCTTCACTAAGTCACAGCCCTTTATAGCAGCTTACAATGTACAGTCATCGTCAGTAGGTTATCTTGGCCCAGTTTACCCTGTATACGTACAAAAGTAGTATGAATCTTCATTCACTCATTCATATATTCATTCATTAATTAAATGACGATAGGCATATTCTGAACATGATATTCTAAAATGGGAAAATATACAGCAGATCCCGATTGCTTTTTTGTGGTTAGATTTTGTCACTAAGATGGCGTCTGTGTCAGCCAATGAACATAAATCACCAAATTGATAATTATTTAAATATTTCCTTGGGCACGAATGGAATATTGTAATTGTTAAAAGTAACTTAATGGCAATTCGATTTAGCGTGCATTAGCATTCGATTATAGCCTACGCTTAATATATTACTGTGACATCGACCTGTCTCACAATAGCTGCACGAGACGTTGACCCAATGTTGGGCTAGCGTCGCAAGGTTCCTCAAACTATTGAGACTTTACTTTGTTTTTTGAAACGTAAATACAAAGAACGGAAAACGAGCTCTCCAGCGGTGCGACAGGCAGTAGTGCTGACCACTACACTCCCCCCCCCCCCACACACACACACACACATACAAGACAAAGGTGGATTAATGGGTTGATCAAGGCTTAAATCACGGTCTGTTATCTGACAAGTGATCTCACTGGTCTAGTTAGTAGGAAGAATATTTTCAAATTGAAGTTTTGCTGCGTAAATTGTCATGTTTAAGTTTTCTATATTTTTATTTATGGTTTGTATTGAAGCACACACACGGTGGATGCTCCTTTGCGAGGAAGATTTGTTAGGATGTGTTATTAAGAGTGACAGTTCCATCAAGGACTGATAACCCATGTCACGACCGATCACATAAAACATCACACTATGGTCTAATGTAGGAGCTGTTCTGGGCCAGTGTCACTGACCATGTCCCAACAACGAAGATATGTTTAATAGAGTCCTCTCTCTTTTTTAACATAAAATGAGCATGTTTAGAGCTGAATTTAAGCAAACATTCACTGAAATTAAAAATATCATTTGTTGTCATTATCAAAATGATAAAACTTATTATATATTGTACAGGCTAAACCTGATTCGTTCTGTTTTCCACGTGTATCAACCTCAAGCATTAATTTTGAATAGTTAAAAATATATATAATAAAGTATTGGAGATAGTTATTTTCAATTTATATGACTTTCACTTTCTGATGATCATGATGATATGAAACAAAGTGACCGTATTCCAGGACTGAGAGTAGAAGCATGTCAGTCTTTAATCAGGTTGGAAACTGATATTTCACCAGTCCTGTATCACGGATTCTTGTATGATGAGTATCGTAGCCTTAGTCTCACCCAGTGATTATATTAGATCTGGATCGTTGGATGCCTGGATACATTGCTGTCACACCAGATAATTCATAGTAATATGCAACGGTTTCACTTTTGGATGACTTTAGTTTACACTGGAGATCCAGAAAAACCCAACTGGACTCGTCTCAATGCTGGGCCAACATCAAAGAACAGCATTGGTTCAACGTCTTGTGTCAGCTGATGGTTGGTGAGTGTGAGTTGGCAATCTCAAGATGGACGTGTCAAAACTGGACATTCAATTATAGCGGCCCCGAGTACCGAGTACCCAATAAGATGTTTCTATCAGAGGCTGGTGGTGTATCCTTTAGCAGTCTCCACCTCACATGAACAATTGACCCAGTGCTGGGTTATTGTTGGTCCACCTTATAAGACGCTGGCCGAGCATTGTGTTAACTGATATCTTATGGGTCAAGTCTCCGGGGTGATAGACTCCAAACCAGATAATATCCTGATTGTCATTTGTCACCTCGCTCCAAAGTATAATTCCCGGATGTTTCGTTTAGCAAAGTCCCACTGAATCAGAATAGCAAATTTCCTCGCTACGTCAGATAATTGTCACACCAACGTTTTTGCCGTTGTCCCAACATTGAAACAACTATTGCCACAGCGACAAATCGGAATTTATGTGCAATGAAGTGAATAGTGGTTGATTTCATAACGTCTTATTCTGGAGACATCTCAGCATTTGTCAGAAATGATGAGATCCCCTTGGGTATGGATTGGAAGTGGAATTCATGTGAAGTCAGTGAAGTGAGATATATATTTCATGAACGACTTTTCCATTGTCCGGATCATCGTGGTCACAAATGTGTAATCGTGACGTTGGAAGATGTCAAAGTAAAATGACTCGGTTGTAGAACAAAACAAAATAAGCGAATATACCAGTCATTAGAACAGAGACTTTAGCTCAGCATTGTTCTAATTCTGGTTTTATCGTATCGTGTCTTTTGTATGAAACTACGACGGATTATGAGTATTTTTTTTAGAGGCAAGCTTACTCATTACAACTGCCAGAGTGTTATTCTGCAATTTTGTTTCCGTGTATACTTTTACTGTTGGCAGTCTTTCTCGGTTATCTTCTCTAAAATGCCCGCAACATGCCTTTCACAAACATAACAACTAGTCTTTCTTTCCAAAGCTAGGTATGAGATGATAGATGAGCAGGAAGTTATGGATTCTTTAGAAAGAGATTCCCTTCATCCAGAGCTGTCCCAGAACCACAATAGGTCGTTTGTCACAGAACCATAATAGGTCATTTGTCTTGCTGATCATGCCGATAGAAACCCCCAGAAAAGTCAACTTTAACTGTGGGGTTTCAGACGGAAAATTTCGGAGCTAGTTTGGTGGAAACACGAGACATTATCTGAATGTTGGTGCTTACTGAATGCTGATTGTTCTGGGTCCTGAACAGTCATCACGAGTAGTAATTGTCTACAGGAGTAGATAAAAAACGTAGCATCAATCAATCAATCAATCGATCAATCAATCAATCAATCAATCAATCAATCAATCAATCAATCAATCAATCAATCAATCAATCAATCAATCAATCAATCAATCAATCAATCAATCAATCAATCAATCAATCAATCAATCAATCAATCAATCAATCAATCAATCAATCAATCAGCCAGGGTCAAATAAATCAACCAGTGAATATCAAGACAAGTTCTTTGCATTCATGTCACAGCAACACAATGTACGAACATATTTAGTGATTGCGCGGAATCTACAGAGAGTCCACCAGGTCACGAATACAGGGTCCCTGTCTGCTCCAGGGGGACGCTGGCGTTATGCGCAATACGCCAGTCGTTTACAGAAGGAGAGTTTTCAGGTCTAGACCCGAGGGATTCCGTTATAGAGAACTCGTCTGGATTCACAGAGAAGGTTTAAGCCTGGTTAAAAAATCCAAAAATGCGAGAAAAACTCGGATTGGTCAGACCCCACCCACCCTTCCCCATTCCAATTTTTTCAAACATTTGGAAACATGAAAACAACACAAAAAACACAAAATTTCCCCAAAAAATATAAATCTGGGTCGGGGCTTGGCCCACCCCCACTTCCGAGTTCTTCTCAGATTTTTTGAATTTTTTAACTTGACAAAACCCCTTACTGCGTGAAGAAAATAAAAACTAAACCTACTGTAACTACGGTAGGCCAACATTAATTCAGAAATAAAGAGACGTTACTCAAGAATTGTTTTAGTCTTATCATCACAATAATAAGGGGACGTATCTGCTAATTTACAAAGAGGCTAGTACGACCTTTTAAAGGACTTCGCTTATTATGATGTTGGTCACTGTCGCAGACATAGATTTCACATCTCGTGTCAGCCCTTTTTCATCTACCTCACTATTCAGTAATAGGATATGTGGGCGTAGACACACCACGATATCCGAGCATTAGCCACATCTCACCAAATATTATGTCCGCTGTTGCTCTCTTATATTGCCTGACGTTTTTAAACAAACAGCTATAACAGAAAGCCCGAGACTACTGTCAAATATGAAAAAAAATTGCTGTTCATATTAGCAGACTGTGTACACATATTTTGCCCACACGTTAGGAATCGCAAAAACAAAATTTGTCCTCCTTCGCTCTCATCTTTGAGGCTGAGTAATTATTCAGTTTATCTAATCCTCAAAATTGTGTTCGGAAAGCAATGTTTCAGCAAAAACATTTACCACTATCACAGTCTCATATGTCAATTAGGAAATACACGGGTGGCTAGTTAACTCCCAAATGTAGGTCTGTACCCCCAAACAGCGTTTTTTTATGTGTGCCATTTTTTGTAATTTGGCATGTTTTAATTAATTTAATTGAAACATATTTTGTAACATCATATACTCGCGCTGAAAAAAACATTGCTTGGATCTGTTGTTTTAGAATGATATTGAAATAAAACTCGAGCTCGCGATTTTCACGTGACTTTCTAGATTTAATGTGAGGCTATATTTAGGTAAATGATTTGGGAGTAGTGTATAGCTTCTTTTTCAGACCCCTTTGACATCAGTCGTTATGTGTTTTAGCCTCTGTATCAGACCCATTTGATATCAGTCGTTATGTGTTTTTAGCCTGGGGTAACAAGCTTGTAGAACAGCACATTATCATCAATCGTTCAATGTTTTACGAGCACGACGTGATACAAATGTGGATAATGCCGATACGATGAGAGAAATACCTCAGCAATCAGTCCATCACAATTACCGCTGGACCGGCTCCAAGATGGATTGACTCCTGGTATCGCAGAATGCCAGATAATGGATATATAGCCCCACATCTACATGTAATAGTGATCCAACTACTGTATGGGATGTATGTGTTTTCTCACGCATTTCGATTAAATTTAGGCCAGATATAAGCTGAATTGGGCCGGGAAAACCCCCTGACGATGGAGAAATGAATGAGATGACAGTCTGCCCTCCAGACACAACATTCGAAATTCGAGCACTGGTGGTCTGAGGCCGAGCACGCTATCTCTCGATCACGGAGGCTCCCGACAATATTTCGATTAAAATCGTCATTTTCATCCAGTAAAACATGCCTGGTCAGTTTCAGTCGTACGTGTGTTATTTGTATTCTCTGTATTTGTTGGTTAATGTCTGTGAGATTTCTATACACCGTTTGTTAAAAAAGACACATTTTTCCAGCTTCTAAAATTAGTAAGTCTTTAAATATACAGTAAAGCATACAGAAGTCTCTAATATTGCATAGATTTCATGTAATTCGTTTTTTTATATGTATCAATAAACTAGAGCAAAAATCTTTGTCCCGTTGAGATATCATATATCCAAATTTAGATACATCATGATTTCTTTCCACTCACCAGTCGGCCAACTCCATTCAACTCGTCATTCACAGTGGTGAGTATCTTACCCCAACAGAACAACATTAAGGAACTGAAATACATAAGACGTTGGCTTAACGCTATTTCAGTGGTGGGTCAGCATATGTAACGTTGGCCCAGCACTGAAACAATGAATGATAAGCCAGCTTCGTGGCTTCTAGGGAAATGTAATAACTGCGCGCATTCTAACTCCTGATGGGGTAATAGATTGGATGGATGTGACTGGAGCAATGCTATCTGTCTGTCTTTGTTTTTTTCCCAGCGAGGAAAGCCCTGATGACCGCTGGGAATCACCCTATTATCCCTGTGACGTCATCATATGTGACCTTCCCTCTCTGGATGAATGTTATCTAGGCTACCATGGTTACTGTTAACTCACATTTATATGAACCGCTCACACCACACGCTGCTCTGTGCTGAGAAAATATGATACATCTGCTATTTTGAAAGGTTCTTATCTATGTCACAACATTGTCACAACAGCAACAAAATCAAAGACAGCCATGTCAAGGCTTATATTACTATAACAACAATAAGGCTGTAAATCGTTTAAATGCATATATCTAGGCCTATCTGTATGCGGAAATCTAATAAATGTTTCGAAAACGGAGTTGTAACTGTGGAAGGAAATATGTCTAAAATTGGAATTATACATTTTCTTTTGACTATTTTCTACCGACATTTAAAAGAAAACACTGTTTGTAAGCGTGTGACTTAGAAAACGTTGAGGGGTTTAGATCCTTATTACATGCATTCCTATTTGTAAAAACCTGCTCAGTTCCCAGTTTTTCGTTTGTCATTTTATTTTTCTGCTTGATTGCGTCATATTCTCGTAGTCTGATTATGGGTCTCTCTGAACAGATACGCTGTCTGTCTGATGATGTCATGTCTTGCCTTTTAGACAAAACCTTTTATCATCCAATTACCCTCCATTCTGAAATCCTAGGCATGACAACTTCTGCCCGTGGTCTCGGTGGAAACATGGCATATTTGTAATACGAACGACGCTGAACTACGCATCTACAGGGAGTTAGCGTGGATTAAGATCTAAATGGCTAACTAGACTACGATCTACGAGTGTTAGCTCGCATCAAGATTTAACTAATAGGTTAACTAGACTACGTATTTACAGAGAGTAAGTGTTCACACCGGTATTTCCGGTGTCGAAAATTACATTAGTTTTTCTCAATGGGTTAGTATTTTTTACAAATAATGTTACTATGTCATGAATTTATAACTTATAGCAAAAAAATGTAAGGTTCGGTAGAATGACACATATCTGTTATATTGACATCGACAATTGACTGCAACAAGTTGATCTATTGCCTCAACTGGAACCAAATTCAACCCCACGTTTTTCGAATGCATCTCTATAATTACTCACAGGCCCAATAGCAGCACTTTGCAAATTTACAGAGAGTAAGAGTTTATTTAGGATCTCAGTGGCTAACTGGACCACGTTTCTGGTGTGCATTAAGATCTCAGTGGTTAACTGGACTATAGATCTACGGAGAGTTAGTGAGCATTAAGAACTCAGTGGTTACCTGGACTACGGATCTACAAAGAGTTAGTGTTCATTAAGATCTCAGTGGTTAACTGGACTACGTATCTACATAGAGTTAAGGTGCATTAAGATCTCAGTGGTTAACTGGACTACGTATCTACATAGAGTTAGGGTGCAATAAGATCTCAGTGGTTAACTGGACACTAGATCTACAGAGAGTTAGTGAGCATTGAAAACTCAGTGATTAACTGGACTACGGATCTACAAAGAATTAGTGTTCATTAATATATCAGTGGTTAACTGGACTTCTGATCTACAAAGAGTTACCTGGCATTATGGTCTAAATGATTAACTGGACTACTGATCTACTGAGTGTTAGCGTGCATTAAGATATGAAAGGTTAACTGGACTACAGATCAACAGAGAGTAAGTGTTCATCAAGGTGTAAGTGGTTAACGACATGGTTAACTATGCTACGGATCCACAGAGAGTTAGTGTTTACTAGGATTAATGGTTAATTGGACTACGGATCAATTACATAACGTTGTTCTCTTTCTTTCCTGGCGTTTTGTTATGAGCTGACTCGCTAATGAGATAAACTTCCTCGGTTTATAACATCTTCAAGCGGTATAAATAGTGGTGGCTACCTGTACATGTACACCTTGCAGCACTAACCAGGGGACAAATCATATTCCTCATACTTTATTTTCTCGTCTGGATCTATTTTGATGTTTGGACAGCATCCTTCCTTCCTTCCGTTTCTTGATTTACTTTTCTTGGAAGACATAAACTGTGCTGTTTTTTCGTCTGACTGACTGTCCGGCTTTTTACATTCTCATCTGCCTGGTTTAAAAAGCTCTTCGTTATAGAACAAATACTTGTAGAATATATGCTGTAGAAGCTTATGGATGCAATTAGTCACATCTCTATCTACTACTCCAAATTACAGTAACAGCAGCTTTGTTAAAATTATCATATTCTCTACTGGTGTAGGTTTTCTTTAAGCTACTCAACTTTTATGGGCCAGTTGGGGTTTCCCCTTCCATCAGCTTAATGAGACAATCTGCTTTAGAAAATCTGTATTACCAGGCTATGATAACAGACTGACCAATCTGTGACTGGCCAATAGTGAGTTTGTTATATGAATTGTCGACTGATAAAAACTTCCCTGAAGATTACAATTTCTCTCGCGATAAAGATGGTGTAGTTCGCTTGATAGAAACTTTTCAACCATAAATGTGTTATAACATTCTGTTTCTAAGAGATTTATTGTGTTTTGTGATACATGGTGTTTTTTTATAATTCTAGTGCACAAGCGTGCATTTTAAATGTATTTCTAGGTTCAGGTGGCGTGTATTCAGTGACAGAATTACTACACATAAGAGAGAAGATGAAAGGAGATCATCATCCATTAAAACACCAGCCACACAAGACCCACTGCCATTCCAAGGCTTAATGGTCATTTATCACAGACATATAGCGGCAGTTTGGAAATGGTGCTAGAGTTCCCTTTTGCAGCATCTGTCTCAACTATATACGACCACAGACTGATAAATTTACCAAGATAATTTAGCTTACATATAATATGAAGTTCTCATTTTAGGGTAGGAGTAGCCTATTCGAGTTTCTACATTGTTCCTACCAGGATATCAGCAGAATCCCTTTAAATGGACTCAGGATTCTGCCTGCCACACCTACATGTTCAGGATCCCTACTACTACCAATCAAAGGCCAATATTATTAACTGCAGTCTTCTTGAGTAAGCAAACAGCAGTATCTGATTTCTAAGTGAGTAGTTACTATTATTTGCCTTAGGCTCAGCAAGCAATAGTAACTGCTCACTTATCAAGTCAGCAGTTACTGCTGTTACCTTAGCACCACCAGGCCTGGAGCAACTTCCACCCCGTTCTGTCACAGTCCGCCCTCTGCCTTTAGCACCATCAGACCTCGATCACCTTGTTTCCCGTTTTGTCACAGTCCGCCCTCTGCCAATTAACTGCTGATTGTTCACCATTGGATCCAGAACGCATGCAATCCCTGTTGTACTTGATCCTGGTCCTTCTGGTTATAGCTGTCATAAATCTCTTCCGTCATCCGCTCTACTCCGAAAAAGTGGTTCAGGAAATGTAAGATCGCTTGGCTTTTAATATAAGGGACCGAGCAGTACCCTTAAATGAATGTGTATCGTTGGCCTAAGCTAGGGTTAACTTTTAACCAACGTTTTAGAAACGCAAGTACGGGATTTTCACAGTCGAAAACAGGACAGTTATGCTTTATATTCAAATCCCGATATTATGATATAAACTATAGATTTTGCACTTTAATTAAGGACCTATTCTGTCGCCTTGTTGTCTGGTATATTTTTCTGTTATGACATAAATCTCAAATAAGTCTCAATTATTTATTTATTAGAGTGAAGGTCATCACAATCTCTAGTTGTACACTGTCTATAAATCCTGGTCTTTTCTCTGCACTGGGACAGAAACGAGGCTAATGTGGCTGGTTTTCTAGGGGAAATATGTCTCAAGGATTGGTGGAGGGAGGCACTGAGAATGGTTTATCCCCTTTTCAGGCACTAGATCACTAGGTCATGCCGGAGCATCCACCTAAATTTACAGTGAAACTGGGCCGAATTCCAACAAACGTGTGACGTTGACCTAATATTACTGTATGGTTGTGCCAGCGTTCCAGATGACATTGGGTCAATTCCCAGTGTTTGCGGGAACATACCGGTTGGTCTCCACATCAGCACATAGTTATTTCACTACTGTAACAATACTTTTTCATTTCATGTGAATTATAACTAGATAAATTACATATTCTACATGTAGTACTCTATCGAGTGACTCATATATTTCAGCTGAAAAAATTGTGGAGTTGGAATTTTGCTAATATTACAAATTTATAGTACCGACTACTGTGCCATGATTGTCTGTGGTTTTCCAGCATCACAGACAGTCAGGAGACGTTAAACTAACATTGGGTTAACGTCTTGTGTTTCTGTATTCACTACTTGCTAAGATCCTAGGATCCACCTCACTGTAAGTCTTGCCAGTGGCGCACCCTCAACAGCGGAGCCAATGCAGCACCCTCAACAGCGGAGCCAATGCAGCACCCGCATCAGTGCTGGCGCTGGTGTAGGCCGTGGTAGCCTTAAATACCCGGCAATAGCGTGTTTGACATTAGGGTTCTCACGTGGGATAGATGGAGTTACCCAGAGGGAGTTATCCTTCCTATTTTTACTCTGGGGACTATCCGACCCGAGGATATGGGAGCTGCGCGAAATGCCACGGAGTTTCAGCATTAAATTACACAGCGAAAACTAAATCTACAGCCATCAGGGCATGTCTGGGGATAGATCCCCTAGACATGCCCAGAACCACTTATCGGGCGAGCAAAGGAAAACGCTCTCAATAACCCACCATGCCCTATCACCCCCACCCTCACATCACCATCTGTACATGATTCATCTCATCAATTGACTACAACGTTTTTATCCTATTACAATGTCACTTAAAAGACCTTTTGTGCCGAAAAGTGACGTAAAGCAATGATTTACTACTACTACACTGTAAATCTTGATAGCATTATAACCTCTTATTTCGATCAGAAACGCTCAGACTGGTCTTAGCGTTTCTAATGGAATTGAGAAAATAATGATAATATGTAAGATCAATCTTCAGACTTGTAATGGGGAAGGCCCCTGATATATTCCATGTTTTATCGCGGCTGTACATTTACAGTGCTCCAAAAAGGCCTGGAGTATGCAGTGCTGTCTATGGTAATGTACACTATAAAGAACCATTGAAGTCATTGTATAAGAGTAGGGCGTAGTCCCGACATCAGGCTTCTTTCTGTCGCGATGTTGCCATGATTGTGCAGAAAGCGACGTTCAGCAATTTTCACTCACTCACTCACTCACTGCTTAAATAATGATTGTTATCCAACCTCAAAAGATGTAAAGACACAATAATCAAAGTGTGTTTCTAGCTTCTAGATACCAGAGGGTGACAATAACAAACACATGTTTCTGGTCTCCACTTTGAAATGCGCTAAACGTTCGATGCACCGTAATGCATCTCTGGAGCCGGTGGTGTAAATATTTGCTGACTCATGCCGGTGAAGTGGCTTCCCCGCCTGAAGCTCATGGTGCGCGACATTTTCAGATTTTCTAGAATTTTGCAGAAGCACAAAATTCGCGAAAATGACTGCATCGAATTTCCGAAAATCAAAATGTGGCAGTCAGGGCATAAAGGCTAAGCTGGGTCCTGAGAACCTGAGAATGTTGCGATGAATTTAATGGATCGTTTATTATTCTACACATATGACTACCAAGGTGTTTGCACGACATGTAATGAATTAGCTGTTTTAATCTAGTCTTGTGGGATCATTAATAAATCAGACTCTGGTGCGTAAAATATGCAGCCTACAGCGGCGAGATATTATAGATTCTTTATTTATGAACTCATAAACCTGTTCAGGATTATTGTCATGCATTAGGCCAAAATTGGCTTGATCAATCTGTCTGTACTAGTCTCACACTGGGTCTATTTGTACATTATTATACAAACGGATTTGTTTTATTCTTACACATGTAGACATCTTCTGAGATATTGTAATTTCGATGTCTTATTCGGCGTGCCATTGACTTCAAATGAGGAAAAAGTACTGCTTCGGAACCACTCGAATGTCATAATCACCGAATCCTATGTACCCAGAAAGCAACAGGCGAACGTCGGAACAACTACTGTTGTTGTCTGGGAATATGCATGGAATTTTTTTTGCTAATTCCTGTTAGACAGTACTATATGTGATAGAGCATAGGCTACCTGTGGCATTAGTAAAACTCTGAAAGATTTTCCAGGCACCTAACGGTCGATATTGTGTTTTCCATTCCATAAAGCTTCATGTTTATAGATTCACATTTCTGGCGCAGCTTGTCCGTTTATTATATGTATGAACACCTGCCATACGCAGCAAAAATATTGTTTCACTTTCTTCTGCATTGAAGCCAATGTTTCGAGTGTAAATTTTACGGTTTGATTTATGTCAGAAAATGCCACACATCGTAAAGTGTTGGGAGCTCTTTACCTGCTGGTATCAAAATGTGCCCACATCTTGCGGTGCTGGGCCAATGTTCTGCCGATGTCTTGTATTTGCTGACCAGTTTCCTCAGGCACTTTGTTTCCTGTTAAAATGGCAGGCAGCGGCAGAGTTACTATCTGTAGACAGTGTTATGATCCAGTGCTCACTGACCACTGGTAACGTGCCGTCTTTATCTTTGCTATTATTTGTCCTACTTGACCGTGGCATCCTCACAGAACACCACAGAAATCTGGACGATAAAAACAGAAAAATCATTTTAATCGCATTGAATAACTTCAGTAGTAGTCCTAGGGCATATGATCACCGTACTCGTAGAGAATAATCGCTTTAGAATATGATCACTGATTTGCTCACCTTGTCAGACATAATTAAAAAACGATACACTATTAATTATACAACACGATCGTCTAAAACAGAAATATCATCCTGCATAATATAGATGATGTGAAACATTGCGCAGACGTACTGCATTATTCTGCCGTACAAAGGCAAAAGGCAGTAACGGCTCACTTTCTTACTTTGAGAGTAAGCAGTTACTGCCTTTTAGGTTTACAGAGCAGAATTGACAATGTGTTTTTTGCCATCAGTTGTCACCAGCCTGATGATTAGAATAACAGGAGTGTAGGGTGAATCCAAGCTAATGACAGAATATCAGGGAAGACTGTCAAGTGTTCTGACCCGTATGGATCTCTGTCCTTCAGGAATTCCACCTGCGGAATCTGATGGACATATATCAGCACACACACCACGTTGTCCATGCGCTAGTTCAATGCTGGGCCAGCGTTGTACATAGTTGACCAACATCAGTCCAACACAAAGTCAATGTTTTGTGTTCACTGGGATGATAACCATCAGGATCCAGGGCGGCACGAGACAGTGAAGTCTGTAGTCAAGGATTCCAGGAAAACGTTTGGCGAGATGGCTGGCTGGATGACTGGATGACTGTTTGGTTGGCTGACTGGCTGTTTGCCTGGCCGGGTGATTGGATGTTTGGCCGGTTGGTTGCCTGGCTGTTTGGCTGGCTCGCTGGCTGTTTGGCTGGCTGGCTGTTTGGCTGTTTGGCTGGCTGGCTGACTGTTTGGCTGGCTGGTTCTCTGTCTGGCTGTTTGACTGACTGGCTGTTTGGCTGTTTGGCTGGCTGGCTGTTTGGCTGACTGGCTCTCTGTCTGGCTGTTTGACTGACTGGCTGTTTGGCTTGCTGGCTGGCTGTTTGTCTAGCTGGCTGTTTGGCTAGCTGGCTGTTTGGCTGGCTGGCTGTTTGGCTAGCTGGCTGTTCAGCTGGCTGGCTCGCTGGTTGTTTGGCTGGCTGGCTGGCTGGTCGACTGACTGGCTGTTTGGCTACTAGCTAGTTGTTTGGCTAGCTGGCTGTTTGCCTGGCTCGCTCTCTGGCGGTTTGGCTGGCTCGCTGTCTGGCTGTTCAGCTGGCTGGCTGTTTGGCTGGCTGGCTGGCTGTTTGGCTCGTTGTTTGGCTGGCTGACTGGCTCTTTGGCTGGCTCGCTATTTGGCTGGCTTGCTGGCTGGCTACTTGGCTCTCTGGCTGGCTGGCTCGCTGGCTGTTTGGCTGGCTGGATGATTGGCTGTTTGGTTGGCTGGCTCTCTGTCTGGCTGTCTGTCTGGCTGGCTGTTTGGCTTGATCGCTCTTTGGCTGGCTGGCTCGCTCTCTGGCTGTTTGGCTGGCTCGCGGTCTGGCTGTTTAGCTGGCTGGCTGTTTGGCTGGCTGGCTGGCTGGCTGGCTGTTTGGCTGGCTGGCTCGTTGTTTGGCTGGCTGACTGGCTATTTGGCTGGCTCGCTATTTGGCTGGCTCGCTGGCTGGCTGCTTGGCTCTCTGGCTGGCTGGCTCGCTGGCTGTTTGGCTGGCTGGATGATTGGCTGTTTGGTTGGCTGGCTCTCTATTCAGCTGGCTGGTTTTTTGACTAAATGACTGGAGATTTCTGACCTAGTTATCTGGAGAGCTAGACAACTTGCAGAACAAATGCTGTTTTATTCATCTCGAGCTTAGGCAGCACGGGTAGAGTGATGGCTTCATAATTTCCTGCATATCATATTACATCTTCTAGATGGGATTCGTTGTGCAACATACAAACTCCGTGTAATGATATAAAGGAATGTTTTCCTGGGTAATGTTAAACTATAACTCACAAAAAAAACCCATTTTGATATATAAAACACCAACTACACAACACAATGTGATAACTAAATGCTAGATATGCATGGCATATATAAAAGTCTCCACCTTCCACGGAGACCATGTTAGATATATAAATTAGCTGATTTTATAACTCAACCAGGGTAATCCATCAGAGAATGTTAGAAAATAATTCTTGAATATCGGATGAATATCGGCGACTGCATAGCGTTTACGTCGTCGAATTGTTTAATAATAATAATTAAAAAAAAACTAAAACAATAACATATAACGGGCGGAGCTTTAATTAGCTCTCAATTTGAGATAAGCCATTACTGACTGTTGTCTCGCTTCCAAGAAATTAAAACATTTCGTCAATATGTCGACTACATCATGCTAAATCATGCAAAATACGCTGACAAAGAGTTGAGCCGATACGTTTGCTCTTGAACTGACACAACATTACATTTTGCCACCTGAATAATTCTAGTGATTTTACGACATTACCGCAGATGAGGAAACAGTTAATTTCACACCAGTCGCAGAACAGTCGCAGAGATGTGCGTGCTTTTTCTAGGATTTAATGTGTTTATGAATATTCATGGTGTGTGTCTTTTTGCGCTATTAATATAATGTCAAGATCTTCGGTGTGTTTACAGCTCCTGATGCTCTGGAAGACCGACAATAGATGAGAGACAGATAGCCTTTAATTACCTATAATCTGATAATTAGCACTTTATATGCTAAAGTAATAGTCTTTTGACACAATTTTCATTGGACACACATTCCAGACATAAAATCATAAGAAACAGAGTTATAATTGTTGAAACATTGATATTTTTTCGATCTGTATGTAACATGTTATTTAATCATTTAAAACCCGTAAGTTTTATCCTGTTAAGGAAAGACATAGCACAGCGACTAATTAGTCAATTCTGTCTTTATGATTGATTATATAATTATGTGCTTGTAAGCACATAATTATCTCAAAATCAGGCGCTCTTTATCAGAGGAGACCATGTAAGAGACATTAATGGTCTCACTACCCTAAATGAGCCGCAATCCAAGGGGGGGGGGGGGTGGCTACCGACTAAAGAGTCCGTACTTCAAGACACATCACTATAAATCCTAGATAACAATCGTATGACAAACTATACAAATTAGTGCAAATCACTTATATTGGCCTTTATGTTTTTAAATAAATTATGCAATTTTGTAATATAAAATGTCTCAGCCACTTCGGACTTAATGACCTTGACATTCGTGGTGCACATGGCTACAGGAAGTATTTCCTGGCGCGGATGTAGATCAGAGCGGAGAGCTAGATGAGTTTGAAGTGGTGCGGTTAATGAGGAAAATCAACAAGGGTGTCGCCACTGTCAAAATTCAACAGAAACTCAAGGTAAAGTTCACTCCAGTAAAAACAAAACCCAGATTCAATGCTTACTCAATATAGTTGTTTTATAACAGTTAAATAACAGTTTTACACATCAAGCATTGCAGTTTCAATATGTGTTTAATATGCAAGTGTAATTTGATGTTGTCCATCAAAATCTGGGTGTCCCGATAACTTGGGTTGGTGTTTCCAAGGCTAAATTTAACACCGATGTTCGCAATGGTCTTTAAGTGAATAACATGGCTTATCCATGGACCCATTATATAGTAAAAAACAGTTTCAAGAGAAAAAATGTTCGGCTTTTTTTTTACTTTACCATTCATGTCCAAGCTTCCCAGTTCACTACCTTAATCGAATGATGTTGGGCCACTATCCACGATGCTGACCCAACTTTGAACCAATAAAAGCTTAAAATCACGTGCTTGCCAAGACGCAGGGCCCATGTCTACGACGCTGGCCCAACATTAAAGCAACAGTGCTAGGAAGTAGACCAATAGGAAGCAGTGACGTTTCGCTGACAGCTTAACGGTAATATAGTTTGGTATGAGACGTGTTATAAATGCCTAACATGGCTGTCTAACATTCTCTCGTGTTTCTTCTCCCACAGGAGCTGTCCATACGTAAAGATGAAGGGCGGGGTCGACTGAGCAGTGAAGAGTTTACTAATCTCGTTAGGTAAGTCTGCTTGTCAACCGGACCCATGTCATTTGTGCCGCGGAGATTTTACTATTTCCAGACAGTCTTCAGGGCTGACTTATTGACATAATCTTCAGGCGACAACGTTGTGGAGACATCTGCTGGTCCATCAAAGTGATTTCAAAGTTAAATTTTAGCTGTTGTAAAGTTGGCCCCTTTTGTTTGGCATTTAATGTGAAAAATTAACAGCTTTTTAGATAATTTGAGAACATATCGACATATTAAAATTGGATCAAATAAATAACCCGATGAAAAAATTATTTTTTCAAAGAATTACACTAAATTTTAACAATTTTGCTGCAATTGCAATGCTGTGCACACTTTCATCAGTGGTGAATATTTAGGAACCTGGAATCAACCCGAACCCCATGTTTTATCCACAGGTTTAGTGAAGCGATCTCTATGGCACATCCTGAGAAATAGACTTACGAGGATAATGAAAAGAAACCTTGTTTCTATAGAAAACATGGAGCAGTGTGTTTGGGAGAATAAAAGAGCTGATCAGTAGATTTGCATATTATTTCATGCCTCACTGGATGTTCTCGTCCGTGTATTAAATGACATGTAGTGATGTTTTTAGGGTTTTTGTAAAAACATGGAATGTATACCGTTGTCATGGCTAGAAGAGGATGAAGTGTATTGATATTAACCATTTAAAAACTGGTATGTTGATAAAATGTCTCATCTAAAATGCATACATATCACTACGGCTAACTTTTTTGCAATGTTTGCAATGTCACAAACTGACAAAGCGAATAATAATTCATTCACCTGGATTCAAACAACGTTCAGAGAGATATATTTCAGCTCTTCCGATCTTTTGAGAACATGGTTGATTGTCATTGTGGATTTGTTACAAGATGCAAAAATGGACTCCACCAATAAAACCGTGGACTATCTTTCTGAATGAACACACACTGTGCGCATTTCTTGGGCGTTTCCTCGTCTCACGTCAGCATCTGGAACCTCGCTTAAGAAACAGATCAATTAAAAACTAGATATTAACCCTTTGACTACGATGGTTTTGAGTATGTTTTATTATTGCGGTTATTGAGAGCAAAATGTGTATTAAATCGGCAAGAATTGCACATTTTTCGCCTCTCATTAAACAGATATGAATACATGTACTGTTTCATTATGCTCATTACTCTTGTCAAGAGGGTGATATTTCAATTAAATAACTCGAGTAAAGTAAATAGTTAGACGAATGCTGGGGAGACATCGCAGGTGCTTACCCGGTATTGGTTCGACAATGAGCCAACATGTAATACTCACGTAATATGATTGATGTGTGTGTTTACTGTAAACATTGCACAGCTAAAAGTTGTGCGTGAGATGTATTTTTAACTTATGATCTTCACATTAGAAAAAATTATATCTAAGTGGCATGCTTAATGGCCAAGCAGGATACGTGTTATCCCTGTACTGCTGATGTGAGCCTAAATCTGTTTATTTGATGTTGAAAATTGCATTAGCAATGACGAAAAATGTTTTTTATTGATGAAAAACAGTCACTCCCCCCAACCGTCCGGTTATCCGTCAGCAATATTGACAACATATATAGAACCAGTGGATGGATAACCTGAGCATTTACCACGAACGATTTAATAGATATCAGTGTCATTCTCACATCTCTCAACCACAGCACGCCGCCACGATTCCATATTCTGTGAGTATATTTTCAGATATGCCAGCACGGCAGACTACATGACGACAGACGATCTGCTGCTATTCCTGGAGGCTGAACAAGGGGCGAGTCAGCAATAACTGTGTGCTTACGTCATCATTTGGTGAGTGAGGGATATCCCCCATGTGAACGAGGGGTGAGTCAGCAATAACTTGTGTGCTTATGTCATCAATTGATGAGTGGGGGATATCCCCCATGTTAGGGTCTTATCCATCCGGGATCCGTCAACATATCGACTGACAGAAATGACAGACTGACTGATTGATTGATAGGTTGATTGGTTGATTGATTGATTGATTGATTGATTGATTGATTGATTGATTGATTGATTGATTGATTGATTGATTGATTGATTGATTGATTGATTGATTGATTGATTGATTAATTGATTGATTGATTGATTGACTAATAGGTGTGACTGAAACGATTGATTTATTTTCTGTAAAACGTTTTTTTTAATCAGTGGCCTATTTTGCATACAAACCTTAATGCACGAAGACAAGTTGTGGACCTGGTTCAGGACAGCACTTCTTTTTATGTCTGGAGAATTCCAACCCGCCCAGAGTGATGGGGCAGGGCAGTGTTGCTCAACCTTGTTCTGGAAAAAAATGAAGATCAATACATTAGAGTAGCAGCGCAGGCCAGGCTAACATTAGCCACTGGACGGACCAACGCCTGAGAATGTGGGCCAACCTTACTACTGCCTACTAACTGCCTACTAACTGCCCGATAATATCCTGTTTTTATAATTATCCTAAAGCATCCGCAGATGGGTTCAAGTTAAACATATTACTCTGTTGATCATACAGTGACACTGTTTAGATATTGGACCAGCATCAAAACAGCGTTCCAATTTAGTTATCTTTTATATAATTGATATCTAATTAGAATCTGATAATCACATACATGTATACCTCGGATACTTGTTATACCAGGTTACTGCAATTTGGCTGATTATGCATTACCTGTACTCGTATACCACACAATGATATGTATGTATACGGGTAACGACGGTAACGTTTTGGAAATAATATTCCACGTTTTCACCCATAAAGTCTTAATAACTCCTATAACCTATAACCTTCAAGAGAGATGAAGGGTTAATCTGCACAAAAGGAAAAATACAGCTGCTTCCAACAGACGTCCGCAAGATGCACCTCCCTCGTCGTCGGCGGCGGAAATTGCTTTTTTTTGAGAATCCTTGATGGAGTTTTGTTGTGAAGTTAAGATGGAGTAAAGATGACGTGAGATACATCACTATTAGGACGGTCTGTAGCTCTGTTCTCACTGTCTCCGCTGTTGACTTAACGCTGTTCCAATGCAATGCCAACGCTGACCCAGCATTGAAACAACGTTAGATCATCCTTTACATTCATCTACAGTAGATGTCTGAGACGGATGTCATCATCTGCTTCCCTGGCAATATCAGGCCTTTGTCTGCTCAATTTTGACCTTATCACCTTTGATTTTAGACCTTTCTGGACCTGTATACTCAAAGCGATTGACCTAGATCTAAGATAAGAGATGGTTATCTCGACCAATCAAATGCCTTAGATTTAAATCAACCGCTACAACAAGACTATATAAGTCCAGGAGCTCCCGTTCCGAATTAGAATTTGATTTAAGCAATTTTGTATAGGGTTATTAATGTAGTCCTAGTCTAGGTCAAAAATCAAAACGCAAGACAACTAGGTCTAAAAAGCCCAGTCTAAGAGTATGATAAGAACTAGACAGTCTGTCTGAGATTGCAAACCTCCATTGAAATTAATGATCCTAATCAGTATCCCAGTAATGGTCTACCTATCTGGCAGTGTTTACCCGATATCAGGCCAATCGAGTTAACTAATAGCTGATTTACGGTCATTTTGAATTCAATATAAATTAGTTAAAAACTTAGGGTGCATTCTCCCCCGAAACCTGAAATTTTGTTTTATAGAAATGGACTAACATCTAACACAGTTTGCAAAATATTGGGCATGTGAAAGTAAATAATGGCCGATAGGGGGCCATTTTGAATTTGATCGAGTCAGAATTTTTTAAGATGCATCCTCAGCTGAAATCTCACATTTCATTTTATAGTAATCGTCTAGCTATCTAGCACGGTTTACCAAATATAGGCCATGTGAAAGTGAATAATGGCCTAATGGCGGCCATTTTGAATTTGATCAAGTCAAAATTTTCCAAGATGCATCCTCAGCTGAAATCTCACATTTCATTCTATAGTAATGGTCTAGCCATCTATCACGGTTTACCAAATATCGCCCATGTGAAAGTGAATAATGGCCGATAGGAGGCCATTTTGAATATGATCAAGTCAAAATTTTTCAAGATGCATCCTCTCCTGAAATCTCACATTTTGTTTTATAGTAATGGTCTAGCCATCTAGTACGGTTACCAAAAACCGGCTATGTGAAAGTGAATAATGGCCGATAGGCGGCCATTTTGAATTTGATCGAGTCAATTTTTTTCAAGATGCATCCTCTCTTGTAATCTCACATTTTGTTTTATAGTAATGGCCCAGCTATCTAACACGGTTTACCAAATATCAGCAATGTGAAAGTAAATAGTGGCCGATAGGCGGCCATTTTGAATTCGATTGAGTCGAAAGTTTTTAAAAGGCATCTTCTCTCGAAACGTCACATTTTGTTTTATAGTAATGGTCTAGCTATCTAGCACGGTTTACCTGATATCAGGCCTATCGAGGTAAATAATGCTGATTGTCGGCCATTTTGAATTCGTAAGTTAAAAATTTTCAGGGTGCATCCTCCCCCGAAAACTCACACTTTGTTTTATAGTAATCAGGTAATGGTCTAGCCATCTCGCACGGTTTACCAAATATCAGCCATGTGAAAATGAATAATGGCCGAAAAGGCGGCCATTTTAAATTTGATCAAGTCAAATTTTTTCAAGATGCATCCTCTCCTGAAATCACACATTTTGTTTTATAGTAATGGTCTAGCCATCTAGCACGGTTTACCAAATAACGGCCATGTGAAAGTGAATAATGGCCGATTGGCGGCCATTTTGAACTTGGACGAGTTGATTTTTTTCAAAATGCATCCTCTCCTGAAGCCTTACAATTTGTTTTATAGTAATGGTGTAGATATCTTGAGCGGTTTTCATGATATTCCACAATATCAGGCCTGTCAAGGGGAATAATGGCTGATAGGCGGCCATTTTGAATTTTATCAACTTCAATTTTTTCAAGATGCATCCTCTCCTGAAACCTTACAATTTATTTGATATTAATGGTGTAGCTATCTTGAGCGGTTTTCATGATATTCCGCAATATCAGGCCTGTCGAGGTGAATAATGGCCGATAGGCGGCCATTTTTAATTTTATCGACCTGAAATTTTTCAAGATGCATCCTCTCCTGAAACCTCACAATTTGTTTTATAGTAATGGTGTAGCTATCTTGAGCGGTTTTCATGATATTCCGCAAAATCTTTCAGTCGGATTTACAGATGTTATAAATTAGGTCAAAGTGCTGGGTCAACTTCAAGGTCAAGGTCCAAAAACCTGAAAAGGCACAACTAGGGACCTTAGAGAACATGTATGTGCAATATGACTGTCATCGGCCCAGTACTTTTCGAGATCTGCTCCGGAAACGAAGTGCGCGTCAAAACAGCTAAATAGGTCATAGTTCTGAACCAGAAGTAGGTCAAAGTTCAAATACCCCAAAAGGCACAGCTAGACCCCCTAGGGGTGTTGTGTGTAAAATTTGAAGACAATCGGACAAGTACTTTCAGAGATATGCTCCGGAAACGAATTGTTTACGACGGCCCAACGGCCCAACGGCCCAACGGCCCAACGCCGTCACTTCATCTTTTGCTCCTCTGCAACCTTGCGTATTGAATTCAGATTAAAAATATTTTAACCTGTCCATTAGCCACCTGGAAGTAACCCACATACCCAAAATTGTTATCCTAGCTTATTTTCTTACAAAGTTATAGGCAAAAGAAGAGGCCAAAAAAAACGGAGGTAGAATCCATAGCTCCCTCCATCCATAGCATACCCTCCGTCTCACCTACGGTGACGGCGAGAGCTAATAATACCAACCTTACAGTCTGAGTCGGCATGGCGTTTTACCGCACCACCTTTTTGGATTTTTCTCAGATTAGTTCAGATTCTTCAAATTAAATGGCCCGATCTAAGCTGTGTTTATGATTTTAAGAGTAAAAGTACGTTCAGAATAAAAAGAATAATTCCACGAATCATTCACTTCTCTGATAAACCCACATATTTATGACGTTCAGTTCACATTGAAGCGAATGATTTGCACGAAGCACCCGCCAAGGCTCGTTTTGTGCATATTATGTAGGCTCTGGACGAACTTAAGTTATCATCGTTCTATTATAAGAACCTAATTCACTAGTGAATCCGTCACTGTTAAAGTATCAGATAGTAATCTCATGCGGGCGTTATTATCTATCACCTGAGATCAAAGCGCCTACAAATTTCTTTGTTATTCTACATATTTATTGCCCACTAAGTAACTCGTCTTCGCTCATAATCACAGGGAATGTATAACAGCACTGTGCTAATGTCTTATGTTTACGAGCTGGTGATAAATCTCTCTCAGCCCCGCCCTCTCATGCTCTATTTCTTTCTCTAGTTGTCTTTTTTGATTCATTACAAGCTGTCCATGTTCTAGTTATACAAACCGACAAGCCACATTCCGTGGGGGATTTCCCATGTTTTCTGTCCCACCGACCACTATGACTCTCAATACCTGCAAAATGCTGGTGATTACAACAGAAAAATATTTCTACTGCACAAAATAAGGGCTTTTATATGTAACAGATGGTTATGATGATGTTTTTATGACCCTAATTCTGTTTCTGTTATAGATCGCTCGTGTTACAAAAGACAGATGTTTAGAAATCATTAATCGGTTCGAAACTTCCAAAGATGGACGGCGGGCGGGGCAGCTTAGCATAGACGGTAAGTGGTCAAATTAAGACATATATACACGAAACAACACTACTGGGCTCTCTTTACAGGCTTTAGATAAATTTTCTCAGTAATATTGATCACAACTCAATATTTGGAAGTTTAGTAGGAATTCCCCCAGCCACCGCACTGGTTAGTCTAAGAAATCTCCAAATCCATTTATATTCACTTTTTGTCATGAAATCTGATAAAGTAGCTCTTTCTCCTCTAAAATGAAACGGTGATTTTATATCAGCTGCTAACGACATCAATAAATCATCACTTAATGAGGGAAAGACTGGCGAACTGTCTGCACTGAAAAATCCCCGCACTCTGCAAAATGGATCATTGCGAGATGAAGGTAGTCAGTTGTCAAGGGAGAAATTGTAATCACCAGCAAAATGTCAAGAGGATTTGGTCTGGCTGCTTTTTATTGACGCTGTATTTCTAAAACATGCGATTTCGACGAAAGAAGATGATTTTTAAAACGTCCAGTCCTCTGGACAAAATACACGCCACCTGATGAATAAGCGGCCTCTATAACTCGTGTGGTGCTTTCTGGGAATACCATGATCTGATGTTGGTGCACAGTGGTGGAGGAACACTTTAATTTTCATTAAAAATCAGCAACTCGAACAAAACGTATTTGCCAACAAGCCACCTGCTTGCCTGCGATTCGACTGTTGGCTATCTCACTCTTCCCTTTCATGCTACTGAAAACCTTTTCAAAATGTTGACCCCTTGTGCTTATGTGTCGCTGTATTGTGATACTGGTTTGATAGTTCACCTGTTGTCTGATCATCTCAGACCTGATTATCTCATCCAACACAGTTATTCTGGCTTTCATTACTTGTCATTATTGGCTACAACTGAAAACAAAGCAGATTAACTGAATCTATCATGCATTTTCCGAGAACTATTTGATGATGACGTTAGTTTTTATATTGCACAGGATGACGACGTATGAAAAAGACAAATCTGCACTGAGGATAGCTATACCGTAATGAGGGTACAAACTATACATAGACACAACATAGAGACTTTTGAGAGACCTGTCATAATTTGCCCACTTTCACAAAGACAGGTGTTGTTATAGCGCAAGGACGATATTTTCAAAACGACTGATCTAGATCTTAGCCATGTGATTGGTCGAGATGGGTATCTCGCAGTCGCTTCCAGCACACCGCTTCAGGATCTCTCATGCAGGGACGCCTGGCGACTCCATCATAGAACTTGTCACGTCCCGCGTGTCCTGCTCAAATATTGATGAAAATCACGGGACGTTTGACATCAGCCCCCTGGCTTACAGATCAGCACGATCCGTGCTGGGCAAACTCTAGGTTCTGGCCCAGCGTTGGCTCAATGTTGGTGTAGACGGTGGTCCGAACTATGTTTCAGCATTGTAAAGTTAGCTGGTATTTGTCGATCTTTTCATCGACGACAGTTACCATCTCAATCGTCCCATGCTATTGGATAGAAAAAAAATGTGGACATGTAATTTTATTTTCGCACTGTTTTATTTCCTTGGTTTGGTAACAACTGGATGAGACTATCGTTGACATAGTTGGTGTATTTGATGGCTCTAGAATATAGTACTTATACCAGCAGACACCGTAGTGCCGTAATCCTGGATCAGCGTCTGACCTGTATGGGGACACAGCATTAACTAAATCAATATTATGTCAAAGTATCTTATCTGCGTTAGTGGAAGTCCCCAATAAAAAAATTGAAAAAGTGTCCTCACGTCATGAGAAAGTTCTTGAGTAGACGTGTTTTAGTCAGGATACCATCACGCTTCATTTTTGATAGGTTCTTTCTTGTACAATTTAAGCTGTTTTTTGTTTATATGTGCGACAGGTTTCACAGGCTACCTGTTGTGACATGTCTGACTGTTTTTATTATACAGGTTTCACAGGCTACTTGTTGTCTGACGAGTGCGATATATTTGACAAAGACGACACAGTAGTTAACCAGGATATGGCCCAACCCCTGTCACATTACTTCACAGCATCCTCTCATAACACGTAAGTTTACTTCCCCTGTCCTGGTAAAGCTTCCATAACACGTGAGTTTACACTTTATGTCCTGGTGAAGTGTTCATAGCACGCAAGTTTACACTCTATGTCCTTGTGACGCTTCCATAGCACGTAAGTTTACACTTTATGTCGTGATGAAGTTTTCATAATACGTAAGTTTACACTGTCTGTCCTGGTGAAGATTTCATAACACGTAATTTTACACGCTATGTCCTAGTGAAGCTTTCATAACAAGTAAGTATATACTATGTCCTGTTGAAGCAGACATAATGCAACTCTTCAACGAAAACTGCATATTATACTCTATTAGTTATTTTATATATATAACCTTATCCTGTCAGGATATTAATTTTTATTACATTTTCAACACTCCTTTCCGAAATTAAAAGTATTTTTATGTGTAGATAGTCTCGATGCTCTTAAAAGACATCATATTTCATGAATTTTTGTATTTGTTCTTTGTGTAGATATTTATTAGATGACCAACTCAAAGGCCCATCGAGTGTGGAAGGTTACATCCAAGCCCTGAAAACGGGGTGTCGCTGTGTGGAATGTAAGTGTTCTGATTAATCTCAGTAGCTAGAATGTCGTCGATATGATCTCGAAACTTTAATAACCTTTCATTGTATCAGTCTCAGTGTAAAGAGTAAAAATACAGCTTAGTGAATTGAGCACTTTGATCACTTTGGAGCCAAATCCGTGCTGACTGTTGCTTGTTATTGTTTCAGTGGACTGCTGGTACGGTCCTAATGATGACCCCATCATTTACCACGGCCACACTCTCACCTAGAAAATCACCTTCAAATCTGTGATTGAAGCCGTCAACCAGTATGCATTTGTCGCCTCAGAGTGAGTACAGCAGTAATTATGTCAAATAATACACATACAATTAAATATCATATTATTTTTTCAATACATATTATATTGTCTTCAAAGTGTGTGCTAATTTTTTATATTGTACATGGAGAACACTTGTTATCCCCCGCCCGTAGGGGAAGGGGGATTTTAGTCGCGCCAGGATTCTGTCCGGCGTCCGGCGTCTGGCGTCCGGCGTCCGGCGTCACGTTTTCTTGTGGGCGCAAAAACTCAAAAACTACTTGTAAATTTTTTTGAAATTTTAACATCACATTCCTAGCAACATGGGGATGTGCAAGTGATTTTTTAGAGATGCAATCAAAATTCAAAATGGCCGCCAGAGATCAACTTTTAAAAAAATTGTGGGCGCAAAAACCCTAAAACTTAAAGTCAGAAATTATTCAAATTTTTACTATCACATTCCCCATGATATGGAGATGTGCAGGTGACTTTTTCAAGGTTTTACTGAAATTCAAAATGGCCGCCACAGATCAACCTTAATGTTTTGGGGGGCGCAAAAACTCAAATAATTTGTCTGGTCAATTTTTTTTCAAATTTCACATCACATTCCAAGCAACATGGGGATGTGCAGGGGATTTTTTAAAGATGCTACCAAAATTCAAAATGGCCGCTAGAGGTCAACTCCAATTTTTTTGTGTGCGCAAAAACTCCAAAATTTAAAGTCGGAAATTATTCAAATTTTACTATCACACTCCCCACAATATGGAGATGTGCAAGTGATTTTTTTAAGGTTTTACTGAAATTCAAAAGGGCAGCCATGGATAAACTTCATATTTTGTTGTGGGCGCAAAAACTTAAAAATTGAAATCAGTAATAATTCACATTGTGCATCACATTACTCACCATCTGGAAATGTGCATGTGATTTTACTGAAATTTAAAATGGCCACCACAAATCGACTTTTTAAATATTTGTGACCGCGAAAAGGCTAACCTAATTTATGGCGGGGGATGATATAGGACTTCAGTCCTCTTGTTATTATTCAAATTACCCTGTGATATTATACCCCGAATATTTTTGTTGTGGTTACCCTCTGATATTAGACTCGCATCCATGTATTATTTGTCCAGGTATCCTGTCATATCAAACACGTACATTATTTGTACAGGTACCCTGTCAAATATCGCAACTATGTATTATTTTCCCAAATACCCTGTGATATCGCACCCATATATTTTTTTATGTAGTTACCCAGTCACATATCGCACCCGTGTATCATTTTCCAAGTACCTTGTCATATCTCACCCGTGTATTAATTGTCTCCGGGTACCCTGTCATATCGCACCCGTGTATTAATTGTCTCCAGATACCCTGACATATCGCACCCGTGTATTGATTGTCTCCAGGTACCCTGTCATATCGCACCCGTGTATTATTTGTCTCAAGGTAGCCTGTCATGTCGCACCTGTTTATGATTTATCCAGGTACGTTGTCATATCGTGAAGGAAAACACTCGCAACAACCCACCACACCCTATCACCTCACTCTCACATCATCATCTGTATATCATTCATCTCATCAAGGGACTGCACTGTTTGTATCGATTACAATGTCACTTAAATAACCATTAGTACCTTAAAATGACATGAAGCAACAATTTACTACTACTACGTTGTCATATCGCACCTGTGTATTATTATTCCAGGAACCCTTTCATATCGCACCAATGTATTATTTTCCGTCTACCCTGACATATTGCACCCATGTTTTATTTCCCCAGTTGCCCTGTCATATCGCACCCGTATGTTATTTTTCTCCAGTTACCCCGTCCTATCGCACCTGTGTATTATTTCTCCACGTACCCTTTCATCTTATATCGCACCAGTCTATTATTTCCATGTACTCTGTCATATTGTACCCATGTATTATTTTTCCAGTTACCCTGTCACATATCGCACCCGTGTATTATTTATCTAGTTACCTAGCATATCGCATTCGTCTATTATTGTTCCAGTTACCCTGGCATATACATGTAGCACCCTATGATATCACACCCTGATATTTTTTTCCAGGTATCCTGTCATATAGCACCCTGTCATATCGCACCCGTCTATTATTTTTGCAGGTACCCAGTCATATTGCACCCGTCTATTATTGTTCCAGGCACCCTGTCATATCACACCCTGCCATATCGCACCTGTGTATTATTGTTGCAGGTGATATTGTCTCTGGAGAACCACTGTAGTTTTAAGCAGCAGCAGGCCATGGCTTACTACATGTCACATTGCACCTGTGTATTATTTCTCCAGGTACCCTGTCAAATCGCACCCTGTCATATCGCGCTCTTGTATTTTTGTTGCATGTACCCTGTGATATTGTCTCTGGAGAACCACCGTAGTATTGAAAACCAGCAGGCCATGGCTCACTACATGTCATATCGCACCCTGTTATATCGCACCCTGTCATATCACCCCCTCTATTATTTGTTACAGGTACCCTGTGATATTGTCTCTGGAGAACCACTGTAGTATTAGGCAGCAACAGGCCATGGCTCACTACATGTCATATTGCACCCTGTCATATCGCACCCTCCATTATTGTTCCAGGTACCCTGTGATATTGTCTCTGGAAAACCACTGTAGTATTAAGCAGCAGCAGGCCATGGCTCACTACATGTCATATCGCACCCGTGTATTATTGTTCCAGGTACCCTGTGATATTGTCTCTGGAGAACCACTGTAGTATTAACTGATTAAGCAGCAACAGGCCATGGCTCACTACATGTCATATTGCACCCTGTCATATCGCACCCTCCATTATTGTTCCAGGTACCCTGTGATATTGTCTCTGGAAAACCACTGTAGTATTAAGCAGCGGCAGGCCATGGCTCACTACATGTCATATCGCACCCTGTCATATCGCTGTCATATCGCACCCTTGTATTATTGTTGCAGGTACCCTGTGATATTGTCTCTGGAGAACCACTGTAGTATTAAACAGCAGCAGGCCATGGCTCACTACATGAAGACCATCCTGGACAGTAAGCTGTGTACAGATTCACCAGATGAGAACAGAGAAGTGATGCCATCACCTGACCAGCTCAAAAACAAAGTCCTCGTCAAGGTATGTGTACAGACATCTCGGGAATTTAACAATGATACCCTACATTAGCGATTAGATCTAGTAACTGATTGAAAGACAGGAAACAGGTCTAATTTCTCACCTAGTACGGATATCTATCAAGGGTCAACCAGTTTGAATTAAGGCCAACGCATTGAAAACATGTACAACATCTTGTAGCATTCTCCACGCACACATGTAAATACATAGGGTTGATCCAACGGTTCCACCAAGGTGTAGCGAATGCTAATTCAGGGCCGATTACGCTCATGCCAAAATTATTAATTTTTTACGAACTGCGCTGTGCATCGTCATCTTCCTTAAAGTGAGAAGCCAGCTCATGCTGATGCAAGCTTCGTGCACATGTAAGGTATAACTAGCGTGTTTTTAACAATAATATTTTGTGCTATGAGTATGCATAGCATCCCTCTGTATCTTCGTTATTTTATGTACCTGCTTGGTGTACAACAGGCTGAGCATTCAATCCCCCCTTTTTTGCACAGAACAAGAAATTATCTAACGACGCTGATGCGACGGAAGGCTATGTGACAGACGAGGACGAGGGAGCTGAGACAGAAAAACGAAAAAATAAAAGGGTCAGTACATTATTTTGACACAAAGGATCAATACATTATCATGGTGAAAAGAGTCAGTACATTATCATGGCACAAGTGCCAGTACATTCTCATGGCACAAGGGCCAGTACATTATCATGGCACAAAGGGTCAGTACATTCTCATGGCACAAAGGGTCGGTACATTCTCATGGCACAAAAGGTCGGTACATATTCATGGCACAAATGGACGCTGTGTTATGATGGCACAAAGGGTCAGTACATTCTTATGGCACTAGGGGTCAGTAGATTTCCACGGCACAAATTTAAGGGTCGGTATTTTTTCATGGCTTTTGTGTAATTTCTCATTAACCATTTAGGTTTTAATGGCGTCTATAAATATTTAGATGATTTTATTTACACAGCAAATAAATGTTTTTGAACGACAAGACAGTGTATACAGCCGTGTTGCAAGTTTTTGTTTCTCAGTATTAATTTTCGGTTATCAGTTACAAGCTGTCGTTGTGCAAACGTGACACTTTTTGACGGTTGATCAACGTTTTGTTAATTTTCCGTCCTGTACCGTCAAACACCCTGATTTACTTTCGATAGATTAATTTGCCTTGTAGTACTTTTGGGGGTTTATAATTATAAATATTTTTCACTTTCTGTGATATTAGATGAAGATTAACACTCTACAAATTATTGTTCTTAGTCATGTTAGTAACACAATTATAAATTATATTATATTATGTGAAATGGTTATCCACATCCCTTTGTCCACACAACACCAAGTGCCAGTGTTGACGAACGTCTGGCATAATCCATGTATAAATACAGCCCAGTTATTCTCGACATCCACTAATATAAGTTGCATGTCATTTATCACAATCATAATTCTCGCCAAACGCTATACATTCATTCTAAGGTGTTTTAATGTTGGTTCACTGTCTACAACACTGTCCAAACAATAAAACACCATTAGGTTAACGCTTGGTGTAAATTGTGAGGCAGATGATATTACATTGCTCAGTGAAATATGATGACACATGAATTCAGTTAGACGTAAGAAAAAATGGAGAATAATTGGGAAGTCCTGACGTCATGGAAAATATATACTTTCACTTTTGGTTCATCACATTAATTTATTATTTTTATTTTCCGAAATCCACCATGATATGCTTTTTGGCCTTATGTCTCATATCATCCAATGTTAAATCGGGTGCAGTTCTAATATAAATTTACAATCACGTTTACCACAATATAGCCGTAAAAGAGAAATATAAAAAAGGCATTTTTAGATGTTTATCCGCCGTTACCGAAATTTATTACCTATTAAATTTCACGCAAATGCAAAATTTTTCTAGCGTTGATATTTCAATTTGTATGCATATATGTGGTGATAAGTATACATTATACTGCCCACTACCGATGAGGCCAGTGCGAATGAGCTAACTTCACTTATAAATAGCAATTTTACCAGGAAGGTTCTGTGAAAAAGAAACACAAATTGGCCAAAGAGCTGTCAGATCTAGTCAATTATTTCACTTCTACAAGCTTCGAAGATTTCCAGATCTCATTACAAAAACGTAAGATTTAACATTTTATTTATTGGCTTGTGTGTGTTATCCTTAAACGTTTTATTTAATGGCACGAAGCTTTTACATGTCTTCCTGTCACTCAATCCAATGACAAGGTTGTCCGTATATATCCGTTCTTGTAGTAGGATAGATACATGTATGAACATGGTTATGGGTAATAATTATAGATGATGATGTAAACCGCTTATATACAAGCTTCATTACCGCTGCTTGAAATAAAGGTCATTTATTTGGTCACGTATCCTAAATCATTTAATTAACGATCGGTATAATTGATTGACCATGCGAGGGTTAGGTGCTCGTATCCCGGCCCTAAATTTGTGTTTTTTCATGTGAACAGAGAAATACAATGAGCTTTGCTCGTTCAGTGAGTCCGCCGCCCTGAAGCTCGCCAATGCCTGCCCTGAAGAGTTTTTCAATCACAATAAACATTTCTTATCACGTATCTAGCCTAACGGCATGCGGGTGGACTCCAGCAATTTCAACCCTCAAGACTTGTGGAATTGTGGGTGCCAAATGGGTGAGTGGTAGAAGCAGATACATTCAAATGGATTGTGTTTGAGTCCTCATAATGTGGCCAATTTAAAACTGCATCTTTCCATTCCTATTTTAGGATCATGTGACATCAGACATTATCCTAGATATTGAGAGTTTAAAACATTAATAAGCATCTAGTAGGCCTACTGTAAATCTAGGAGGTTAATCTAACCCCAAAACATTTGATTTAATATATAATACTATGCCTGTAGATAGGATGTTAATGAATTCCACTTATAATCTAATGTCATCTATTTATTGTCACTTGGTCCCTAGAAAAATATTTTTGCAATTTATTTTGTTTTGCAAATTGGGTATTAGATGACACGTATGATCTACGCCCTGAGTGGTATTCTCATAGTTAATCAAAAAGAGAGACGTCAGTTTATCATTAGTTGTGTTTTTTTGTACAAATTCGATGCATGACAGATAATTATGTGTATTTTCTTTTCCCTCCAGTGGCGTTGAACTACCAGACCCCGGGCCTGATGATGGACTTAAATCAGGGTCGATTCCTACAGAACGGTGGCTGTGGTTATATCCTGAAACCTGCCATCATGAGAGAAGAGATCGCTTATTTTAGTGCCAATACAAAGGATGTGATTTCTGGTGTGTCACCTCAAATACTTCATATCAAAGTGAGTAATAGCGCAGATCGCCTCTTTTGTTATGTTTTAGTTGAAGCCTTCTCAACTGGCGAAAATCTTCGGGTGCATTTCCAATGTAGTATACCTCGGGCCAAAGCAGTTTTGGTATCAGAAATATCACTTATATGGCCCTGGTATGGTGTTTTACATTAGGTATGTTATGTAGGATGAATGGAGTTACCCTCAACTATTGTTACTCTAGGGACTATCCGCCCAAAAGATACCGGTGCGTTTCATCATTAAATTGCTTCCCCCTAAGTATGCCCAAAACCTCTTGTCGGTTGAATGAAGGAACTCATTCTAAATAACCAACCATCACCCACCTTTACGAATTTGGATGAGAGGACGAAAACAGTACAACATAACGGTATGTAGATATAGTCATCTGGGGGTTAAAGGGTCGTATAAACAGTACAACATAACGGTATGTAGATATCGCCACGTGGGGGTTAAAGGGTTGTATAAACAGTACTACGTAACGGTATGTTGATATCGCCACGTGGGGGTTAAAGGGTCGTATAAACAGTACAGCATAACGGTATGTAGATATCGCCACGTGGGGGTTAAAGGGTCGTATAAACAGTACAACATAACGGTATGTAGATATCGTCACGTGGGGGTTAAAGGGTCGTATAAACAGTACAAAATAACGGTATGTAGATATCATCACGTGGGGGTTAAAGGGTCGTATAAACAGTACAACATAACGGTATGTAGATAATGTCAAGTGGGGGTTAAAGGGTCGTATAAACAGTACAACATAACGGTATGTAGATATCGCCACGTGGGGGTTAAAGGGTCGTATAAACAGTACAACATAACGGTATGTAGATAACGTCAAGTGGGGGTTAAAGGGTCGTATAAACAGTACAACATAACGGTATGTAGATAACGTCACGTGGGGGTTAAAGGGTCGTATAAACAGTACAACATAACGGTATGTAGATAACGTCAAGTGGGGGTTAAAGGGTGGCATATACGACCCTTTAATTGAATAAAAATTAAAGAGTGATTTAATTTAAAGAGGGAATATTACCATGTTCAACCCTTCAACCACCCATCCCGATTATATTCGTTTTTCGTTTTGTATTTGCACAATAAATACCATCCTTTAAATATGTTAAAGAGAAAACGTGACAGCAATTTGAAAACTATACGCCATTTTGTCAAATCTGATTGTTTACTCAAATAAAGTTGGTGAATATTCACAACTTCAAGTGGATGAAAATTACAAATAAAAATCTTTGCGGTTAAAACTTACAATAATTGACATTAATGTTTTTGGTCGCTTTTCATGTGTGCAAATTGACGACTTACACAGCCAAGTAATTAAAACATCTATTTGTTAAACATGTTAAATGTAAGCATTTGCGTTTTTTGTATAATTTCCAGGCTACAATCCCATTTTTGATGAGAGTTTTGAGTTTCAAATCAACTTACCTGAGTTAGCGCTGGTTCGCTTCATGATTCATTGGGCTCAACCAAGATGTACTCAATGCTGGCTCACCGTCTACGACACTTGCCCAACATCAAGCCAACATTGTGGCCCTAGAATGGTACTCTACTCCAAATAGCCGTCACTTAGTCACTTTGCATGTTTATAACGACATAACATAGTCAGCATGGTCCAGAGTAGAGTACTGTACTTAGGCCATGTTTCTTTGAATAATTTCTAATGGGGAATATATATCCCAGATTTTCGTTTCACACATTATGATGGGAGGTTTGTAAGAAGGGTTGTTTTTAATGAACCTACTCGTATTTTATTGTTGTACAAATACAGAATATGTGACGACCAATCAGAGCCTCTGTTACAGGTTACCGACATATCAGGATGAAATCTAACACAGGAGATAATCAGCCAAACTGCACGCTATTTGTCCACGTGGCTATCACCAACAGAGGGGCGGCGGGGTGAGTTTACATGTGTGGGCAGAAATCAGATCTAAATGTTAGGAGAAAAAATTAAATTATTCAATGGTAATGTTATGGGTGATAACGTAATCAGGTGCATTTAGATATGAATGTGGATTAGATGTGTAGATTATTATTTCACTTTAACTGGATATGGAATCAACAATTCCAACTTAAAATGTAAAATAAACCTATAATAATGAAGTTAAAAGATAACAAATATGAACGGTTTTATTTCAGAAAGCGACGCGGCGTGGTTTGTCCGTGAAAAAGAACAAGAAGCACCGAGACTACACGGGTATGAAGGCCATAGGCATACGTACAGTGGACGAAACATTCAAAAGTAAAGTGACGAATAACAATTATATGACATACCTACTCATATTATAGAGAGAGTACACGAGTATGAAGGCTATAGGCATTCGTACAATGGACGAAACATTCAAAGGTAAAGTGACATATAACAATTATATGACATACCCACTCATAATATAGAGAGAGTACACGAGAATGAAGGCTATAGGCATTCGTACAGTGGACGAAACATTCAAAGGTAAAGTGACGAATAACAATTATATGACATACCTACTCATATTATAGAGAGAGTACACGGGTATGAAGGCTATAGGCATACGTACAGTGGGCGAAACATTCAAAGGTAAAGTGGTAAATCACTAATGTATGGCATACCTATTCATGTTGCAGAGAGTACACGGGTATGAGCCTTTGGTTTATTGTTCAGTTTGAGCTCATCCTTTCTTTTGTTCTCTCTTGTTGACAGTTGCCATTCAGCCTGTGATTTATTGTTAAGTTTGAGCTTATCACTTCATATTTTCTCCTGATCTATATTGTTAACAGTTTCCATTCAGCCTTTGATTTATTGTTAAGTTTGAGCTTATCATTTCATAGTTTCTGCTGATCTCTGTTGTTAACAGTTGCCATTCAGCCTTTGATTTATTGTTAAGTTTGTGCTCATTGTTTCATATTTTCTCCTGATCTCTGTTGTTAACAGTTGCCATCCAGCCTTTAAATTATTGTTAAGTTTGACCTTGTCATTTCATATTTTCTCTTGATCTCTGTTGTTAACAATTTCCATTCAGCCTTTGATTTATTGTTAAGTTTGACCTTGTCATTTCATATTTTCTCCAGATCTGTATTTTTCACAGTTGCCATTCAGCCTTTGATTTATTGTTAAGTTTGGGCTTATCATTTCATATTTTCTGTTGCTCTCTGTTGTTAACAGCTGCCATTCAGCCTTTGAGAGACGGCACAGACTTACGTGATAACGTCCAGGTGGCGCTAGCGGTGTTCAAGGAGACATGTGGCCTGGCGACCATAGCCAACCTGAAACAGTGTATACGTATGATGTCTACACGTATACAGAGCTCAGGAGGGGGGTGTCTCTACAAATGGTGATGAAAGGAGAGGTGGGTTTTAGAATAAAAAGAATAGCAATTTGAAGATCTTTAATTTTATTTAGAATGTCGATATTTGTTTTTATTTATGTTTTATACTAGCTTAAGCCAGATAAGCGTGTTTTTAACCAGGAAAGTAAGTTATCAGATGCTATAAAATTGGATGTTTTGCAATTAGAATATTGAATCTTTTACCTTGAATATGGTTGATGTAGCCTTTTTAACTATTTCTAAGTAATGTATTACATCGTGTTGACATTTTGATATTTCAGTAATAACGACTTTTGCTAGTTTTTGCAGTTCCCTTCACTAGAAGCGCAAGGCTTATTGCCAGACATGCAGAGGAAAGCACTAGTCACGTTTGAAAATGTACGTCTACTGCTAATCTAGTAACATAAAACAAGGTGTATCCTGATTATATTGTTTATCAACAGGCTACATTTCATTCAATCTACTACAACTATTTTGAAGAAAGCTCGCTACATTACAAAGAACATAATGATGAAATCCCAATATTGTCAGTCAGTGGTTGTATATCATCACTTTTTAGAATTATCGAAATAACTATATAATAAGAAAACTATATCTGAATTAACTACGGTTGAGGAAATCATATTTGCTTCTGACAATAACACAGCTGATTATTTATATTTTGTGTTGACAGTTGGTGTCAGAATGTAAAGCTCTCATACAGCAGGCTGACGATGTCCATCAAAGGGTGAGATCAAATGTTATCAGATTATTACTCAACAACCTGCAGTTGATATACCGTTCCCTTGGAATTAAAGTGTCACCTGAGATGAGTGGCATATAAGACGCTTTAGCTGCAAAAAGCAATATATGCTGATGTTAAACCCTTACAACGCTGAAATATTTTTTTTTATAAACCATGGAGAACAAAAGTTTTTTTCAATTTAAAATCATCATAGATGTCTTAGTAAGCTCGTTCCGCTTCATTTGAATACCTATGTTATGAGTCTACGGCCATTATAAATATTTCACTCTTTTAGTGCCGGGATCGACTTTAGACGGCAGAATCTGACGGCTATAAACGTCGTATTCTGACGTCTAAAGTCAGTCTTTGTGCTGAAAGGGTAAATTCATCACTAGACATAGTGCTAATAACTTGCAATCAGACCAGAAACGGTCAATTATTTTGACCATTCTGTTTTATTCCTATTTCAGCTTGTCCATTCACACTTTGTTTTATTCCCATTTCAGCTTGTCCATTCACAGCAGGCAGGTACGAAGTGGCACGAAGACTGGCCATACAGCAAGGCATCAAAGGCAAAAACTCAACAAGGATGCTATGTGGTTATATATTCCTTTACAGTCGCTTGTCAAATTACATTTATAGTGCAAACAATTAAAATAAAATGATAATATAGAGAATACACTGGTAGTGTGCATTGTTGGGTCATATGTGGCAAATGTGCTACTGAGAATGTTTATATTCCTATGAGATTGTGCTGAAATATGCAGCTTGTCTATTTCGTTGATACAGTAGAAAATTTACATTGCTATTTTCATTTCAGTTTTCAAATGTTGAGCAAATTAAGTTGGTGTTTTTCAACTGGTGCGATAAATCTTTCTTTGTTATCGATCTAATGTTACTGTTCATTCAGGCTACTGATAATGGATATACAGATCAGTTAGCGATCTACTGTTTATGTTTATCGATGCTATGTTGAATTTACTTTATTATTGATCAGTGATCGATATGTCGTTTCTGTTGACTTAGGCTGTAGAGAAATTACTATGTTGATCAGCTATCGATTTAATGTGTCTGTTGATTGTGGCCATGTTGAATGTATCATATATTGATCGATCTTTAGATTCTGGTTATGTTTAATTTATTATATATTGATCTATCTGTTGATTCTTGCTATGTTTAATCATAAAACTATGGGAGACTACAGTTCCCTGGTTTAATTTATTATATACTGATCGATCTGTTGATTCTGGCTATGTTTAATTCATTATATATTCATCGATCTGTTGATTCAGGCTATGGAGAATTTTGCGTGGAATGTGCGGGTGTTGAAAGGTCAGGCTGATCTAGTAATGCAGGCGAAGGCCGAGTGTCTGGAATATATGAAGCAGGTAATATATCTCATCCTTAATGTTATTGGTACAGTGAAATTTACGTAATAAAATATACATATTTATAGTTTTGTTGATGTTGTGAATGAATTAGCATGTGATACTCTCTTAGATCGAAGTGACACAATCACAAAGTCGGTGTGCATCCTTTAGGTCTGTTAATCTGCAATAAGATGTTGTAACAACGCAATCATTTTCGGCCTGGCATATATTGTCGTATTCCACCACCTCTATAACATGTTTGGTTGATATCACATTGTTGAAGGTATGTGCCTATGTTAATTATGCATAGGATAAAGCCCGAGGAGTTATACATTCTCAGCGTTTATGTGGTTACGGTAGGTACATGCTCCACGTTTTCTGTGGTTACCTTAGTTACATGCGTGAGGTTTCTCTGGTTACCATAGACACATGCTACACGCGGTTCTGTGGTTATCATAGTTACACGTTTCACGTTTCTCTAGTTACCATAGTCACATGATCCACGTTTCCATGGTCACCATACTCACATGTTCCACGTTTCTCTGGTTACTATAGTTACATGGTCTATGTTTCTCTGGCCACCATTGTTACATATTCCATGTTTATCTGGTTACCATAGTTACATGTTCCATGTTTATCTCGTTACCATCGTTACATGATCCACGTATCTGTGGACCATAGTTACATGTTACCCGTGTGTGTAGCTACCATGGTTACATGCTCCGTGTCTCTGTGTTTGCCATGGTAGAGTTTGATCACTTCTTTATAATTACCATAGTGTTGTACTTGCTGCTACTCCAACAGACAATAAATGCTTATTTCAAATGTAAGTAGCTATTGCATTTTGGTTCTCCAGGGCAGAGAAGTGATGAAACCAGTTCACCTGCCCCCTCCCCTCACTGATGTTGGTAGGTTTCTGATTTTCACTAATCTCAATAAGTGATATCTCTGAGATACCATACCATGTCAGAGAATCAAGTAATATCTCAGATAGCTTTCTCTCTCAGAAAAGCAATGCATAAATACAATTCTTTTAAAGTGGTCAGAATTATATTTTTTTATGACTGCAAAAAAACTGTTCAGTACGGTTCTAATGGTTAAACTAAGCTGAGACAGCAGCTCTCTCATATACAAAATTCCCTCAACTGATCTGAAACAAAATACGATCAACAGTGTTTCAATATTGCACCGACGTCTGAAACGCTGGCCCAATGCTGACCCCAAACTGGGCCAGTGTTGTGTTCAGATACCTGGAAAAACACCTCATTGCAAGGTAAAGGGAACAATGACACTATTGTTTTTCTCTTAGCAAATTATTCTATATATCTTGTTGTTTTTTCATCTAAATGTGTATAGTTTGTAAACTACACTATTTGTACTGGTTACTCTTCGTTTAGTACACACCGGGTGCGATGTGTAAGTCTATATAGACATCCCAGCAAACACGAGATGATCACCCAATGTTGTTTGAATGTTGATCCACCGTCTGCGACGTTGGTCAACCATTCAAATAACATAGGGTCAGTGTCTTGTGATGGTTTTGTTGGTTATTGACGAGACTTGTCGCATGTACACGGTGGTGAATGAATTTACAAATGAATGACGTGAAATATTAAGATAGGTTCAATGACATGGAAATCAATCAAAATACATATTTTTATTATATATACCCCCAATACTCACTAGATCTCTCAGTGAGAGAGATTACAACAGTCGCCTTGTTGTAACACATTGATCATAGATTGCTTAAATGTCATTTAGGATTCAATAACATTCAGACTCTAATTTTGCAATTAATCATTGTAGTTTTACTTGTTCATTTAAAGATACTATGTTTAAGTTTGCAATGTCACACTCATTTAAATTAGCGTTGATGAAAACGTTATTAGGCCTACTCAATCAAATGCTGTGAAATGCTGGTCTAATTTTAGAACCTAAATTTTGAACAATAACATTTAGATCAGGTGATGGCATAAGTTCAACCCGTAATGTTTCGAATAAAAATATTCATCTTCAACCGAAAGTTGTCTCGCTATCTACAATCTTCAGTGGCTGAAATGACTTAACATGTTCATTAAATTCGAGATCGCTTGAAAAATGTTTATTATGAGTTTCATTTGGGATGGTATTTTGACATGTAGATGTTTCGTTTAATATATTTCGAAATATTTTATAAAATCTACTAATTTTAATTGACATTGAGATTCATGGAATGCGGTGGAAATTCACACCTTTTAATGCCTAAAAATGAAACTAAACACCAGGGTGTTAACAAAGATCACGATATCGTAAACATTTAACACGCTGAAATATTTTTGTTTTGTCCTAATCCTTAGATACTAAAGTTATCTCTTTCTGATATATTTGAATACCTATGTCATGGGTCGACGGCCATTTAAAATATTTTAATTCTTGCAGTGCGTGGGCCATCGTTATATGTCAGAATCTGACGTATAAAGACGGTCGTGTGTATATATATATATATATATATACGCCTAGAATGGCTATGTAGGATATTTACTTACAAGATAATTTATTTATAATATAGAGACAGGCTGGGTGTGTGGTGGCTGTATATAAGTTAGCTAGTGAAATAGTTAAAGTTAGTATTTGATCTCACTAACTATATTATGCTTTACCTGAGAATCATTTTTATCTCTGTCCATGCTGTTATTAATTTGCAGATATGGGTGAATGTGAGCTCAGACAAGTTCCTAATATCCACCAATAATCGTGTTAATATAGTAACAAATTGACGTGTAATAAAGATATAACTCTATGACGAACCCAATGAAATGTAGTTTAGTTAGTTTTTTCCTTGCATGGGGCTAACGCACATAAGAAATTATCTTTTTTTTTCAAATAACACGAAATTAAAGTATGTTTTTAGGGCTGTATGTGAAGGTTATATACACACAATTTCAACTGTAAATAACAATTACATAAGTGTTACATAAGTAATTGATACAACTCCCCAACAAAATGTAACGCCTCATTTAGCAATTCCTCATGTTTTATTAATTTGGAACCAAATATTGGAAATTTGCGGTGATCAAATTGTTTCACTGTGAGAACCGCCATTCCTTTTGATCTGCTAATAATACGTTGTATAAACGATAATTGTCGTCATTAATACTTTGAGGTTAAGTTTATCACGGAGCATATTATGGGCTGTGAGGAATTCAGAAAATATAGTAAGTACGGTCACTTGAATATACTGAGTTTTCTGAGAGTGCCAATCATTATGAGTAGATAAGGAGATTGGGAGATACAGAGAGTGATAGACGGAGAGACATATATTGTTGTTATTAGACTAAAACTTACGGTTGTTGTTAACAGTGAATGATGACCATGACAGCCTTAGGTTGTGATCAGATAATGTATTCAACGCTATTCCCATGTATGTCAGTAGATAGTGGACCAGAGTTCAAAACCTCCTATCAGCATAATAATATCTACAGAAAATAAGTATCCAGACTACCTGCTCTATTTTGCGTATTGAACAAATTAATGACGAATAATCGTCGATATATAATGTTCATTCTGGGAAAGACGACAATTCAAAATATTACCACTCATGCCGAAAATGTTAGTATTATTTTTTATTATTTTTAAAGCGACATTTTTGTTTGTCTAGCTCCAAGTGAAAAGCAGAGTTATTTTGAAAGATATATTGCCTAAATCTGCTAAATAATAAATCGGAGGTATTAAATCAAACGTGCCATTGCAAGGATAAATATAGCTCAATTCAACTGTATATGCCGCCCGGTTGAAACCAAAAGATCATATCTGCCATCACATTTTAGTTCCAACAAGATGATATACAGTTTTCGTGAGATACTGGTTCCCTCCCTTGGGCCGCCTACATGTAGCATGTGCAGTGAAGGTTTAAACTCTCTCCCACCTAAATGCACTCTTGTTTAATCACCGTAAGATTCATTAAGATACCTGTTATAGACACTGTTGTTATGGAGATATTTGTTTGTTACTCTCTTCATTATAATTATGTTTGCTTTACTTTGATTTTATTCAGCCCGGCTAATATTATAATTTATATTTTAGAAGAGCTGAAGATATATAATTTTTAATGTGATATTTATATCCGTAGAAGAAAGGTGTTCTCTGGCGCCACAAGGGTTATTTTAAAAAAATAACGAAAGAACCAGCAGTAAACATTGGTTTAAGGTTGGTCCAACATATTTAACGTTGGCTCAACGTTAAACCAACGTTTTGTGTCAGTTCGTGGTAATGTAGTGTATAGCTATGAGTTTTGTTCTCGTAGAACTAATCTAGTCAATGATTGAGGTTTTAGTTGAGAATAAGGCACTGGATTCACCATATATCAAGTGGTCACCTTTGACAATGGATCTCTCTATCATCAAGTATCAGTGATTACTATATACTAGAGACTCGTATCTTCGTCTTCAAATATTTTATAAGCATCAAACAATCGGGCTTCAGTTTATATGTTGTCATATGCAACTATTATGGAGTACATGTATTCTAAAAATAGAAGAATTCCACCTGGACATTTCAATTCTGATCCATGAATCGCTATTATGAACGATGAATTTGCTAATGATTAGCATTATTTTTATGTTTATTATTCGGAATGAAATTTTACAACAGATTCTTTATTGAATGTCTATAAATTAAATTAGTAAATAGCTAACAGTTTGTTGTCATATGCTGAAAATGAAAGGCCTAGAAGTGTCATGTGATTGTTACTTATTAAAATGTAACCTATTGTTGGGCAAACTTATCTGAATTCGGGCCAGCATTGGACAATTATTTCCACTTTGACGTATTTCTAGCACATTGTCGCGTTATAAAAGTTAACTCATTGAGACTCAGTGATTTTCAACTAGAGATCACACCCTGGACTGTTTTCACTGTGCACTCCTTGGCTAAGTCACCAACTTTACTGTCAAAATATGCCAAATCATGCTAATACAGTGCAATATATAATTGTTTTATACACAAACTTTGTAAAGGTTGAAATATTGTAAGTATCAACGTATCGTTCACATACATATATATAATGTATATATATATATATAATATAAAAAAATAGATTAAATGGAAGATTTTATATAAATATTATGAAGTTTATTAATATCAAGTCATAGCATCACCTACTCGGAGACTAACTGGTATTACCGATGTTACTGAATCATTTAGCAAGATATACTGTAAATCTGTTATAGGAAATACATATTTCTTATGATTTTTGATGCAATGAAGGGAGGCAAACACAAGACGTTGTACCAACGTTGTGACAACGTCTTCTGAGTGCCGGAATGTCACTTGATATGTACAGTAATTGTATCTTGGAAGCTTTTCACAGCCACCGCTGGCTCACTACAATTGCTTTCATAATCTACCTTGTAACTTGATGGTAGACGTAAACATGTGTCACATTTTCAATCTGATAATGACCGCATTCAATAAATGTGTCTGTTACATTGTGTTTGTTTCTACTTTCTGTTAATAAACTTGCTGAATATTAACAATCCTAAATGAAAAGTGATCTGCATCAATAATAAACACCTAACTTTTAAAGAAAAAATCAGAAATTTTCCTTTAAAATGCTAAATTGACCCCGGGCGACCCTTCCTTTTTCAGATCCTTTCTCCGTCACTGATTTCTGTCCATCTTGCATCCGATTTGCGACATGACGTTCTATTTTCGTCACGAAAAGCGAGTAAAAAGTCAGGAATTATTAGTCACTATTTCTGTTCAGTGTCGGATCTAGAGAGGGGGGGGGGGCGGTTAGGTGATGCAGTAACCAAAAAACCCTCTGCCCTCCAAACCTCAACCTCATTTATCTGTTTATGAAATCCTGTGTGCCTTCCGTGACGGGCGGGGGCCCTAGGGCAGTGGTTAGCACCGCTGCTTTTTCACGCTACAGTTCGGGCTTCGTTTCCAGGTCTCGGCGGTTTGAAAGAAACAATAATGTTTCTCGACTTCCCCATCTACTCGTGAAACTCAGTATTGTGGTGAGCCTCCGTGTCCGAGAGGTGGCGCGCTCGGCCTAAAATCTCCAGGGTTTGAATTTCGAATCCTGTATCTGGAGGGCGGTGTCATCTCACAATCCTCGGGAGGTTCTCCTGTATTAGCACAAAAGTGGCAGAAAGCCTGATTCATTTCATTTCCCTTCCGTGACTTTCTGCTATAAACGACGAATCATGCCAGTTGATAAAAGCGCTTATCAAACAGCGTCAGCGATATAACTTTCTGTAACTTTCTATAACTATAACGTCGCAGATTTTACCCATAGGTGATCCAGGTTTTGGGCTTATGTATAGAATATACCATCATCTGTCCTTACTGCATTGCTGGAAACAGAAACTAAACTAAATTTGTCGCAGTCCAATCAGAGACAGAGATGATGGTTAAGGTCAATGGATCTCATTTACGTAAGCGTTTTAATTTATTACGTCATTACAGTGTATCTCCTTGCCCTTTGTTCCTGAAATATACAATTACTTGGTAAACTGGAGACAAATAGAATAATGTAGCCTTTTAAAGTGCAAAAGGGCTTTGCCTGCTGATATCAACAAGTTTGATAACTTGATAATCACACTCAACCCTTTCGGCGCGGGGACCGTCGTTATACGTCAGAATCTGCGTCTGTAGACGGCAGATTCTGACGTATAGGCCTTAGACGGTCCCCGCACTAAAAGAATTAAAATGTTTCTAATGGTCGTAGATCCATAACATAGATATTCGAATGAATCAGAAAGAAATTTATGATGATTTAAAATTCAAAAAACCTTTTGGTATTCATAGTTTATAGAAAAGAATCCGCGTTGTAGGGGGTTAAGCATAGTATTGTACAAGTATATAGACGTGCTGATACCACCACAAACGGTCATCGTGTTTCAGTGTGGGTGATGGAGTCATGTATTGTCAGACGTCACCGTATTAAAAATCAGGACATTGATATTATATCATATGATCACATAAACAAATAAAAAGTTTATTTCTAATTTGTGAGGGTTGTTCGCTCTGTTCCTGGCGTCGTGGGAGTATACATTTATTTATTTTATTTTGATGTTAGCCACCTTAACATTAAAGCAGCTCCTTGGGATGACATCTATTTTCGTTTTTGGTATTGTAATAAAGTAGTGTATCCCCCAGATCATGATTTTATTTTTTCAGAGTTTTTAGATTTAAAAAAATATTTTTTATCAACATATGTATGAATCCGCTTGAAACCCAAACAAACTTGTATACCTAACCACTTGCTAAAGGACGGTTGAATGTTCCTACAGCATCGGGCCACATGTTGATGCCGTCGGCCCAGCGTTGGGCAGACAATCAGTGTTACAGGTGTACCCCCCATGTCCTGACTATAAGACACCAATTAGCGGCGATTGCTTTTATCTCACCGTCCAGGACGTCCTCCTGAGGGGCTGTCCAGGGGTTAATTTGTCTAGTGTAGCGGAGCAGTCTGCTACACAATGATAAGTTGGTGTATCAATTTTTCGCATGAAGAATAGTAGTTTAGTACATGCAAATTTGCTACACGATTTTTTTGGGACAAATTATTCCCTGCCGTCTGATATCGTCATGATCTGCAGGCTGGGGGACCGTCTCATGTCGTCAGGACCTGCAGGATGCTGGCAGCGGGACTTAATTCTCCCCGGGCATGTGGTGGCCCCGATTTGTCACTCAACCATACAAGTACCACGGACAGAACTATTGGTACGACAATTAGGTGTAGTTCCAACTTAACATTTTAGTTTCGAATTTTAGTTTACCATGTATGCAAAATGTCACTAATATCCTTGCAGTGATGTTGTTAATATACTAGTGTCTGGTCTTGACGATATATCAGGATCAGGATGATATACTCTCTCCCGTTTATCACAGACGATTCCCAGATCTACACCACTTCATTATCTTGTCACTGATCACTCTAAATTCGATTGAAGATGTTTCCTAAGTCCTCCATACATAACTACGCGCAAGAAAGCTTGAGGCCATACCACGTCCCTTATACAAAACACGCCAGATCCCCGTTGCTTCAACGTGAGATGATGTATCACGATATATTTATTATATTTTGCAACAGAGACGTTGCCGCAACGTCAGCAGAATTTCAGCCACGTACACTGATGGTATCCATTCGGCGATGGCACAAAAACCATGTTCATATTGCGTTCTCCAAATCGATCGGTGACGTGCTCTGCAGATTGTTTCAGACTGGCTGCAACATGAGTTTTCTGTTGGCCCAACGACAACTATAAAATAGCAGTGTGCGAACGGTAATGTTGTCTGAAAGACGCGACCTGAGCAACCCACTGGGCACTAGACGTTGTTGTGACAACAACGTCTTGCGCCGATCGAGAAGGTGCCAGACCCCTGTCGCAACGACACATTTGCACAACGTTTGACCAATATCTAAGACACTGCCTCACAATTTGATGTACTAGTTATCGCAATAATGATCCCAACGCTGTTTCACTGTTGGGCCACCGTCTACGACGCTGGCCAAACATCGAAACAGACCTGGATGATCGTATCTTGTTTGCGTTCTGGCTGCAGGGTAATGCAGACTTGGCAATGTGCTAGACCACCTCCTGGATGGCCTCACAAGAGACATCCGTGGTGCGACACATTATGTGCTAACTGATCGCTCCTCAGACACCAGAAACTAACCCAATGATGGCTTAATGCTGGGCCAGTGTCGCAGGCGGACTGGACCAACCCTAATCCAGCATTGGTTTAGTTTATCCTACTTACTGAGACTGTTTCTTGTTCAAAGTCCGGAGTCCTATTATATATTTATAATAATTACACCCAATTGTACGCTTTCGTAAGCTGGTGTATCTCCTGTAGGACCACCACTGACAGCACCTATCTATTATTCTCCTGGCAAATAATACTTTTATATTTCAATTTCAGACCTTATTATGATCGGAGTTTGACAGCAGCTATCTATTTATCTAAGTTTGGAAAATAATCCCTTGATTATTCTGATTTTACGCCTTGTTTTGAACAAATTCTTAACCTCTGATTGATATGACCTTTTATGTAATATATAATTAGAGATACACGCATATAAATTATAGATACACGCATTATATATTTCTATCAAGAGAATATAACCCTCTCTGTTTTCCAATAAAACCTTGCTGCCTTCATTTAAATTTGTACAAAAACCGTACCAGGATTAGTTATATATGTAGTCGACTAAGCATAAGCTGCAGCACAGCCGTGTGTTATATCAGAAGGTCAACAGGCAGGCAGCCACGCCCGTCATCTATGAACACACACTAACTAATCAAACCCGCTATTTTACTCCCTTGAATACAGTAAGATCAATCAGGTCTGGACTTCTAAAAGCCAAAAGGCAGTAGTTGCTTACTTTTTTAAGTAAGTAGTTATCGCTTTTTGTCTTTGCCCTGCTGTATTGAGTATGGAAACTGATCCGGCTATGCACACTGATGCGCATGCCTGGCCAGTCCCCAGGGTCCAGTATCCACGTAACATTCTGAATCCCGTCTGCTGAACACTGATCCTTATTAACCCCCTCAACGCTAGAGTATTTGTTGTATAAACCATGGAGACCAAAGAGGGTTTTTTCAATTTAATATTACCATAAACAGATAAAAGTCTTAATCAGCTCCTTCCGCTTCGTTTGAATATCTATGTTACGGGTCTACAGCTATCAGAGTGGTTATTTCTTCCAGTGCGGGGATCGACATTAGATATATGTCAAATTCTGACGTCTAAAGTCGGTCCCCACGCTTTAAGAGTTAATAAACAAAATTGGCCGAGTATGAATAATATCGGGTACTTTGCTAATATTATGAGTGGCTCGCTTTTAGATATGTGGTCATCATTTGTCGTACATTATCAATTAGAAGGTGATATATACATGTAGATACTTTCAAGATTTGATGGATTCAGTACTTCAAAGCTCAGCAGTCGGCTTTGTAGCTACATGTTCTTGGCATTTCGCGGATTACATCACTGGCAACAGTTGCTGATCAGACTTGTCACGCAAACCGTAAATCCTTTACAGAAAGAGGATTTCCTCGGTATATTTCGTTTGAAAAAAGCATTGTGATCAGCAAAGTAATCTTCTATGTGACATTTCAATTTTTCTATTGTTATCCCATGTTTTGCGCTAAGCCTCAGAAGGACATGACAGATAATAGCTCTCTCGTGCAACCATCGCTATAATGCATACCGGTATGGGCTATTTATGGGCTTTTGTGTCTCATGTGATTTCTAATGCAATTCACAGCCTTTCTCACAGCAAGAACATTTGACCTCCCCATTGGTCTCCTGGTATTGTCAGTTGTCTTTGGGACACTGTGAGATTGAGGCTGTTTTGATGTCAAATATACAAGCAGGGATATTATTGGTCATTTGTTGATTTTTAGAATAACTGTTGTTTCACACTGCTGAACCAGCATGGGGGATAATTTCTGTATTTACAGTCTATTTTCTCGATGCCTGCCCAGCTTTAGACGCTCGTGTTCTAATGACTGTGATTTCTTGGCTCTGGGCGTTGTCCATTGCTCTGTCCACCTCTGTCCAGCACGCATGCCTTGACCTTGACGAATGTCATCACAAAGGGCACATGTGAGCTTACCCTCCAAGTTCCATAGTTTGTCCCCATGAGAATTCAAGTGACACACCTCCAGTTGTTCAGCACAGTCGATTTTTTAATCCTTTCAATGCGGGATCATCTTTAGACGTCTAATATAACGTCGATCCCCGCACCGAAGTAATTAAAATATACATTTTAAAAATATATTTTAACATAGGTATTCAAATGAAGCGGAAAGAGCTGACTAAGACATTTATGACATTTAAAAATTGAAAAAACTTTTAATTTCCATAGTTTATACAAATATAATTCAGTGCTTTAGGTGCTTTCTTACGGTAAATTAGTATTGTACAATGTGTACGAGGTGCACTCAACTTGAATATACTGATGATAAGGAATTGACCGTCACTTGTATCACGTGGCTGAATTAGCTAATCTCCAAACCTCATTCACATAAGCCACTTGGATCACCCTCAGCGGATTTATGCACTAAGTGACTTATTTTCAAGAAAAAATATTTAATAACTCTTAAACCGCCAAGCAAGACTAAAGTCGTTTTAAATCATTTTTTTCAGATTAAACTCCTGGTATTGGGAATGGAATGAGTGGCTAAGACATTAAGATTTGCAAATGTTTAATCTGAAATGAAACAAAAATGAGTAATTTTCACCCACTCGAAGTTGTAGGTCCGGGTAAAGAGACACAACTTCAAGTGAGTGAAAAACTCACTATATTTCTTAAGGTGAATAAAAATAAAGCAGCGAATGTGATTAATAACTTTGGGGAGGGGGGGAAGTATCGCGATCCTTTTTTTTATTTAATCAATCAACTAATTTTATAAATTTACAGACACATTTGCAAGCGTACACTGCATGCATGTCTGTATTATATAAGGATATATATATATAAATGTAGATCCTATGAAATAAAGCTATGTCTATTGTTTAGTGTATATTGCAGTGATTAGACTGTACATTATGTGATATTCAATGTTTGTTTTAATGCTTGGTCAATGTGATGAGCCGCTTTAACTTGTGTTATATTATCAACCATGGTGACATTAGCTGCAGGCTGGTTATTTATTGGAGGAATGAAACCATTTGTTGATCAAAGTCTGCGAATAACAGCAACTCAGGAGACAAGGGACGTGTGCACTGTGCTTTATGATGTTTGTAACATATTGACCTCTGGCTAACCATACACCACTTTGACGGGGACCCTAGGGTAGTGGTTAGCACCGCTGCCTTTCACGCCTTTCACGGGTTCGGTTCCCGGTCTCGGCGGCTTCAAAGAAACAAAAAATGTTTCTTCCCCATCTACGTGTGAAAGTCAGTATTGTGGGGTGCCTCCGTGACCGAGAGGTAGCGTGCTCGGCCTCAGACCGCCAGGGCTCGAATTTCGAATCCTGTGTCTGGAGGACAGTGTCATCTCAATCATCTCACCACCCTCAGGAGGTTCTCCTGGCCCAGTTTAGCCTATATGTGAACAAAGGTGGCCTAAAGCCCGATTCATTTCATTACCATACACCACTTTCTGTGTGAGTGACGTAATAAAGGATATTTATTTACGTCATCGCATTAACACACAGGCACTAGATTACCTGGCCTAACATGCTGTGATGCCCTTGCACCATTGCGTGCTCCAGTATTGAGAGTATATCGATTCGACATTGTGGGGGGCCTCCGTGACCAACAGGTAGCATGCTCAGTGTGAAAACGCCTGTGCTCGAACTCCATATCCTGACTATAATTTTACCATCTTAGCACTTATAACGCTGATATATTTTTGGATACACCATAGAGAACAAAGGTTTTTTTTTCAATTAAAAATCATCATTAATGTCTCAGTTAGCTCAGCTAGCTTCATTTAAATAACTATAATTTATGTTATGGGTCTACGTTAATGATAAATATTCGACTCTTTCAATGCGGGGATCGACTTTAAACGTCAGAATCTGACGAATATAATTGGTCCCCGCTCTCAAAGGGTTAATCATGTCAATTAAACTGGTTCGGGATGTTTAGTCTGTGTGCATAGTTGGTTGAAATATCCCATTCTTCATACATTTATTCATTGATTCATTGATTCATTGATTCATTGATTCATTGATTCATTGATTCATTGATTCATTGATTCATTCATTCATTCATTCATTCATTCATTCATTCATTCATTCATTCATTCATTCATTCATTCATTCATTCATTCATTCATTCATTTAAGCATCCATTCATTCAAGCATTCATTCATTCATTCATTCATTCATTCATTTTAATTCCAACATATGGCATATTAGTCACCGCTTGTGGATCAAGTGCGCGAATAGAAAACTGTATCAAGATTTGCTTCATGAATAAAATCATATGTAGCTACATTGATTGACGTTATTAATAATTATGAAAATTAAATCCCGCCTAATCCACTGTGATGGAATATATTTATATAATTTTTGTTTAAATTAATTTGCGGTTTACTGTTTTCATTCATGCATATTGGAGCTCTGAATGGCTGCACATATGCCTACGTTGGCCCAATTCTGTTTCAGTGATGTTGGCTCAACATTACAGCAGAAGCGTCTGAAAGACTTATTATTGAAATAATTAGCGCAGCAGATGAGTTGTTGTGTTATTTAGACGTAGCAAACAGCATGATTAGTACATCCATCCTCTAGAAAAAAAAGACTCGTGAGGCCACATTACACAAAAACCGCCCGCTCCGCTCTTTTCGACTACGCTTTGTCTGATTATCCAAATGAAAGGTTTCCGAGATAAGTATGTTGTTGTAATAATATTATCAGTTGCTTTTTTTCTGTTTGCTTTATTTTTAGTGAGAAGAGCATTTTTGTTTAACGCAGACACCATCCAGTAGATGTATGTAAACATATTTATTTGATGTAGTCTACGTGTTGTGTCAAAGAGCTGAATCAATAATGAACTAGTACCGTAGATCATACTAGGTTATTATGCGTTCTATAATCTGTGATACGAATTAAACTCCAACATAACTTCTACAGACATTTTTGAATCGGTGCAAAATTTAAAAAATCTTATCTCAGATAGATTCAGGTGGCAACAATTCCACACACAATAATAAGATGACACTGCGGTGACGTAAGATAGGAAAAAACATTGAACAGAAAAAAATAAGGTTAACCCTTTTAGGCCTAAAATCTTCATGCACTACGAGCCGAGAATAATAGCTATCACAATTGTCGATTTTCAGTGAATGAAAATGGACGGAAGTGAGTGACCATGGTGACATATTAAATACATTTGCCATACTAATTATTTTATTTTTGAAACATATTCATAAGAATGTTCCTCTTAAGTATAATCTTCAGGTGTAGAATATTTGTATATATGTAAAATACTGCTTTGGGGCATCGTGAGAGGTTGAATGGTTGATTTTCCTCTTTTATTATAGTAGATCCTATCTCTACTACTACCCTGGGCAGGAGATCCAATACAGATAACAGTCTGGTAGCAGGCGTAATTAAATTGCTGCAAGTTTCTATTCGAGACATCTTACTGTCTGATCTCTCCCTGCTGTCTGAATAATTGTAAGAAACACCCCCCCCCCCTCCCCCTCGTCGTCGGGATAAACCAAATACGCATTGATCGGACAAAAAAGTACAGCACACAATGCGAGTGTAGAGATGTACTTGTGTAAACAAGACTATTTTGAAAATATATCACCCTTTAAAACTGGGTGATTGGCTCCAATGGCTCATTTGGTCCGGTTGTTGCTCAATACTGTTCAAAGGCCCGTCGTGTACAGTGCTGTCTATGGTACTGTGCACTATGAAGAACCCGTGAAGTCATTCGAAAAGAATAGGGCAAAGTCTCGACTTCGGACTTCCTTCTGTCGCGAAATTGCCATGATTGTGCAGCAAGCGACGTGAACCAACATCCACTCAATCTAAAGCTGGTTGCATATTCATACGTTATGAAATGTTCATTCTGAAGTATTTGTTTTTGTTTTCCTGTGGTACACATAAAGAGTCTTTGTTCACTATGTGTAGGGCCTACTACAAGTTAACCATGTTAACAGAAAAAAATGTTTCAATTGTGTATATGTCTGTCTTTGGGACTGAAAAGGTCAATCCCGATATATCCATTCTTTTTCTATTTTTGAGACGCGTCCAAATTGTTTTTGTTTATTTGCTTAATCAATGGACAATTACACTAGTGCAATGTTACGTATTCCCTAAGGGAACTCTACAGTAGTTGGTGCATTGGTACAATATCATACTGTTATTGAGCGTAGAAGTTGTCTGATGCCCCTAGACAGAGATAATGTCACTATGCTGAGGACAAATTAGATTTGATCAAGTAGCGGACGTGTTTGGTAGATCCCTGGTCAGTGTCCAGATGGGCATTGTTAACCTTTGACCTACCATTACCAGCTCCTGGAATCACACCACTCTGATCACACTAACTAAATTTATTACGGGTCCAACGATCAGTCTGCGTTGATTCCATGTTGTTTTTTGCCTTTCACGCCAGAGTTCGGGGTTCGGTTCCCGGTCTCGGCGGTTTGAAAGAAACAAAAATGTTTCTTCCCCATCCACGTGTGAAAGTCAGTATTGTGGGGAGCCTCCGTGACCGAGAGGTAGCGTGCTCGGCCTCAGACCGCTAGGGCTCGAATTTCGAATCCTGTGTCTGGAGGACAGTGTCATCTCAATCATCTCACCATCCTCAGGAGGTTCTCCTGGCCCAGTTTAGCCTATATGTGCACAAAGGTGGCTTAAAGCCCGATTCATTTCATTTCATTTACATACCGTCGAGGACTAGAGAATAATAATGCTAATCGATTTATGATCAGGAGCTTCTGGGAGATAGAACATGTAATGCGGGGATAATTAAGATCCCTGTGATATAACGGGAAGTGTCTGGCGACGTCCATTGTTCATAGTCAGTCCGGGCCACCCTCTGTGTCCTGGGTCACATCATGGGAAATGTCAATATTTATCAAAACAAGAGTTGTAATAACGCAATTCGTCACTGAATAAACATGAAATTGACAAGCCACAGACCTGAGCGTACAAATACGTTCCCTTGGATATGAAAGGGTGTATCTGCCACCTAACAAAGTGGCAGATACACCCTTTCATATCCAAGGGGAAGTCATATGCTTGCGATCGGACTAACACAGAACGTGTATAACGGGCGCCTAGAAATAGACTGTTACAAATATGCAGTAGCAGGGGCGACTGATTATGAATTATACTAGCTTCATAATGGACTCGGCAAGTTTATGTGCTTTAAATACTGCTATAATCAGATAATATCTCACTCAGGGTGTTATACATTCACTATCGTAGGCGAAAAGTTCAACTGAGCTAGGTGCGTAAACTTGTAAATATGATATTCATGTGTACTTAAAAAAGCTATGTTGAAGTGAAAACACAAAAAAGAATGACACCGTCACATATCAGCAGGCGAGATGACTTGATCCTTAGTCGTATTTAGGCATCCCACCGGGAAACGTGGTATCCTTGAAAGGCATTTCAGGATGCCGGAAGCTCCCGGAAGTTGCGGGAAATTCCCGTCCGCCCAATTATCGAGATCAGGGCTGGCCGGGTCAGAGGGCGATCTTCTGTCAGACCAGGGTTCCGTTTCTGCCATTTTAGTCCGGACTCCGTAAAGTGATGGGTGACTGTCAACATCCCCTACAATTAGAGGGGTCTATACAAAGTGACGCCCTAATCAATTTTCAAAAACCTTCACAATGAGAGGTTGTCTACGAAATACGCACTGGTCAACATTTAATAACTTTGACAATTAGCATGATTTATAATTAGAGGCATTTCTACAAAACACGCAATGGTCAACTTTCAACAACTAACACTTAGCATGATTAGAGGCTGTCTACAAAACACGCACTGATCAACTTTCAACACCCGCTGCAATTAGATGTGGTTTACAAAAACCACACTGTCACCTTATCTGCTTATTGCACACACTGATCAGATACGAGTTTTAACAAAAACACGCACTCGTCAACTTTCCAGGTCAGTCGACACTCAACCAACAAACACGAGGCACGAAAGCAATGCTGGCTTAACATTGGGCCAACGTCGCAGACGGTGGCCCAATGGTAAACCAAAAATGCCGATAACTTTTTAATGCCAGAGTGGAAAATTATCTGAGCATGCGATCATATAGCTGAAATGTTACTGATTCTAATAAACCTATTATATCATGTAGACATATTCGTCTTTCGATGTGAATCTACTATCAACACAGGTTCTATGGCCTTAAAACTTTACCACGTGTTTGTCTTGTTTACTTTGTGTAACACGCTCCAGTGATGCCAGGAACCTCATGATCTGATCATCTCCAGAAGGGGCACTGACTGGCACTGTTGAGCATGATATACATTTTATCACAAACAATCAGACGAAGTTGAACAATTAGGCATATGCATTCACTTTGTCAAAGCATACTTCACATGGAGTGATACGAGTAGCTTGTACATGCTCAGAGATGCTGTATGGATGCGCTCAATAACATTATTTCACCAACCATGTATGACTTTTACCTTTACTGTCACTACATTTCCAACTGTTACAGAAATAGTTTGATTATTTTATCAAATCTTATCTTATATTATCTAGAAAATTATATATTTAGCATTGTCAGTGCACATGGTGCTATCACCGTTGCAGTTGTTGTTGTTTCTGGCTGTGTTGTTGTTGTTCTTTCTCCTGAGGATTTGGCTGTACAAACACGAGACCAGCCAAAAACCACCCAGCAAACACAAGATGTCAACTCTATGTTGATTTGATGTTGAGTCAACGTCATAGACAGTGGCCCAATATTAAACCAACATGGAGTAAACATACTGCAAGCATGAGTCTTACCAAATACCACCCAGAAGACACAAGACGTCAACTCTATGTTGGTTTGATGTTGAGTCAACATCATAGACAGTGGCCCAGTATTAAACCAACCTGGAATAAGCATACTGTCTTTGCTGTGAAATCACTTGTGGCTCATGATGCAATGTTGTTTTAATGCTGGGCCAGCGTCGCAGATAAAGTGCCAACATTAAACCACCATTTGGTCAAAGTTTCTTGTTTACAAGGAATACCAACATTTGCGACAATATCCCAACGTTAATGGAAAGCTGTGAAAGCATTTCGCTCAAATCCCACCATCCTTGAAACGTGTAATAAAACCCAAGCTGATAAACTTTGGCCCAATAGTGAGATAACGTTGTCCAACACGTGAAGATACCTGGTGTACAGCCCAGACAACCTTCAGCGGAGGAGCATAGAGATCTAAATATAACTCATATCCGGAATACCATCTGAATTCCTGCAGAGAATGATCTAATACTCTTAATCATGTCCAGTTACAATAATATTAGCTGGCTTATGTACGTGTGCACGAAGGAAAGACTGCAGGCAACCGAACCCTGTAATTTAAAATTTAATGAATCTATATCTGATATGGATGAATTTTTTTTTTTAACGCTCTGGATTTCAAGTTATGGCGAAGTATGCTGTTGCTATGCAATATTTTATTATGGCACTGAGAGCTTATATAGCTCATTTAATAAAACAGCTTACACCAGAATCAGATGCGCGAGCTGTACTTGATGCTACGACACTAGCTGCACTAACCATTAAGTGTTTTATTGGACAGCAAAGCAATAATTATTGTCTTGTCTATCAGCCACACGACTCGATACGTTGCTTATCAATGCTCATCAAAATCAAGCTAATCCAAACCCAGTGCAAACGGCAAATTGAACCAATGCTGGTTTATTGTTGGGCCAGCGTCGCAGACGACAGGCCAACATTAAGCTGATATTACTTCAATGTGTCGTGTTCACTGCGACAGCTACTTCGATGTGAAATTTATTTTAAATCATAAGTAATTTGTAGAATATTTGTTCCTATTAAAACAACTATTCTGTGAAGCTCTATACGTAGACATTTTCCTTAGATTAGTGAAAATAAATCATGATTTCCGCTTGGATATATCGAAGGGAGTCATGTTGACAACATATTAAATGCCGTCGATATTCTCAATGAAAATGAGTTGGCTGGTGCTATGTCAAATGCTTTCACCCCCGGCTTTTATCATGATGACATAAAAATTTATTGTTATGGCCATCCTCTTATTACTGTGCCGCTTCGTGACATGGTGATTTCACCCAATATTGTTTATCCCGACTGTTATATTTTGTCAGCGTTATTCCGTCTGCGTAGTAGAGTTGTTGTTGCAGATATTTTCATGGTTATCTGTATTATTATTACGTCATTTTGCATGCTCCCATTTACATACAAAATGGTGACCAAGTCGTAAGTTATACAAATATGTAATCTATTTTACTGTCCTTGCTTAGTGTCAGATAGTGTTGTGGTGCTATTGATGGGTCTCCACTGTGATGACTGTCATTTCACACCCAGACAGTGGTGTGTTGCTAGTGACGGGTCTCCACTGTGATGACTGTCATTTCACACCCAGACAGACAGAGGTGTGGTGATATTGACGGGTCTCCACTGTGATGACTGTCATTTCACACCCAGACAGACAGTGGTGTGGTGCTAGTGACGGGTCTCCACTGTGATGACTGTCATTTCACACCCAGACAGTGGTGTGGTGCTATTGACGGGTCTCCACTGTGATGACTGTCATTTCACCCAGACAGACAGTGGTGTGGTGCTAGTGACGGGTCTCCACTGTGATGAATGTCATTTCACACCCAGACAGTGGTGTGGTGTTATTGACGGATCTCCACTGTGATGACTGTCATTTCACACCCAGACAGACAGTTGTGTGGTGCTAGTGACGGGTCTCCACTGTGATGACTGTCATTTCACACCCAGACAGTGGTGTGTTGCTAGTGACGGGTCTCCACTGTGATGACTGTCATTTCACACCCAGACAGACAGAGGTGTGGTGATATTGACGGGTCTCCACTGTGATGACTGTCATTTCACACCCAGACAGACAGTGGTGTGGTGCTAGTGACGGGTCTCCACTGTGATGACTGTCATTTCACACCCAGACAGTGGTGTGGTGCTATTGACGGGTCTCCACTGTGATGACTGTCATTTCACCCAGACAGACAGTGGTGTGGTGCTAGTGACGGGTCTCCACTGTGATGAATGTCATTTCACACCCAGACAGTGGTGTGGTGTTATTGACGGATCTCCACTGTGATGACTGTCATTTCACACCCAGACAGACAGTTGTGTGGTGCTAGTGACGGGTCTCCACTGTGATGACTGTCATTTCGCACCCAGACAGTGGTGTGGTGCTAGTGACGGGTCTCCACTGTGATGACTGTCATTTCACACCCAGACAGTGGTGTGGTGCTAGTGACGGGTCTCCACTGTTATGACTGTCATTTCACACCCAGACAGTGGTGTGGTGCTATTGACGAGTCTCCACTGTGATGACTGTCATTTCACACCCAGACAGTGGTGTGGTGCTAGTGACGGGTCTCCACTGTGATGACTGTCATTTCACACCCAGACAGTGGTGTAGTGCTATTGACGAGTCTCCACTGTGATGACTGTCATTTCACACCCAGACAGTGGTGTGGTGCTATTGACGAGTCTCCACTGTGATGACTGTCATTTCACACCCAGACAGTGGTGTGGTGCTAGTGACGGGTCTCCACTGTGATGACTGTCATTTCACACCCAGACAGTGGTGTGGTGCTATTGACGAGTCTCCACTGTGATGACTGTCATTTCACACCCAGACAGTGGTGTGGTGCTATTGACGAGTCTCCACTGTGATGACTGTCATTTCACACCCAGACAGTGGTGTGGTGCTAGTGACGGGTCGCCCCTGTGATGACTGTCATTTCGCACCCAGACAGTGGTATGGTGCTATTGACGGGTCTCCACTGTGATGACTGTCATTTCACACCCAGAGAGGCTTATATGACTATTTAGGGGGAGGTCGTTGGCACTCTAAGCAGCCAATAAGCCGGTCATATATGTCCCTGACATAGCACAGTCCTCTACAGGACACCCTTTAATTTTCGGTCCTGACATAGCACAGTCCTCTCCAGGACCCTTCAATTCTTACTAAGCTACTGTATTTCATGGAAAATAATTTATCTATATTGGGGATAGAGATTTTATAATTTAGGCAATTGATACATAAAATGGTCTCTAAAAGCTCTATATCTAAAAAATATATCTCATAATTCCATAATTTGAGAGATTGTGTATACTGTAAATATCTATGGAAAATCCATGTTTATATGTCCTTAGAATTTAAAAAATATTTCCATTGTGAATGTGTTGGCTAAAGTAACGAGACTGAAGATGGATATGTATAATAAGGATTCAGATCATGTACTAGTCTTTATATTGAATGAGACAGTCAGGTCATCATCCGCAAGACGAGTGTCAAACCAAGGACAACATCACTAGGAAGGATGGCCAGACGGTAATCTTAGTGTTGTTTACATTTAGCAAATTCGTAAAAATAAAAAAAAATAGATAAAAAGAGGCATCATAAATCGGATGAAAAAACTAGATTTATAAAGAGAAGCATTAAGCACATCTGGCTTAAAATGTGACGGTGGTCTATTAATTACCGTTTTCTCTCTCGAGCATCGGTCACATAACACAAGTAGTGTGATTGATAAACCACTTGAAACCGTAAGAGGACTGATGGCGACTACACTGTCTTTGTCTTTCTTATTTTATTAGATCTTATGTAACATTTTAAAAAATGAAATAGCTCCTAAATTGGACTGGTAAACAGGTTGACATTAATTTCGCAAATCCGAGCCATTTTTAATCACTTGACATTGTGGATTGCTTTAGCGAGATTAAAAACTCAAGTGACTGAACATTTAAAATTATTAGAACTTTCAGAAGAGTATTGTTTTTAGAGAAATAATGTTTGCTCATTTGTGACAAGTCAAAATAAGGCGATTCCTGGTTCTCCTGGCTACGTCTCAGCTACTGTCCCTGAATGCATCAATCCACAGATTTCTGCCCCACTGCAACCAATCGGTATCCCCGCAATATCAGCTGCCTTGACATTTACAGCCGCCTTGAGTACCGCAGGTTGCTAAATAGACAGACAGAGAAGAGATAGCAACAAGATTGACCACCAAGACTACACAATGCTCGCCTGTCGTCGTTTTTTATTAATGTCACATTTTCATTTTGCTGGCTGCCAAATGAATAAATGATGTAATCGAGCCTAAGCCGGCCATGGAGGATTTCCAGCTATTAATTCACGCTGAAAATTAAGCGTGATCTAAAAATCCATGCCAACTGGCATTTCTCTGATTTCCAATCTTAGTATCACGATTGCTTATAGCTTTTTCTGCAACTCGCAATTACGTGACATCATGTCCGATATTGATGAGTGAGTGAGTGAGTGAGTGAGTGAGTGAGTGAGTGAGTGAGTAAGTGAGTGAATGAGTGAGTGAGTGAGTGAGTGAGTGAGTGAGTGAGTGAGTGAGTGAGTGAGTGAGTGAGTGAGTGAGTGAGTGAGTGAGTGAGTGAGTGAGTGAGTGAGTGAGTGAGTGAGTGAGTGAGTGAGTGCATTTCTCCGTATACTAAGTGAGCAATAGCCAGACATGAGAATGCAAAGGCTCAGCATTGGTTCTTTCTGCTGAACAGAACGACAACCATTTGAAAACAAGACAGCGCCCGTTCAGGGATCCGGTCTTGAGGCAATCCGTGGTCATCGATCCCTAATCCGGATTGGCTGCAGGCTGGCAAACCACAACATGATCCTGGAGGGGGGGGGGTATAGGTGGCCGGGGTATTAGTGTGAGAGGTAAACCTGGATCCAGAACAGATTTCACAGATCCGCTAATCTCTGGCTGCTTACGGACCACAAGGACTTCACGGCGGGTGCCAACATTGGGTCAACGTTGGTTTAAATGCTGGGTAAATGTCGGGGACGTCGGCCCAGACTTTCACCAGCGCTGGTCAGGTGTTATTTAGAGATTAATGCCTGATGGTCCTCCAGTGTTCTACAGTGACATCCACAGACGGATCTTACAGGAACATCAATCTCCTTAGAACTGTATTAAGAAACCACACAAAACATGTGTATGATCGAAGTCGTTTTGTATTTCGTATTGAAGTAATTAATGATTTATGTTAAGTAACACGTTCTAGTTAGGCCCTAAGCTATTATATGACGCAACATTTTTCTTAAGATTTCATGTTCAGCTTCATAACATATAACACATAACATATAACAAATAATAACTTGGACCCTTGTCTCAAATCGCATATTTTGGGACTTTATGTATAATCGATTTAATACCTCAGGAATTGTAATTATCACCCCGAGAGGTAAGAAGGTTACTGTCAGGCAGAAAGTTAAATGTATAAGTGGTACTTAGTATATGGATTATGTTCTAGCACTTCTAGCAACTTCTAGCAAGTTAATACTAACAACCTCCAACACTTGATCTGCACATTGACAATGTCGGGAGAACGTAACCAGAGTGTGCTTGTGTTAATTGTATTGTTAGCAAATCGTCTTTTTTATTGTTATCAGATAATTCGTCAGTGTTAACATGAATACTGTCAACTTATTTCCCAATATTTAGAGGGAAAACTGCTGGGCCGATGTGGAAACGGTGGTCCAGCATAATACAGGCACAGGTTGTTTAGATGGTTTTCTTGTGCCCCAGATTTTGTTGTGTTAGTTCTATTGTTATTAGGCTGTGTTATTATAGATCTGAGAGTACTTGGTTTTCTTCAGTACCATTGATTACAGGGAGCTCGATATGGTGATACTTGATCTCGCCTCTCGCTCTACCAGGATCAGGATATCAGTCCATTCACTATATTTACAGATCCATTCATGGCCGTAACGCCAGCAACTCAATCAGTTCCGTTTACGAAGGTCTGGTAAGACGAAGAGATCAATGGTCAGTGCTGAGAAAAAGCTCTGGTCAGGTGCTGTAGAAAAGCAAAATACAGGAACAGATCACTTTTTTGTGGTTGAGAGGAAGTTCATTGCACAGTTAATATAGTAGAGTCATGTAATGACAAGTACTTTCAGATGTCTGAATTGCCCTGCGCGTGAATCGGCACATATACCACAGGCAGCTCGGGGGCAATGTTTATACACAGGAGAGTCAAGTGTCACATTAGTGTGTTTCTCATAGCATTGTAATGCCTAGAAGCATCAGATCCATAAACTTAACCCTTTGTGTTTTAGGTCTGACAAACACACAGTGCATTATACGTCATTTAAGGAGAGAAAAAGCTAGGATTCGGTCCAATAAACAAAACTTACCTAAATTGATCATCCACATTAAACATCACAAAATGGGGTTCGTGGAATGGTGATAATATATGTTTTGATAGAGAAGTTGTTTTCAGCATATAAGTAAAATGTAAGATTTAAGTCACTACCCTTAAATGATTCGACATCGCAAACTCATCAGCGAGAAATAATCTGGCATTTTTAAGTTCACTGTCACATTATTTTTTCTTCTGATCTGATTAAAACACGTGATCAAATCAAATATAGCATTTGATATTTATAAACTATATGCTGATGAGTTCTATTTTCAGATAAATAACTCCTACACAAGAATATAAATAGCATGGACCTCGTAAGAGAAACCCTAACACAACACGTGAAGCAGAGCCAGCGTAATTCCATCTAGCTTTTATCATCAGATCATAGAACTATATATCATGACGAATAATATACACCAATAATAACTATTAATAACTACTCCACCACCAAGTTTAAGTCATGTGTGTCACAATGTCTAAATTTACAAACTATCATATACCCCGATGACCCACGCCCAGGTGGGATGACACCGTTTCAATGTCAGACAACCGTCAGGCAACGTCAATGCCTTTTGTTTTCACAACAATTTATGGTACACATGGTACAGATATAGTTTTGTTCTGAGTTTGACATTTTCAAGAAAAAAAAAATTTAGTGTGCAATTAAATTATTTGGTAATTTGAAATATTTTTCTGCTCATCTAAAGCAGGTAGATGGTTAAAGCTCATATCAATCCGTCTGTCAGACATCAGCCGTTCAGGAAATAGCCTTGATCCGTGTGGGTCCTGGTGTGTCCTGATTTATCCTGAATACTAAATCTCCCCCGTCACCACTCACCATCAGACAAATTGAGTGCAAAATAAATTTGCCTATTTTATGATCGCGGTGTTAAACGTCTGGTTGCGAGAGTACTTGTGCAGAGTGCTGAGGCTGATGAATCAAATCAAAGAAAGGTCTGTCTAATGCCGGGTCAATGCTAGGCCAACGTCTGCGTCACCGAGCTTCGAACCAACATTAATCTTGTGATGTATCAAATCAGGATCCGCACATGAGCCTGATTAAATGATCCCATCAATTCCCCATAATCCATCACTCAACACAGGTTATAGTTGGGCAGGAAGAAGGGGGTATTGTGAACGTAAAAATATCATAGAATACGATTTGCTATGTTAAAAAGTTTTCAAAATATCCCACATACATTTTTTATGCAAATTGGTGCTGCCATTAGTGCCGCCATTACTGTCATATCTCAGCCCAGACTGCAGATAGATCAACATTTAAAGTGTCTATCCCCATGTTTTGAGGGTCCAAGCGCATTATAAAACTATTTTTGAAGTGATCAGATGTATCTAACACATGCTAGTGTGCAAAATATTGCCGCCATTAACGAAAAGTGTTTCTCAATAGCTCGACCAATAATAAAGATAACTGCACATAACAAGTTTCCAGACCTATGTTTTGAAGGTCAAAGAACACAATAAAATTATTTTCAGAGTGATTTGATATGTCATTTGCATGTCAATAGAACAGCAAATATGTTGCATCTTTGTTTTTATTTCACCTCTGCGTTCCATTCTATTCGGTGGTGGTATAGGTGGTATAGGTGGTAGAAATATACTTAGTAGTATTGGTTGCATCTACAACCTCTACTGTGCAAGGGCAGTCTATACTACGTCGACATAGGAACAAAGATAGTGTACACTATCTTTGATAGGATGTCATGTCTTTGATTGGTCTATAATATTAACATGATCTATATCATGTATATCGCCATAGTTATCAACATAAGAGAGATATGCGGTCTGTAATTCCAAATCAGGATGAGATAGATTGATAGTTTTACTGTTTCTTAGACTTTTAGTTGTGACAACGAGTTTGTACAAAGACCGCAAATTATCAGGTTGCAGAAAAAAAGATAATCGAAAAACGCTGGGCCTAATTCATGCCATGGTGGTCAAACATATTTTAGGGTGGTTCAACATTTTGACAATTATTTGCAATTATTTGCTAACGCTACAAAGAGTGATTAGGCCTAGTGTGTAGGCCTAGGTAAAAGCCGACAGAGGTGGAAATAAACATGCTGCATTTCTCATTACATGTGTGCTATCTTTATCGGGTTATACAACATAAATAAATTTCCTATTTTTCTTTATATCAATTTAAAGCTGAAATGCCGACGTAACTCTCAGATTTTTTTTGTAAATGTTATGTACACAGGCTTAAATAACGGACATAATCATATAAAGTTGACCCTCATATATATTAAGGACAATAATGAAGTGCAATATCTAGTAATTATTTTTGAGCACATACAATGGCCTAATCAGAGTTGGGGTCAATTCCTTTTTATCAATTCCAAATTCCATTCTAATTCCTTTTCATCAATTCCTGACTCAATTCCAATTCCTCTGATTTTGAGAAAAGTCAATTCCAATTCAATTCCAATTCCTAAAAAAGCAATTTTCTTATCAACTCCACCCAAGAATGAGACTTTTGATACACATAGAACAGCTGTATAATAACTTGGATATAAAATATAATAATAACACCTGATATAAAATAAAATACATTTTATTTATTATCTTGTAAACATATTTAAACATGTTACACTTACTAAACTTAATATTAGTAGGGTGGAGTACATCTTTAATAGGCCTACATGATGACGGAGTTGTACTGGTGTGGGCGCGGATGTGAGCGCGTTATTTATATAGACTAACTGTTACTCCACAATTGTCATCAGCACGGCAGTGTAATTAACACAATGTATCCACAGCAAGCCGTGCTACTTGAAACTCTGATAAGTCTGACTCTGTGGAGGCTACGGCGTGTCGACCCACACCTCACTCAAATAAACTCGTATTAAAAATAAAGCAACGTAGGATCTATTGTTGTATTTCAATTGATGCAATTATTTACATCATTTATTTTCCGATTATACTATTTTTTAATATCTAATTCTAGCCTGTGGCGATTAAATATACCATAACTTGCATACCTTCTTCCTACTAACACTGGATGTTAACCCAATGTTGCCTTATTGTTGCTCTACCGTATTCAGCGCTTTCCCATTATTAAATCAGCATTGGCTCAACGTCTATTGGAAACGCATTCGTTTCAAGGTCCCGATATTTATTTTGTTTTACCAACTCGAGGGACAAGTCCAATTATGACTCGTGATTGCTTTATAAACTATAGACGTCCAAATGACAAAAATATAACAAATGCGAGAACTAAAATTATTCCCATGAGACAAGCAATACTTTTTAAATACAAATGTTAAAAAATGCTGTTAAGTGACACAGAAGTGATCGTTAAACAGTGTGATCATGCTTGCGCGAAAATATAAAGAAAGCATTTATAAAATAATACTATTATTTCCCAAACTTTAAGCCAGCAAACACGAAACATTGACCCAATGTTGATAGAATGTTGGCCCGTCGATGACGGCCCAACATTAAACCAACGCCGGCTCGGCGTCTCATTTTGCTGATAATTCAGCCACTCGAGGGTGTATAGTAACAACAAGTATAACAAGTAACAAGTATATATACGCACACACCGATCTGTGATAGTTAGATTGAATTGCCCCAACTTAGCAGGATCAATCTTGTTACAACTAATATTTGGATTGAACATCACAGTCTTATTTAATCTTGATGGCCATTGGTCATTTATATGAGTATTTTTACATCTACTTAAATAAAACCGTTTAATATAAGTTATTAATTTAATATTATTATTATTATTATTATTATAATACACATATCAATCAACATATTTCAGGTTAAATTCTACTGCAATGACAAAAGTGATGATCACTCATGCGTTTAATAGCGCCTAAAAAATAAACATGGATAAAAAAAGTCAATTCCTTTATCAATTCCGGGCATTTTTTGTCAATTCCAATTCAATTCCAATTCCTTTTTTTTCAATTCCAATTCCTAATCCAATTCCTGGAATTGAGTCAGGAATTGAGCTCAATTCCCATTCAATTCCGGAATTGACCCCAACTCTGATGGCCTTCATAGCTGAACAGGCAGATAATGTACAGCACAAAACAGTTCAGTGAATAGTTATCAAGCAGACATGAAGCCACCCAAGCAGTTATTTAAAAACAGCACTGGGGACGTGGGGGGGGGGGGGGGGGCGGTGGTAGATGGAAAGGGGTGACTCTGACTCTTTATGACGTCAAATTCGAATGTCACCAGACTAATTAATTTTACCATTCGGCATTCTTTGTGTGCATTGAACCTTAGTCATCGATTTGTTCACATTCGACCTGCAAGTAAAAAGCTGAATTATCTGATAATTATATGTACAATCCTATCACTATTCTATCATGAATACAAATACTATATAATGACAACATATCGCAACTTTGAACTCTAGTTATGAAACCGCCATGAAATGAAACGTATTCAAGGGAAACTAACAGCTTGATCTTGATAAAATATATGATAAAAAGATTGGAAGCTCTTCTCTTTTCATTTTAACTTGAGATTTGAATTACTGCAACTCCCAGTTTCTGAGTTTTATAGCAGTAATATTATAATAATTGAAAGCTAGCACCGTCTCCATTTTGATGGATTATTTCATTTCATTTAAAATACCTCTGAGGGCTGCTGCTGCAGCAGCTTTAGTATGCTGTTCCAGCTATTATCGGACAGCTGAATTTGAAATCTTAGTAAGTCGGTCAGTATCGCTACCTAGTTAGAAATAGTAATGTGTAAAGCCTGACTCATATCGATACAAACAACCATTTTGTTGAATCACGTAAAGTTATTGGAAATCAAAACACGACTAATATGATTTCCAATAAACCCAGATAAAAGCAATCTCCAGTTATGTCTAGGGTATATTTTGTTAAAAACACAGAGCACATGCAGCAGCGAGGGCCATTTATCGTGAGTGATTACAAAAAATACCAATACAGTCTCAGAATCAGCAAACACAACCTGTACTGGTGTTTTTTGTTGAGCCATCGTCTGCGACGTTGGCCCAACAGCAAGTCAGCAATGGGTAAACGTCTCGTGTTTGATGATGAGCCACTGATTGAACCAGACAAGGTGCTGCCTCAGCTTAAACAAAAAACAGTGAAAATGAACGGATATAAAAAACAGAGAAATAAAATATAACATGACTGTGAATATAATTATTTTATACCTGTGAAAAAAATTTATTTGACGATCTGAGACCTAATTATACAATTCTACTTATAAATCGGTTTAACATAACAAACATGTCAACAGAAAATGGAGATTACATAATACACATAAACATGATAAATGGTGAGGAAGAATGAGAGGTTGCTGGTTTTCTTATAACAGTCATAACATGATATATGTTAGAGGTGAATGTGAGGCTGATTGTTTTTCTCGTATTCTAATTTGTCGGCCATCTTTTAATTTGTTTGATGGGTTATTCCATCATTAGAGATGCCACACAATCAGTCAGTTTAGTGGAGAACCTGTCACATCTGATTGATGTCCTTGTCAGGAATTAACAAGGTGTCAAGTGCTGCCTTAATAACAGTGACAAATGCTTTAAATAAAATAATACAATTATATTGTGAGAACCCAGCAGACATGACACGTTGTTGATTTGGGCTATTGTTATTTCAATATTGCGTCAGCGTTCCTTTTTTTTTTTACCGACCATTTCCATGGACTATCGAGATATATTTTACATATTCTGGTGTTTTTATTGCTATTTTAATGTTATTTTAAGCAATCGTCTACACTTTGAAGATCACAGATCGCCAGTTATTCATCAATCATAGTGACCTCTTCTGGCACCTATCATAACTAATTTAGGCATCTATCATTATTTCAGGTATTGCTCACCAGGAAATATGTGGAGCCATGTTGTAAGAAACACGATTTTCAGAAAAGTTTTTAACATGAGGGTTTATAACATGAGGGTTTATTTATTTTTCTGTTTCCAGCAACGGACTGTCTGAACTTCATGCAAAATGGAAGCGAGCTGATAAAGTTTCGATCCAACAGCCGTCAGTACCACCGTCTGTTTAGCCTGGATAAAGACCTGTCAGAAATCCGATGGCAACCTTCCTCCTAAAAGCCACATAAAGCACGCAGTAAGTCATTATTGATTGAGGGGGATAGAAACTTGGGAGTAAATACACAACATGAACTTATTAGTAGCATGATACATGTAATTAGGCATACACTAGACCAGGTGAACGCTACGGATAATTGTCTTGTAAATGTAGTACTGCATATGTGAATACATTCTGAGTGTGGCCAATTCCTCTGACTATTTTAACATCTGTCTTTTCTTTCTGTTAGAAACGTTAACACTTGCCTAATAAAAAATAAAGCAAGCTAAGCTGAGATAAGATTATGCGCCTCTGAGCCAGGTCCTCTCGGTAATTATGCGCTATGAAAGTCTTATTGTTTGATTGTTTAAATTAATGAAACAATGAATACCTGAATGAATGAATAAATGAGTGAATGAATGAATGATTGATTGATTGATTGATTGATTGATTGATTGATTGATTGATTGATTGATTGATTGATTGATTGATTGATTGATTGATTGATTGATTGATTGATTGATTAATTGATTGACTATTTGATCAATTGATCGACTAATTGATCGACTAATTGATTGAATGATTGATTGATTGATCGATCGATCGATCGATCGATCGATCGATCGATCGATCGATTGATTGATTGATTGATTGATTGATTGATTGATTGATTGATTGATTGATTGATTGATTGATTGATTGATTGATTGATTGATTGATTGATTGATTGATTGATTGATTGATTGATTGATTGATAGATTGATTGATTAATTGATTGATTGATTGATTGATTGATTGACTGATTGATTGATTGATTGATTGAACAAACACTGGGTCAACTTCTCGTGTTTTCTAGGAGTATGTGTGATTGGAGTCAGCACAAAGACTGGACCTGACGTGGGTCAAAGGTCAGGCCAGCAGACGCCACCAGGATCAATCCTCGCTGATCAAGTCACCAAAAAATCACGTCCAACACCCGAGGCTACTGGAATGGGAGTATACCCAGGGGGTAGAAATACAATGCCCCTACAAATAGGCCTACAGCAGCGGGGAAAACAAATCACTCGCGTCAAATTTGTGAGAATTTCACTGTTTTAGTCTCCATGCACCACTTGAGATATTTCGATATAAATGAATTTATTGAAATGTTTTTTTTTTTTAAAGTTGTAATCCATCAAAATACGTCCGGAGATTCAAATTGATATTTCACATCACTTTCTAATTGACCTTGGAATTCGCATCACAAGGTGAATGAAAATACGAGAAATCAGAGAGATTTAAAAAGGTGGAACACAGATTCGTGGATCCGCGGTATATTAGTTATTTTCTAAGTCTAAAAATGTTAGTTCAATCTACATTTGTGTTCCATTTATCGCACCCTGGCATTCTGATTCACAATGTAAACTAGTCCAGCCATCACCATTTCGTGCTGTGACCTCACACTAGACTACTCGCACATGGAGGTTATTCTGTTAAAACCAGTAGTTTACCTCCAACTTGCCAGTTCACTTACGTCACTGATCGATCACTCAGACAAATGATCAATAACTCCTTCTCAATCATCACGGATTTGTCGCCAAAGTCGTGTAATCACGAACATGCCCGATCTGGACTATGTCACTCGATGCCGAGGTCACCAGCACAGGGATTAATCGATTCTGTTACATCAGAACGCCGTGTTTGCTGAGAATGGTAACCTACATCTATTTGGATGTTATCAGGAGAAATATGTTTTCCCGCTCAGCAGTGACCATCATTTATTGCCCCACTAGCTTCAAGTAAAATAATTTTGTGTTATAATTATATCCATTTTTACAATCCCTTCTTTATAATCGGCATTGGACCAACATTGAGCCAACTTTGGTTTGTCTAATTTTTATCCCATAGCGTTTGAGGCAGAATCAGTTGCCCGACGTGAATCTGGCATTGTTTCAAACTATCGTTCTTTACCGGAGCGTGAAAGTCTGTCTGGAGACAACAAAATTTGTAATCATGAAAAACCTGTTCGTGTGGCTAGATCAGCTTTAATTGCTTTTCATGAGCTCTCGTTATCCACAGAGTTTGTCATTGTTGTTTCTTTGCTTGTTCATTTACTTCCCACATATTAGTCCATTCGCCCTCTGGGGAATTGACTGGGTGTTATCACTCTTTCCATACTCTAATTCAGGTCACTTCCACTTACAGTACGTAATCATGGTAATGCTGTTGTAGATTGAGATTTATATTTCAGGCAGGCGGTGTGACTGTCTGTGTTTTTGAAACATACATTTTGTCTACATACATGTCCTCACATCAAAGTGAGTCGACAGGTATGAAAACTTAATGTGCCAATTGTTGTATTTTCATCCTGAAGTTATATGAACATCATAAGTTGTTACATGTCACTGGGTGTGTTTTTGATGACAGGATCATGTCACAGGCATCAGATGTCCACCTGTCCTATCTAGCCAGCAGACACGCTGATCCCATTACCTCCTGTCTGATAATGCCTGAAATGTAGCACAGTTTCCCCGTTTTATGACATCATAAACGTATATGATCATACCTCGAAGCCAACAATGGCTTCTGTTGTTATTGTCATTTCCATAACAGTAGATCACAGATAAACACCTTAAGCTCTGCAGTCTCCACTTACAGCCTGAGCTTTGAATGGAATCTGTCTTGTCATAAACGTATTCAATGGAATACATTATATAAATCAACATCTATGTTGGTAATCTTCTTTTAAATCAGGAGACTGTAAACTTTCACAGAAAATAGTGATCATAAAACCTATAGTAGTAGAATAAAATTAATTCATTAGGTGAGTATAACAGTAAAAAAATTCTGTAGATAGTCAATTATGACGTCATAGATTCAACCTGTTTCATTCATTCTTTCATTCAGGCATTATAGGTCTAGTAACCATACACAACAGAAAACTGTTCTGAGACATTGACGTCATAAAGTTTCAATCGATTGTTTCTTGGCCTGAAACATACCTCTGGTGAAAGCTTGATCAAATTCTGCAAATCCGCTCATTATCCTTTGGGTAATCGGGAGACAGACAAACCAACAAGATCAAAAACACAACCCCCAGAGTGATTCAAGTTTTTATAATACAGGAAATAGACGAGAATCAATTCAGTATTTGTTATCAATATAACTTAAAATGAAAAGACACTGATTGATATCCAAGAACATTCTTCTATTTATGTGACAATTTATACCCAGCATATTATCATAGTCAAAGTATGCAGACCTAGGTAGCTGGCTCCTAAAGGGTAGATAATAGGCAGTATGGCCATTCCCCTCGGTGAAGTACCCAGAAATGCCGTGATAATTCGCTAGCAAAATGTCGTATTTATTACCACAATTGTCCTCAACGCAGCGAGCACGAAACATAGGTCTACACAATATGTGTTTAATGTTGGCCCACCGAAAACAGCGCTGGTCGAGGATTAAACCAACATTGGGTGAATGTCAAGTGTTTGCTGTTAACGTACATCATGTCACCTGATGGTTGTTTCTGTAGTGTTCTTTTTACAATCTGACCATTAAGCCATATGGCTACATTTAGACAGGCAATTATACTGTGTTTGACATACACCGCAACACTGAGTCTTCCCTGTTCTGAGAACCCCTGTTTTCTATGATGCCAGGAAATCATCTTCCCGTCCTGGAGCTGTTTTATCTGTGCCTTTAATACCGCCCAGTATCACACACCTCACTGACTTTTCTCCTCTGAGTGTCTCATCTCATCTGGTAAACTATCTACTTTTTGCCAGTCGAAATCATCTAAGTTGAAACATTGAGAATTTTTTGCGATTATAGCGAAGAAGAAATTTTACCATCAGAATGACGATTTTGTGATATCTACAACTATTATTATCTCTAGTTATAATTTATATTCACACTATCTCTCTTGCAACTTATGTAATCCAAAAAGTTTTCTTTAACTGAACGTTACCCTACCCTAATTTTGCTAGTGTTGAAAATAGTTTTACTTCAGGATGTTACATTTACAATATTTATTGTTCATGCCTAGACTTACTAGTTCTAGATTTTCATCTAGGTCAGGCCTCCTCGAAGCACAAAAATATGAGATATTACCACATCTACGGTATCAGGGACATCAGGCACTACCCAGACAGTCCATTTCCATGATTTCCCCGCTGGCTCATGGCACTTCCGCATCAATTGCGTCACCTATTCTGTTTTTGCTCGTTTGTCTGCTGTGATTGCTCAAAACTTGGCCACATTATTGTCCACTTTTGTCCTGCAGCTCAACAAGTGATCCTGATCTAACTCAGTCTGCAAGTTGAACCCACGTTTGGCCAATATTGGGTTGCGGGTTTTTATTACTTAGATCGTACCTGGTTTCATTTGCATTAAATCAGTCTGCAGACACGTGTATTGTCCTGCATATATGTTTAATATTTAGTTAGCTGTGCGGAAAATGGGATTTAAAATAATTAAGTCAAAATACTGTTCACGTAAATCTAAATATTTTATATTTTCGTCTTTATCAAACGGGTGGTCTTTTCCAGGATATTTTTACCACTGGCCCAGCATTGATTATTATCTGGGATAGAATGTGAGTGATACCTTCATCAATGGCAGGATGTGCGTTTTCTATGTTATCATCAGATGTTGTCTCAATGCTGGGCTAATGTTGTAGACCTTGGCCCAACATTGAGTCAACACTGGGTTTTCTCTCCATAACACAATTCTGGCATGCAGAATATGGTTATTCGCACATGTTAGTGTAACATTTGATCAACGGTGGGCCAACGTCTACTATGCTTCCCCATCATTGAGCCAATGTTTCCCCAGCCCCTTGATTCACTCATTCACCATAACATGCATGTATCGGCTCCGCTTGGTGCTGCGTGATCTGGAATGGGTCACATCATTTGGATCGCGGTCTCATTTGGAGTCACACCTCTCAAAGACTCCATGAATAATAGTGTACCTCGTTTAGAGTCTGCCACACAACCTGCCTCGTTCCAACAGGAAGCCCACCGGAAGCTAGAGGTACAGGGCCGTGCTCGACACGCATGCGTGAGAAATATTGGAAACAGAGTCACCTCCAGTGTTTGATGGACACATTTTAGCTGTTGATCAGACGAATCTTTTTAAAAATATCAATGTTATCAATGTAATCTTCACTAAGTCACAGCCCTTTATAGCAGCTTACAATGTACAGACATCGTCAGTAGGTTATCTTGGCCCAATTTACCCTGTATACGTACAAAAGTGGTATGAATCTTCATTCACTCATTCATATATTCATTTATTCATTCATTAATTAAATGACGATAGGCATATTCTGAACATGATATTCTAAAATGAGAAAATATACAGAAGATCCCGATTGTTTTTTTGTGGTTAGATTTTGTCACTAAGATGGCGTCTGTGTCAGCCAATGAACATAAATCACCAAATTGATAATTATTTAAATATTTCCTTGGGCACGAATGGAAGATTGTAATTGTTCAAAGTAACCTAATGGCAATTCGACTTAGCATTAGCATTCGATTGTAGCCTACGCTTAATATATTACTGTGACATCGACCTGTCTCACAATAGCTGCGCGAGACGTTGACCCAATGTTGGGCTAGCGTCGCAAGGTTCCCCAAATTATTGAGACTTTACATTGTTTTTTGAAACGTAAATACAAAAAACGGAAAACGAGCTCTCCAGCGGTGCGACAGGCAGTAGTGCTGACCACTACACCCCCCCCCCCCACACACACACATACAAGACTAAGGTGGATTAATGGGTTGATAAAGGCCTAAGTCACGGTCTGTTATCTGACAAGTGATATTACTCATGCCATTGTCGGAACTTATTTCTCTTTCTAGCTTGTCCTTCACTGTGAACTCATTTAGCACGATAGGGTGAAAATGTATCATTTCATTTACGATAGGGTGAAAATGTATATTTCCTACTCAGAACTGGTCTAGTTAGTAGAAAAAATATTTTCAAATTGAAGTTTTGCTGCGTAAATTGTCATGTTTAGGTTTTCTATATTTTTATTTATGGTTTGTATTAAAGCACACACACGGTGGATGCTCCTTTGCGAGGAAGATTTGTTAGGATGTTTTATTAAGAGTGACAGTTCCATCAAGGGCTGATAACCCATGTCACGACCGATCACATAAAACATCACACTATGGTCTAATGTAAGAGCGGCTCTGGGCCAGTGTCACGGACCATGTCCCAACAACGAAGATATGTTTAATAGAGTCCTCTCTCTCTTTTTTAACATAAAATGAGCATGTTTAGAGCTGAATTGAAGCAAACATTCACTGCAATTAAAAATATCATTTGTTGTCATTATCAAAATGATAAAACTTATTATACATTGTACAGGCCGAAACTGATTCGTTCTGTTTTCCACGTTTTTCAACTTCAAGCATTAATTTTGAATAGGTAAAAATATATATAATAAAGTATTAGAGATAATTATTTTCAATTTATATGACCTTCACTTTCTGATGATCATGATGATATGAAACAAAGTGACCGTATTCCAGGACTGAGAGTAGAAGCATGTCAGTCCTTAATGTACATCAGGTTGGAAACTGATATTTCACCAGTCCTGTATCACGGATTCTTGTATGATGAGTATCGTAGCCTTAGTCTCACCCAGTGATTATATTAGATCTGGATCGTTGGATGCCTGGATACATTGCTGTCACACCAGATAATTCATAGTAATATGCAACGGTTTCACTTTTGGATGACTTTAGTTTACACTGGTGATCCAGAAAAACCCAACTGGACTCGTTTCAATGCTGGGCCAAAATCAAATAACAGCATTGGTTCAACGTCTCGTCTCAGCTGATGGTTGGTGAGTGTGAGTCGGCAATCTCAAGATGGACGTGTCAAAACTGGACATTTAATTATAGCGGCCCCGAGTATCGAGTACCCAATAAGATGTTTTTATCAGAGGCTGGTGGTGTATCCTTTAGCAGTCTCCACCATACATGAACAATTGACCCAATGCTGAGTTATTGTTGGTCCACCTTCTAAGACGCTGGCCGAGCATTGTGTTAACTGATATCTTATGGGTCAAGTCTCCGGGGTGATAGATTCCAAACCAGATAATATTCTGATTGTCATTTGCCACCTCGCTCCAAAGTATAATTTCCGGATGCTTCGTTTAGCAAAGTCCCACTGAATCAGAATAGCAAATTTCCTCGCTACGTCAGATAATTGTCACACCAACGTTTTTGCCGTTGTCCCAACATTGAAACAACTATTGCCACAGCGACAAATCGGAATTTATGTGCAATGAAGTGATTAGTTAGTAGTTGATTTCATAACGTCTTATTCTGGAGACATCTCAGCATTTGTCAGAAATGATGAGATCCCCTTGGGTATGGATTCGAACTGGAATTCATGTGAAGTCAGTGAAGTGAGATATATATTTCATGAACGACTTTTTTTCATTGTCCGGATCATCGTGGTCACAAATGTGTAATCGTGACGTTGGAAGATGGCAAAGTAAAAAGACTCGGTTGTAGAACAAAACAAAACAAGCGAATACATGTATACCAGTCATTAGAACAGAGACGTTGGCTCAGCATTGTTCTAATTCTGGTTTTATCGTATCGTGTCTTTTGTATGAAACTACGACGGATTATGATTATTTTTCTAGAGGCAAGCTTACTCATTACAACTGCCAGAGTGTTATTCTGTAATTTTGTTTCTGTGTAATCTTATACTGTTGGCAGTCTTTCTCGGTTATCTTCTCTAAAATGCGCGCAACATGCCTTTCACAAACATAACAACTTTTGATGATGCCAAAACTAGTCTTTCTTTCCAAAGCTAGGTATGAGATGATAGATGAGCAGGAGATATGGATTCTTTAGAAAGAGACTCCGTTCATCCAGAGCTGTCCCAGAACCACAATAGGTCGTTTGTCACAGAACCACAATATGATCATTTGTCTTGCTGATCATGCTGATAGAAGACCCCAGAAAAGTCAACTTTAACTGTGGGGTTTCAGACGGAAAATTTCAGTTCTAGTTTAGTGGAAACACGATACATCATCTCAATGTTGGTGCTTACTGAATGCTGATTGTTCTGGGTCCTGAACAGTCATCACGAGTAGTAATTGTCTACAGGAGTAGATAAAAAACGTAGCATCAATCAATCAATCAATCAATCAATCAATCAATCAATCAATCAATCAATCAATCAATCAATCAATCAATCAATCAATCAATCAATCAATCAATCAATCAATCAATCAATCAATCAATCAATCAATCAATCAATCAATCAATTAAGCACCCAATCAACCAGGGTCAAATAAATCAACCAGTGAATATCAAGACAAGTTCTTTGCATTCATGTCACAGCAACACAATGTACGAAAATATTTAGTGATTGCACGGGATCTACAGAGAGTCCACCAGGTCACGAACACAGGGTCCCTGTCTGCTCCAGGGGGACGCTGGCGTTATGCGCAATACGCCAGCCGTTAATAGGAGAGTTTTCAGGTCTAGACCCGAGGGATCCTGTTATAGAGAACTCGTCTGGATTCACACAGAAGGTTTAACTCTGGTTAACTTAGGGGTCTTATCAAGTTAAAAAAAATCCAAAAATCCGAAAAAAAACTCGGATTGGTCGGACCCCATCCCCCTTTCCAATTCTTTTTTTTTGGAAACATTTGGAAACATGAAAAAAACACAAAAAGCACAAAAAACATAACATTTCCCTAAAAAATATAAATCCGAGTCGGGGCTTGACCCACCCCCCACTTCCGAGTTTTTTTCTGATTTTTTTAATCGTATCGTATCTGTTAATTTACAAAGAGGCTAGTACGACCTTTTAAAGGACTTCGCTTATTATGATGTTGGTCACTGTCGCAGACATAGATTTCACATCTCGTGTCAGCCCTTTCATATCTACCTCACTATTCAGTAATAGAATATGTGGGCGTAGACACACCACGATATCCGAGCATTAGCCACATCTCACCAAATATTATGTTCGCTGATGCTCTCTTATATTGCCTGACGTTTTTAAACAAACAGCTATCACAGAAAGCATGAGACTTTTGTCAAATATGAAAATTGTTGTTCAAATTAGCAGACTGTGTACACATATTTTGTCCACACGTTAGCAATCGCAGAAACAAAATTCTTCCTACTTCGCTCTCATCTTTGAGACTCAGCAATTGTTTAGTTTATCTAATACTCAAAATTGTGTTCTGAAAGCAATGTTTCAGCAAAAACATTCACAACTATCACAGTGTCATATATCAATTAGAAAATACACGGGTGCCTAGTTAATTACCAAATGTAGGTCTGTACCCCAAACACCGGTTTTTTTATGTGGGCCATTTTTTGTAATTTGGCATGTTTTAATTAATTGAATTGACACATATTTTGTAACATCATATACTCGCGATGAAAAAAACATTGCTTGGATCTGTTGTTTTAACATAATATGGAAACTCGAGCTCGCGATTTTCACGTGACTTTCTAGATTTAATGTGAGGCTATATTTAGGTAAATGATTTGGGAGTAGTGTATAGCTTTTTTTCAGACCCATTTGATATCAGTCTTTATGTGTTTTTAGCTTTTGTATCAGACCTTTTTGATATCAGTCGTTATGTGTTTTAGCCTCTATTTCAGACCCATTTGATATCAGTCTTTATGTGTTTTTAGGTTTTGTATCAGACCTTTTTGATATCAGTCATTATGTTTTTTAGCCTCTATTTCAGACCCATTTGATATCAGTATTTGTGTTTTTTTAGCCTCTGTATCAGACCCATTTGATATCAGTCGTTATGTGTTTTTCAGCCTGGGGTAACAAGCTTGTAGAACAGCACATTATCAGCAATCGTTCAATGTTTTACAAGCACGACGTGATACGAATGTGGATAATGCCGATACGATCAGAGAAATACCTCAGCCCAAAGGCAATCAGTCCATCAGAATTACCGCTGGACCGGCTCCAAGATGGATTGACTCCTGGTATCGCAGAATGTTAGATAGTGGATATATAGCCCCACATCTACATGTAATAGTGATCCAACAGCTGTGTGGGATGTATGTGTTTTCTCACCCATTTCGATTAAATTTAGGCCACCTTTGTGCAGATATAAGCTGAATTGGGCCAGGAGAACCCCCTGACGATACAGAAATGAATGAGATGGCAGTCTGCCCTCCAGACACAGCATTCGAAATTCGAGCACTGGTGGTCTGAGGCCGAGCACGCTACCTCTCGATCACGGAGGCTCCCGACAATATTTCGATTAAAATCGGCATTTTCATCCAGTAAAACATGCCTGGTCAGTTTCAGTCGTACGTGTGTTATTTGTATTCTCTGTATTTTTTGGTGAATGGCTGTGAAATGTCTATACACCGTTTGAAGACACATTTTTCCTGCTTCTAAAATCAGTGAGTGATTAAATATACAGAAAAGCATACAAAAGTCTTTAATATTGCATAGATTTCATGTAATAGTTATTTTTCCATTTGTATCAATAAACTAGAGCAAAAATCTTTGTCCCGCTGAGATATCATATATCCAAATACATCATGGTTTCTTTCAACTCCATTCAACTCGTCATTCACAGTGGTGATTATCTCACCCCAACAGGACAACATTAAGGAACTGAAATACATCAGACGTTGGCTTAACGCTATTTCAGTGGTGGGCCAGCATTTGTAACGTTGGCCTAGCACTAAAACAATGGATGATAAGCCAGCTTCGTGGCTTCTGGGGAAATGTAATAACTGCGCGCATTCTAACTCTTTGCAAACGACTCCTGGTGGGGTAATAGATTGGATGGATGTGACTGGAGCAATGCTATCTGTCTGTCTTTGTTGTTCTCCCAACGAGGAAAGCCCTGATGGCCGCTTGGAATCACCCTATTATCCCTGTGACGTCATCATATGTGACCTTCCCTCTCTGGCTGAATGTTACCATGGTTACTGTGAACTCACATTTATATGAACCGCTCACACCACAATCTGCTCTGTGCTGAGAAAATATGATAAATCTGCTATTTTGAAAGGTTCTTATCTATGTCACAACATTGTCACGAAAGTGAACTTATTCATCAACAGCAAAAAAATCAAAGACAGCCATGTCAAGGCTTATATTACTATAACAACAATAAGGCTGTGTAGGGTGTGAGCATTAAATTATCGTATTTTGACCGAAATTGGACAAAGTAATTACTGTTGCGATAGCTCGTTTAAATGCATATATCTAGGCCTATCTGTATGCGGAAATCTAATAAATGTTTCGAAAACGGAGATGTATCAGTGGATGGAAATATGTCTAAAATTTGAATTATACATTTTCTTTTGACCATTTTCTGCCGACATTTAAAAGAAAACACTGTTTGTAATCGTGCGACTTAGAAAACGTTGAGGGGGTTTAGATCCTTATTACATGCATTCCTGTTTGTAAAAACCTGCTCAGTTCCCAGTTTTTCGTTTGTCATTTTATTTTTCTGCTTGATTGCGTCATATTCTCGTAGTCTGATTATGGGTCTCTCTGAACAGATAAGCTGTCTGTCTAATGATGTCATGTCCTGCCTTTTAGACAAAACCTTTTATCATCCAATTACCCCCCATTCTGAAATCCCAGGCATGAAAACTTCTGCCTGTGGTCTCGGTGGAAACATGGCATATTTGTAATACGAACGACGCTGAACGAAGATCTAAATGGTGAACTGGACTACGGATCTACAGGGAGTTAGCGTGGATTAAGATCTAAATTGCTAACTAGACTACGATCTACGAGTGTTAGCTCGCATCAAGATTTAAATGGTTAACTAATAGGTTAACTGGACTACGGATTTACAGAGAGTAAGTGTTCACTTAGGACCTTAGTGGTTAACAGGACTACGGATCTACAGAGCAGTCAGACCCCTCATGATAGGAAAGCCTTTTTAATCATTAGATTCCCAAATACTCGGCTGTTCCGAATACATCCGGTATTTCCTGTGTCGAAAATTACATTAGTTTTTTTCACTGGGTTAGTATTGTTTACAAATAATGTTACTATGTCATGAATTTATAACTTATAGCAAAAAAATGTAAAGTTCGGTAGAATGACACATATCTGTTATATTGAAATCGACAATTGACTGCAACAAGTTGATCTATTGCCTCAACAGGAACCAAATTCAACCCCACATTTTTCGAATGCATCTCTATATTTACTCGCAGGCCAAATAGCAGCACTTTGCAAATCTACGGAGAGTGTTTCTTTAGGATCTCAGTGGTTAACTGGACTACGTATCTACATAGAGTTGGTGTACATTAAGATCTCAGTGGTTAACTGGACTACGTATCTACATAGAGTTAGGGTGCATTGGGATCTCAGTGGTTAACTGGACTACGTATCTACATAGAGTTAGGGTGCATTGGGATCTCAGTGGTTAACTGGACTACGTATCTACATAGAGTTAGGGTGCATTGGGATCTCAGTGGTTAACTGGACTACGTTTCTACATAGAGTTAGGGTGCATTTAGATCTCAGTGGTTAGCTGGACAATAGATCTACAGAGAGTTAGTGTTCATTAAGAACTCAGTGATTAACTGGACTACGGATCTACAAAGAGTTAGTGTTCATTAAGATCTCGGTGGTTAACTGGACTGCTGATCTACAAAGAGATAGCTGGCATTATGATCTAAATGATTAACTGGACTACTGATCTACCGAGTGTTAGCGTGCATTAAGATATGAAAGGTTAACTGGACTACGGATCAACAGGGAGTAAGTGTTCATCAAGGTGTAAGTGGTTAACGACATAGTTAACTATTCTAAGGATCCACAGAGAGTTAGTGTTTACTAGGATTAATCGTCAATTGGACTACGGATCAATTACATAACGTTGTTCTCTTTCTTTCCTGGCGTTTTGTTATGAGCTGACTCGCTAATGAGATAAACTTCCTCGGTTTATAACATCTTCAAACGGTATAAATAGTGGTGGCTACCTGTACATGTACACCTTGCAGCACTAGCCAGGGTACAAATCATATTCCTCATACTTTATTTTCTCGTTTGGATCTATTTTGATGTTTGGACAGCATCCTTCCTTCCTTCCGTTTCTTGATTTACTTTTCTTGCAAGACATAAACTGTGCTGTTTTTTTTCGTCTGACTGACTGTCCAGATTTTTACATTCTCATCTGCCTGGTTGAAAAAGCCTTCGTTATAGAAAAAATACTTGTAGAATATATGCTGTAGAAGCTTATGGATGCACTTAGTCACATCTCCATCCACTACTCCAAATTACAGTAACAGCAGCTTTGTTAAAATTATATTCTCTACTGTTCTAGGTTTCCTTTAATCTAATCAACTTTTATGGGCCAGTTGGGGTTTTGCCTTCCATCAGATTGATTATACAATCTGCTGTAGAAAATCTGTATTACCAGGCTATGATAGCAGACTGACCAATCTGTGACTGGCCAATAGTGAGTTTGTTTTATGAATTGTCGACTGATAAAAACTTCCCTGAAGATTAAAATTTCTCTCGCGACAAAGATGGTGTAATTCGCTTGATAGAAACTTTTCAACCATAAATGTGTTATAACATTCTGTTTCAAAGAGATTTATTGTGTTTTGTGATACATGGTGTTTTTTGATAATTCCAGTGCACAAGCGTGCATTTTAAATGTATTTATAGGTTCAGGTGGCGTGTATTCAGTGACAGAATTACTTCACATAAGAGAGAAGATGAAAGGAGATCATCATCCATTAGAACACCAGCCACACAAGACCCACTGCCATTCCGAGACTTACTGGTCGATTATCACAGACATATAGAGGCAGTTTGGAAATGGAGCTGGAGTGCCCTTCTGCAGCATCTGTCTCAACTATATACGACCACAGACTCAGAGTCACAGATAAATTTACCAAGATTTTAGCTTACATATAATATGAAGTTTTCATTTTAGGGTAGGAGTATCCTATTCGAGTTTCTACATTGTTCCAGCAGGATATCAGCAGAATCCCTTTAAATGGACTCAGGATTCTGCCTGCCATACCTAAATGTTAAGGATCCCCACTACTACCAATCAAAGGCCAATATCATTAACTGCAGTCTTCCCGAGTGAGTAAACAGCAGTATCTGATTTCTAAGTGAGCAGTTACTATTATTTGCCTTAGGCTCAGCAAGCAATAGTAACTGCTCACTTATCAAGTCAGCATTTACAGCTGTTACCTTAGCACCACCAGGCCTGGAGCAATTTCCACCCCGTTCTGTCACAGTCCGCCCTCTGCCTTTAGCACCACCAGACCTGGATCACCTTGCATCCCGTTTTGTCACAGTCCGCCCTCTGCCAATTAACTGCTGGCTGTTCACCATTGGATCCAGAACGCATGCAATCCCTGTTGTACTTGATCCTGGTCCTTCTGGTTATAGCTATGATAAAGCTCCTTCATCATCCGCTCTACTCCGAAAAAGTGGCTCAGGAAATGTAAGGTCGCGTGGCTTTTAATATAAGGGACCGAGCAGTACCCTTAAATGAATGTGTATCGTTGGCTTAATGTTTTACAAACAAGTACGGGATTTTCACAATCGAAAACAGGACAGTTATGCTTTATATTCAAATCCTGATATTATGATATAAACTATAGATTTTGCACTTTAATTAAGGACCTATTCTGTCGCCTTGTTGTATGGTATATTTTTTCTGTTATGACATAAATCTCAAATAAGTCCCAATTATTTATTTATTAGCATGAAGGTCATCACAATCTTTAGTTGTACACTGTCTATAAATCCTGGTCTTTTCTCTGCTCTGGGACAGAAACGAGGCTAATGTGGCTGGTTTTCGAGGGGAAATTTGTCTCACGGAGGAAGCACATAGTTATTTCATTACTGTAACAATACTTTTTCATTTCATGTAAATTATAACTAGATAAATTACATATTCTACATGTAGTATTCTATCGAGTGACTCATATATTTCAGCTGAAAAAATTGTGGAGTTGGAATTTTGCTAATATTACGAATTTATAGTACTGACTACTGTGCCATGATTGTCTGTGGTTTTCCAGCATCACAGACAGTCAGAAGACGTTAAACTAACATTGGGTTAACGTCTTGTGTTTCTGGATTCACTACTTGCTAAGATCCTAGAATCCACCTCACTATAAATCTTGCCAGTGGCGCACCCTGTTTCCTCTGCTCAACAGCGGAGCCAATGCAGCACCCGCATCAGTGCTGGCGCTGGTGTAGGTCGTGGTAGCCTTAAATAACCGGCAATAGCCTGTTTGACATTAGGTCTCCCACGTGGGATAAATGGAGTTACCCAGAGGGAGTTATCCTTCCTATTGTTACTCTGGGGACTATCCGACCCGAGGCTAGGGGAGCTGCGCGAAATGCCACGGAGTTTCAGCATTAAATTGCACAGCGAAACCCAAGTCTACAGCCGTCTGGGCATGTCTGGGGGTGGATCCTCTAGACATGTCCAGAACCCCTTATCGGGCGAGCAAAGGAAAACGCTCTCAATAACCCACCATGCCCTATCACCCCGACCCTCACATCATCATCTGTACATCATTCATCTCATCAATTGACTACAACGTTTTTATCCTATTACAATGTCACTTAAAAGACCTTTTGTGCCGAAAAGTGACGTAAAGCAATGATTTACTACTACTACACTGTAAATCTTGATAGCATTATAACCTCTTATTTGATTAGAAACGCTAAGACTGGTCTTAGCGTTTCTAATGGAATTGAGAAAATTATGATAACATGTAAGATCAATCTTCAGACTTGTAACGGGGAAGGCCCCTGATATATTCCATGTATTATCGCGGCTGTACATTTACAGTGCTCCAAAAAGGCCTGGAGTATGCAGTGCTGTCTATGGTAATGTACACTATAAAGAACCATTGAAGTCATTGTATAAGAGTAAGGCGTAGTCCCGACATCAGGTTTTCCTTCTGTCGCGATGTTGCCATGATTGTGCAGAAAGCGACGTTCAGCAATTTTCACTCACTCACTCACTGCTTAAATAATGATTGTTATCCAACCTCAAAAGATGTAAAGACACAATAATCAAAGTGTGTTTCTAGCTTCTAGACACCAGAGGGTGACAATAATAAACACATGTTTCTCGCCTCCACTTTGAAATGCGCTAAACATTCGATGGACCGTAATGCATCTTTGGAGCCGGTGGTGTAAATATTTGCTGACTCATGCCGGTGAAGTGGCTTCCCCGCCTAAAGCTCATGGTGCGCGACATTTTCACATTTTCTAGAATTTTGCAGAAGCAAAAAATCGCGAAAATGACTACATCGAATTCCCGAAAATCAAAATGTAGCAGTCAGGGTATAAAGGCTAAACTGGGTCAAGAGAACCTGAGATGAATTTAATGGATCGTTTATTATTCTACAAATATGACTACCAATGTGGGGTTTTTTCATGAAAAATAAGTAGAACTATTCACCGGGACGACTTGTAATGAATTAGCTGTTTTAATCTAGCCTTGTAGAATTATTAATTAAGTAGACTTTGGTGCGTGAAAATGCAGCCTACAGCGGCGAGATATTATATATTCTTTATTTATGAACTCATAAACCTGTTCAGGATTATTGCCTTGCATTAGGCCAAAGTTGGTTTGATTAATCGTGTTTGCCGTTATCTCAATCCCTGTTTGATGGCGGTTTCTATCACGGCTTCTGCCTGCACCAGTCTCACCCTGGGTCTATTTGTACAATATTATACAAACGGCTTTGTTTTATTCTTAAACGCGTAGATATCCTCTCAGATATTGTAATTTCGACGTCTTATTCTGCGTGCAATCGTCTTCAAATGAGGAAAAAAATACAGCTTCAGAATCACTCAAATGTCATAAGCACCGAATCCTATATTCCCAGAGAGCAACAGGCTTTGTTCCAGCGTTGTTGTTTGTGAATATGCAGGAATTCAATTATGCAAATTCCTGTTAGACGGTACTATAGGTGATCGAGCAGAGGCTACATGTGGCATTAGGATAATTCTGAACAATTTGTCAGTTTTCCTGTCGCGTAAGTGTTTATATATGGACACCTGCGATATGCAGCAAAACTATTGTTTCGCTTTCTTCTGCATTCATGCCAATGTTTTGAGTATAAATTTTACGGTTCGAGTTATGTGCAGAAATGCCACACATCGTAAAGAGGTGGGAGCCCATTGAATGCTGGTATCAAAATATGCCCAGATCTTGTGGTGTTGGCCCAATGTTCTGCTGATGTCTTGTATTTGCTGACCAGTTTCCTCAAGCACTTTGTTTCCTGTTAAAATGTCAGACGGCGTCAAAGGTACTATCTGTAGACAGTGTTATGATTCAGTGCTCAGCAACGTGCCGTCTTTATCTTCACTTTTATTTGTCCTACTTGACCGTGGCATCCTCACAGACCACAGAAATATGGACGTGAAAAATAAAAATAATCATTTTAATCGTATTGAATAACTGCAGTAGTAGTGAACTGGTGAATAATCACTATAGTCCCAGTGTATTATGATCACTGTATTCGTAGAGAATAAGCGCTTCAGAATATGATCACTGTATGCTCACCTTGTCAGACATATTAAAAAAAACAATACACCATTAATTATACAACACGATTTACCAAAACAGAAATATCATTCTGCATAATGTAGATGATGGCGCAGACGCACTGCATTATTTTGCCATACAAAGGCAAAAGGCAGTAACTGCTTACTTTCTTACTTTAAGAGTAAGCAGTTACTGCCTTTTAGGTTTACAGAGCAAGATTGACAATGTGTGTTTTTGCCATCAGTTGTCACCAGCCTGATGATTAGAATAACAAGAAGTGTAGGGTGAATCCAAGCTAAGGACAGAATATCAGGGAAGACTGTCAAGTGTTCTGACCTCAAGACTGTCAAGTGTTCTGACCCGTATGGATCTCTGTCCTTCAGGAATTCCACCTGCGGAATCTGATGGACATATATCAGCACACACAGCACGTTGTTCATGCGCTAGTTTAATGCTGGGCCAGCGTTGTGACCAACGTCAGTCCAACACAGAGTCAATAGTTTGTGTTTACTGGGATGATAACCATCAGGATCCAGGGCGGCACGAGACAGTGAAGTCTTTAGTCAAGGATTCCAGGAAAACGTTTGTCGAGATGGCTGGCTGGATGACTGGCTGAATGTTTGGTTGGCTGACTGGCTGTTCGTGAGACTGAATCCCTTTGTTCCTCTAACTAAATTCAGCATTCTTTTAACTGTTTTTTTTTTCAAACTTCAACATTTTAGTATTTATGCCCTTTTTTTAGAATACGAGTCTCGCCAACCTCCACAATGTAATATTTGTCGACTCGCTTCCAAGAAATTAAAACACATAATTTTCGTCAATATGTCGACTACATCATGCTAAATCATGCAAAATACGCTGACAAAGAGTTGGGCCGATACGTTTGCTCTTGAACTGACACAGCATTACATTTTGCCACCTGAATAATTCTAGTGATTTTACGACATTACCGCAGATGAGGAAACAGTTAATTTCACACCAGTCGCATAACAGTCGCAGAGATGTGCGTGCTTTTTCTAGAATTTAATGTGTTTATGAATATTCATGGTGTGTGTCTTTTTGCGCTAATAATATAATGTCTAGATCTTCGGTGTGTTTACAGCTCCTGATGCTCTGGAAGACCGACAACAGATGAGAGACAGATAGCCTTTAATTACCTATAATCTGATAATTAGCACTTTATCTGCTAAAGTAATAGTCTTTTGACACAATTTTCATTGGACACACATTCCAGACATAAAATCATAAGAAACAGAGTTATAATTGTTGAAACATTGATATTTGTTCCGATCTGTATGTAACATGTTATTTAATCATTTAAAACCGGTAAGTTTTATCCTGTTATGGAAAGACAGCACAGCACAGCGACTAATTAGTCAATTCTGTCTTTATGATTGGTTATATAATTATGTGCTTGTGAGCACATAATTATCTCAAAATCAGGCGCTCTTTATCAGAGGAGACCATGTAAGAGACATTAATGGTCTCACTACCCTAAATGAGCCGCAATCCAAGGGGGGGGGGGGGGTAAAGAGTGATGTGTCCGTACTTCACGACACATCACTATAAATCCTAGATAACAATCGTATGACAAACTATACAAATTAGTGGAAATCACTTATATTGGCCTTTATGTTTTTAAATAAATTATGCAATTTTGTAATATAAAATGTCTCAGCCACTTCGGACTTAATGACCTTGACATTCGTGGTGCACATGGCTACAGGAAGTACCGGCTGGCGCGGATATAGATCAGAGCGGAGAGCTAGATGAGTTTGAAGTGGTGCGGTTAATGAGGAAAATCAACAAGGCCACTGTCAAAATTCAACAGAATCTCAAGGTAAAGCTCACTCCAGTAAAAACAAAACTCAGATTCAATGTTTACTCAATATAGTTGTTTTATAACAGTTAAATAACAGTTTTACACATCAAGCATTGCAGTTACAATATGTGTTTATTATGCAAGTGTAATTTGATGTTGTCCATCAAAATCTGGGGGTTGGTGTTTCCAAGGCTAAATTTAACACCGATGTTCGCAATGGTCTTTAAGTAAATAACATGGCTTATCCATTGACCCATTATATAGTAGAAAACATTTTCAAGAGAGAAAATTTTCGGCTTTTTTTTTCTTTACCATTCATGTCCAAGCTTTCCAGTTTACTACCTTAATCGAATGATGTTGGGCCACTATCCACGATGCTGACCTAACTTTGAACCAATAAAATCTTAAAATCACGTGCTTGCCAAGACGCAGGGCCCATGTCTACGACGCTGGCTCAACATTAAAGCAACAGTGCTAGGAAGTAGACCAATAGGAAGCAGTGACGTTTTTCTGACAGCTTAACGGTAATATAGTTTGGTATGAGACGTGTTATAAATGCCTAATCCCACATGGCTGTCTAACATTCTCTCGTGTTTTTTCTCCCACAGGAGCTGTCCATACGTAAAGATGAAGGGCGGGGTCGACTGAACAGTGAAGAGTTTACTAATCTCTTCAAAGAAATATCAACGCGACCAGAAATCTGCTTCTTACTCGTTAGGTAAGTCTGCTTGTCAACCGGACCCATGTCATTTGTGCCGCGGAGATTTTACTATTTCCAGACAGTCTTCAGGGCTGACTTATTGACATAATCTTCAGGCGACAACGTTGTGGACACATCTGCTGTTCCATCAAATTGATTTTAAAGTTAAATTTTAGCTGTTGTAAAGTTGACCCTTTTTGTTTGGCATTTTTATGTGAAAAAATAACAGCTTTTTAGATAATTTGGGAACATATCGACATATTAAAATTGGATCAAATAAATAACCCGATGAAAAAAAATATTGTTTCAAAGAATTACACTCAACATTGACAATTTTGCTGCAATTGCAATGCTGAGCACACTTTCATCAGTGGTGAATACTTAGAAACCTGGAATCAACCCGAACCCCATGTTTTATCCACAGGTTTAGTGAAGGGATCTCTATGGCACATCCTGAGAAATAGACTTACGAGGATAATGAAAAGAAACCTTGTTTCTATAGAAAACATGGAGCAGTGTGTTTGGGAGAATAAAAGAGCTAATCAGTAGATTTGCATATTATTTTCATGCCTCACTGGCTGTTCTCGTCCGTGTATTAAATGACATGTGGTGATGTTTTCAGGGTTTTTGTAAAAACATGGAATGTATACCGTTGTCATGGCTAGAAGAGGATGAAGTGTATTGATATTAACCATTTAAAAACTGGTATGTTGATAAAATGTCATTCACCTGGATTCAAACAACGTTCAGAGAGATATAATGCATCTCTTCCGATCTTTCGAGAACATGGTTGATTTTTACCGGATCGTGATGTACGTGTCATTATGGATTTGTTACAAGATGCAAAAATGGACTCCGCCAATAAAACCGTAGACTATCTTTCTGAATGAACACACACTGTGCGCATCTCTTGGGCGTTTCCTCGTCTCACGTCAGCATCTGGAACCTCGCTTAAGAAACAGATCAATTAAAAACTAGATATTAACCCTTTGACTACGATGGTTTTGAGTACGTTTTATTATTGCGCTTATTGAGAGCAAAATGTGTATTAAATTGGCAAGAATTGCACATTTTTCGCCTCTCATTAAACAGATATGATTACATGTACTGTTTCATTATGTTCATTACTCTTGTGAAGAGGGTGATATTTCAATTAAATAACTCTAGTAAAGTAAATAGCCAGACGAAAGCATCGCAGGCACTTACCCAGTATTGGTCCGACAATGAGCCAACATGTATTGCTCACTCACGTAATATGATTGATGTGTGTGTTTGCTGTAAACATTGCACAGCTAAAAGCTGTGCGTGAGATGTATTTTTAACTTATGATCTTCACATTAGAAAAAATTATATCTGAGTGGCACGCTTAATGGCCAAGCAGGATATATGTTATCCCATGTACTGCTGATGTGAGCCTAAATCTGTTTATTTGATGTTAAAAATTGCATTAGCAATGACTAAAAATGTTTTTTTTTTTATGAAAAACAGTCACTCCCCCCAACCGTCCGGATATCCGTCGGCAATATTGACAACATATATAGAACCAGTGGATGGATTACCTGAGCATTTACCACGAACGATTTAATATATATCAGTGTCATTCTCACATCTCTCAACCACAGCACGCCGTCACGATTTCATATTCTGTGTGTATATTTTCAGATATGCCAGCACGGCAGACTACATGACGACAGACGATCTGCTGCTATTCCTGGAGGCTGAACAAGGGGTGAGTCAGCAATAACTGTGTGCTTACGTCATCAATTGATGAGTGGGGGATATCCCCCATGTTAGGGTCTTATCCATCCGGGGTCCGTCAACACTACAGGCAATATATTCTGAGCTGATGTATTGACAACGTGGGAAACGCTAAGTCCACGTTTGGATGCAGATTTTTTCAATCTCTACGTTTATGTTTTATTTCATTGAACATCTATGTTGCGAGTGACTCACTTCTCTGAGCTCGCTTAATTCACAGAAGAGTTGTGTATTCTGAGCAAATGAAAATGTGACTTTGAATGATTGATAATTCGATTGACTTTCTGAAAGGACTGATCGACTGACAGAAATGACAGACTGACTGATTGATTGATAGGTTGATTGGTTGATTGATTGATTGATTGATTGATTGATTGATTGATTGATTGATTGATTGATTGATTGATTGATTGATTGATTGATTGATTGATTGATTGATTGATTGATTGATTGATTGATTGATTGATTGATTGATTGATTGATTGATTGATTGATTGAAAGGTGTGACTGAAACGATTGATTTATTTTCTGTAAAACGTTTTTTTTTAATCAGTGGCCTATTTTGCATACAAACCTTAATGCACGAAGACAAGTTGTGGATCTGGTTCAGCGACAGCACTTCTTTTTATGTCTGGAGAATTCCAACCCGCCCAGAGTGATGGGGCAGGGCAGTGTTGCTCAACCTTGTTCTGGAAAAAAATGAAGATCAATACTTTAGAGTAGCAGCGGACGGACCAATGCCTGAGAATGTGGGCCAACCTTACTACTGCCTACTAACTGCCTACTAACTGCCCGACAATATCCTGTTTTTATAATTATCCTAAAGCATCCGCAGATGGGTTCAAGTTAAGCATATTACTCTGTTGATCATACAGTGACACTGGTTAGATATTGGACCAGCATCAAAACAGCGTTCCAATTTAGTTATCTTTTATATAATTGATATCTAATTAGAATCTGATAATCACATACATGTATACCTCGGATACTTGTTATACCAGGTTACTGCAATTTGGCTGATTATGCATTACATGTACTCGTATGTCACACAATGATATGTATGTATACGGGTAACGGCGGTAACGTTTTGGCAATGATATTCCACGTTTTCATCCATAAAGTCTTAATAACTCCTATAACCTATAACCTTCAAGAAAGATGAAGGGTTAATCTGCAGAAAAGAAAAAATACAGCTGCTTCCAACAGACGTCCGCAAGATGCACCTCCCTTGTCGGCGGCGGCGGAAATTGCTTTTTTTTTGAGAATCCTTGATGGATTTTTGTTGTGAAGTTAAGATGGAGTAAAGATGACGTGAGATACATCACTATTAGGACGGTCTGTAGCTCTGTTCTCACTGGCTCCGCTGTTGACTTAACGCTGTTCCAATGCAATGCCAACGCTGACCCAGCATTGAAACAACGTTAGATCACCTTTACATTCATCTCCAGTAGATGTCTGAGACGGATGTCGTCATCTGCTTCCCTGGCGATATTAGGTCTTTGTCTGCTCAATCTTGACCTTATCACCTTTGATTTTAGACCTTTCTGGACCGGTACACTCAAAGCGATTGAACTAGATCTAAGATAAGAGATCTCGACCAATAAAATGCCTTAGATTCAAATCAACCGCTACAATAATACCAACCTTACAGTCTGAGTCGACATGGCGTTTTACCGCACCACCTTTTTAGATTTTTTTCAGATTAGTTCCGATTCTTGAAATTAAATGGCCCGATCTAAGCTGTGTTTATGATTTTAAGAGTAAAAGTACGTTCAGAATAAAAATAATAATTCCACGAATCATTCACTTCTCTGATAAACCCACATATTTATGACGATCAGTTCACATTGAAGCAAATGAAGCACCCGTAAGGCTCGTTTTGTGCATATTATATAGGCCCTGGACGAACTTAAGTTATCATCGTTCTATTATAAGAACCTAATTCACTAGTGAATCTGTCACTGTTAAAGTATCAGATAGTAATCTCATGCGGGCGTTATTATCTATCACCTGAAATCAAAGTGCCTACAACTTTCTTTGTTAATCTACAGATTTATTGACCACTAAGTAACTCGTCTTCGCTCATAATCACAGGGAATGTATAACAACACTGTGCTAATGTCTTTTCTTTCTGAGCTGTTCGCTGGTGATAAATCTCTCTCCCCAGCCCCGCCCTCTTATGCTCTATTTCTTTCTCTAGTTGTCTGATTCATTACAAGTTGTCCATGTTCTAGTTATACAAACCGACAAGCCGAATTCCGTGGGGGATTTCCCATGTTTTCTGTCCCACCGACCACTATGACTCTCAATACCTGCAATATTCTTGTATAAGTATGAAAAGAATAGCAAACTGACTTTTCCATGGCGTCGTCATCACACTAATGCTGGTGATTACAACAGAAAAATATTTCTACTTCACAAATTAAGGGCTTTTATATATAACAGATGGTTATGATGATGTATTTATAACCCTAATTCTGTTTCTGTTATAGATCGCTCGTGTTACAAAAGACAGATTTTTAGAAATCATTAATCGGTTCTAGCCTTCCAAAGATGGTCGGCGGGCGGGGCAGCTTAGCATAGACGGTAAGTGGTCAAATTAAGACATATATACACGAAACAACACTACTGGGCTCTCTTTACAGGCTTTAGATACATTTTCTCAGTAATATTGATCGCAACTCAATATTTAGAAGTTCAGTAGGAATTCCCCCTGCCACCGCACTGGTTAGTCTTAGAAATCTCCAAATCCATTTATATTCACTTTTTGTCATGAAATCTGATAAAGTAGCTCTTTCTCCTCTAAAATGTAACAGTGATTTTATATCAGCTGCTGACGACATCAATAAATCATCACTTAATGAGGGAAAGACTGGCGAACTGTCTGCACTGAAAAATCCCCGCACTCTGCAAAATGGATCATTGCGAGATGAAGGTAGCAGTTGTCAAGGGAGAATTTGTAATCACCAGCAAAATGTCAAGAGGATTTGGTCTGGCTGCTTTTTATTGACGATGTATTTCTAAAATATGCGATTTTGACGAAAGAAGATGATTTTGAAAACGTCCAGTTGTCTGGACAAAATACACGCCACCTGATGAATAAGCGGCCTCTATAACTCGTGCGATGCTTTCTGGGAATAACATGGCCTGATGTTGGTTCACAGTGGTGGAGGAACACTTTAATTTTCATTAAAAATCAGCAACTCGAACAAAACGTATTTGCCAACAAGCCACCTGCTTGCCTGCGATTCGACTGTTGGCTATCTCACTCTTCCTTTTCATGTTACTAAAAACCTTTTCTAAATGTCGACCCGTTGTGCTTATGTGTCACTGTATTGTGATACTGGTCTGATAGTTTACCTGTTGTCTGGTTATCTCAGACCTTATTGTCTCATCCAACACAGTTATTCAGGCTTTTATTAATTGTCATTATTGGCTACAACTAAAGACATAGCGGATTAACTGAATCTACCATGCATTTTCCGAGAACTATTTGATGATGACGTTAGTTTTTATATTGCACAGGATGACGACGTATGCAAAAGACAAATCTGTACTGAGGATAGCTATACCATAATGATGGTACAAACTATACATAGACACACTTCTGTGTGGAACCCTAGCACCCGAAGGGTGCTGAGAGTGAGATAATGGCATTAGGATCTCTTGTTAGTGAGTCCTTTTTAGCCTACCAATTCCTTCTGTATACAAAATGTCTGGGTGGAAAGGAGGACTGGAGCCTGGAAAGCTGAAATTGAATTTGATGACCTTGGGATTCCAAGGGTCGTTTAAAGAAAGAGGTGTTGAAATAAGCCATTTGCTATCCTCGTATCTCTGATCTCCATGTCGAGCTATAATTTTATTCTCTGAATATGAAAAGCAGTTGAAATGAATTTTGCAGCTTTATTAGACTTCCATATGATTATGAAGGTCTAAGAATCGCTTGAAATGAAAGGGCTAGTGGCCCGTCTGTTGAAAAAATAATTAATTTCAATTTTTTTGCATTGAGCTGTGTGCATGGTTGGTTAAATCTACCCTGCTACTGGCTTATACAGCGCGACATTAGAAATGTCGACTGTTGCAGTAATTGCTAGAGGACGGTACTCATTCCATGCTTCATTGCTCAATGGTTGATCTAATACGATCTGATTTGATCTGAATTGAATCCTGGTGTTGATGTACTTACCAATCCGTTGCCAGTCACATACACTAGCCCGCCAGGTAGAAGCCAAGAGAGCTATGAAGATATTTGAATATATTTGATTGCCAGAGTTCCGAAAACTGTACGGTAGAATTGGAATAATAAAGATTCAGAGATAGCAGCGGATTAGCTTGATTGTGGAATCAAGTTACTTGCGCTGTTTTAGAATTTGCCCACTTCCACAAAAACAGATGTTGTTATAGCGCAAGGACGATATTTTCAAAACGACTGATCTAGATCTTAGCCATGTGATTGGTCGAGATGGGCATCTCGCAGTCGCTTCCAGCACACCGCTTCAGGATCTCTCACGCAGGGACGCCAGGCGACTCCATCATAGAACTTGTCACGTCCCGCGTGTCCTGCTCAAATATTGATGAAAATCACAGGACGTTTGACAACAGCCCCCTGGCTTACAGATCAGCACGATCCGTGCTGGGCAAACTCTAGGTTCTGGCCCAGCGTTGGCTCAATGTTGGTGCAGACGATGGCCCGAACTATGTTTCAGCATTGTAAAGTTAGCTGGTATTTGTCGATGTTTTCATCGACGACAGTTTTCATCTCAATCGTCCCATGCTATTGGATAGAAAAAAAATGTGGACATGTAATTTTATTTTCGCACTCTTTTATTTCGTTAGTTTGGTAACAACTGGATGAGACTATCGTTGACATAGTTGGTGTATGTGATGGCTCTAGATAGTACTTATACCAGCAGACACCGTAGTGCCGTAATCCTGGATCAGCGTCTGACCTGTATGGGGACCCAGCATTAACTAAATCAATATTATGTCAACGTATCTTATCTGCGTTAGTGGATGTCCCCGATAAAAAATTGAAAAAGTGTCCTCACGTCATGAGAAAGTTCTTGAGTAGACGTGTTTTAGTCAGGATACCAATAAAAACAAGAATAAATACAGCTAATATTAGAAATGCTAGCATCTATTAGATGCTAGCATTTCATGCTATTAGAAATGCTAGCATCTAATAGATGCTAGCATTTCTAATATTAGCTGTATTTATTCTTGTTTTTATTATACAGGTTTCACAGGCTACCTGTTGTCTGACGAGTGTGATATATTTGACAAAGACGACACAGTAGTTAACCAGGATATGGCCCAACCCCTGTCACATTACTTCACAGCATCCTCTCATAACACGTAAGTTTACTTCCCCTGTACTGGTAAAGCTTCCATAACACGTGAGTTTACACTTTATGTCGTGGTGAAGTGTTCATAGCACGCAAGTTTACACTCTATGTCCTTGTGAAGCTCCCATAGCACGTAAGTTTACACTTTATGTCGTGATGAAGCTTTCATAATACGTAAGTTTACACTGTCTGTCCTGGTGAAGATTTCATAACACGTAATTTTACACGCTATGTCCTAGTGAAGCTTTCATAGCACGTAAGTATATACTTTGTCCTGTTGAAGCTCACATAATGCAATTATTCAACGAAGACTCCATATTATACTCTATTAGTTATTTTAATATATAACCTTATCCTGTCAGGATATTAATTTTTCTTACATTTTCAACACTCCTTTTCGAAATTAAAAGTATTTTTATGTGTAGATAGTCTCGATGCTCTTAAAAGACATCATATTTTATGAATTTTTGTATTTGTTCTTTGTGTAGATATTTATTAGAAGACCAACTCAAAGGCCCATCGAGTGTGGAAGGTTACATCCAAGCCCTGAAAACGGGGTGCCGCTGTGTTGAATGTAAGTGTTCTGATTAATCTCAGTAGCTGGAATGTCGTCGATATCATCTCGAAACTTGATTAATCTTTTATTGTTGATCGTCTTAGTATCAGTCTCAGTGTAAGGAGTAAAAATAAAGTTTAGTAAATTGACCACTTTAGAGTCTAATCCGTGCTGACTGTTGCTTGTTATTGTTTTAGTGGACTGCTGGGACGGTCCTAATGATGACCCCATCATTTACCACGGCCACACTCTCACCTCGAAAATCACCTTCAAATATGTGATTGAAGCCGTCAACCAGTATGCATTTCTCGCCTCAGAGTAATTATGTCAAATAATACACATACAATTAAATATCATATTATTTTGTCAATACATATGATACTGTCTCCAAAGTGTGTGCTATTTTCTTACATTGTACATGGAGAACACTGTTTATTATTCAAATTACCCTGTGATATTATACCCCGAATATTTTAGTTGTGCTTACCCTCTGATATTAGACTCGCACCTGTGTAATATTTGTCCAGGTACCCTGTCATATCGCACCTATGTATTATTTTTCCAGGTACCCTGTCATATCGACCCGTATATTATATTCCAGTTACCCTGTCATATCGCACCCATGTATTATTTTCCAGATAACCTGTCATATCGCACCCATATATATATATGTAGGTACCCGATCGCATATCCCAACCGTGTATCATTTCCCTGGTACCCTGTCATATCGCACCGTGTATTAATTGTCTCCTGGTACCCTGTCATATCGCCCCTTTGTAATAATTGTCTCCAGGTACCCTGTCATATCGCACCGGTGTATTATTTGTCTCAAGGTAGCCTGTCATGTCGCACCTGTGTATTATTTCTCCAGGTACGTTGTCATATCGTGAAGGAAAACACTCGCAACAACCCACCACACCCTATCACCTCACTCTCACATCATCATCTGTATATCATTCATCTCATCAAAGGACTGCACTGTTTGTTTCGATTACAATGTCACTTAAATAACCATTAGTACCTTAAAATGACATGAAGCAACAATTTACTACTACTACGTTGTCATATCGCACCTGTGTATTATTATTCCAGGAACCCTTTCATATCGCACCAGTGTATTATTATCCGTGTACCCTGACATATTGCACCTATGTTTTATTTCCCCAGTTACCCTGTCATATCGCACCCGTATGTTATTTTTCTCCAGTTACCCCGTCCTATCGCACCTGTGTATTATTTCTCCACGTACCCTTTCATCTTATATCGCACCAGTCTATTATTTCCATGTACTCTGTCATATTGTACCCATGTATTATTTCTCCAGTTACCCTGTCACATATCGCACTCGTGTATTATTTCTCTAGTTACCTAGCATATCGCATTCGTTTATTATTGTTCCAGTCACCGTGTCATATACATGTAGCACCCTATGATGTCACACCCTGGTATTTTTTTCCAGGTATCCTGTCATATCGCACCCTGTCATATCGCAACCGTCTATTATTTTTGCAGGTACCCTGTTATATTGCACCCGTCTATTATTGTTCCAGGCACCCTGTCATATCGCACCCTGCCATATCGCACCTGTGTATTATTGTTGCAGGTGATATTGTCTCTGAAGAACCACTGTAGTTTTAAGCAGCAGCAGGCCATGGCTTACTACATGTCACATTGCACCTGTGTATTATTTCTCCAGGTACCCTGTCATTTCGCACCCTGTCATATCGCACTCTTGTATTTTTGTTGCATGTACCCTGTGATATTGTCTCTGGAGAACCACCGTAGTATTGAAAACCCGCAGGCCATGGCTCTCTACATGTCATATCGCACCCTGTTATATCGCACCCTGTCATATCACCCCCTCTATTATTTGTTACAGGTACCCTGTGATCTTGTCTCTGGAGAACCACTGTAGTATTAGGCAGCAACAGGCCATGGCTCACTACATGTCATATTGCACCCTGTCATATTGCACCCTGTCATATCGCACCCTCCTTTATTGTTCCAGGTACCCTGTGATATTGTCTCTGGAAAACCACTGTAGTATTAAGCAGCAGCAGGCCATGGCTCACTACATGTCATATCGCACCCGTGTATTATTGTTCCAGGTACCCTGTGATATTGTCTCTGGAGAACCACTGTAGTATTAACTGATTAAGCAGCAGAAGGCCATGGCTCACTACATGTCATTTCGCACCCTGTCATATCGCACCCTGTCATATCGCACCCTTGTATTATTGCTGCAGGTACCCTGTGATATTGTCTCTGGAGAACCACTGTAGTATTAAACAGCAGCAGGCCATGGCTCACTACATGAAGAGCATCCTGGACAGTAAGCTGTGTACAGATTCACCAGATGAGAACAGAGAAGTGATGCCGTCACCTGACCAGCTCAAAAACAAAGTCCTCGTCAAGGTATGTGTACAGACATCTCGGGAATTTAACGATGATACCCTACATTAGCGATTAGATCTAGTAACTGATTGAAAGACAGGAAACAGGTCTAATTTCTCACATAGTACGGATATCTATCTGCAAGGGTCAACCAGTTTGAATTAAGGCCAACGCATTGAAAACATGTACAACATCTTGCAGCATTCTCCACGCACACATGTAAATACATAGGGTTGATCCAACGGTTCCACCAAGGTGTAGCGAATGCTAATTCAGGGCCAGCGAACGATTACGCTCATGCCAAAATTATTAATTTTTTACGAACTGCGCTGTGCATCGTCATCTTCCTTAAAGTGAGAAGCTAGCTCAAGCTGAAGCAAGCTTCGTGCACATGTAAGGTATAGCTAGCGTGTTTTTAACATTAATATTTTGTGCTATGTGTATGCATAGCATCCCACTGTATCTTCGTTATTTTATGTACCTGCTTGGTGTACAACAGGCTGAGCATTCAATCCCCCCTTTTTTGCACAGAACAAGAAATTACCTAACGACGCTGATGCGACGGAAAGCTATGTGACAGACGAGGACGAGGAAGCTGAGACAGAAAAACGAAAAAACAAAAGGGTCAGTACATTATTCTGACACGAAGGATCAATACATTATCATGGTACAAAGAGTTAGTACATTATCATGGCACAAGTGCCAGTACATTCTCATGGCACAAGGGCCAGTACATTATCATGGCACAAAGGGTCAATACATTCTCATGGCACAAAGGGTCGGTACATTCTCATGGCACAAAAGGTCGGTAAATGCTCATGGCACAAATGGACGCTGTGTTATGATGGCACAAAGGGTCAGTACATTCTTATGGCACTAGGGGTCAGTAGATTTCCACGGCACAAATTTAAGGGTCGGTATTTTTTCATGGCTTTTGTGTAATTTCTCATTAAACATTTAGGTTTTAATGGCGTCTATAAAATTTTAGATGATTTTTATTTACACAGCAAATATATGTTTTAGAACGACAAGACAGTGTATACAGCCGTGTTGCAAGTTTTTGTTTCTGAGCTTTAATTTTTGGTTATCAGTTACAAGCTGTCGTTGTGCAAACGTGACACTTTTTGACGGTTGATCAACGTTTTGTTAATTTTCCGTCCTGTACCGTCAAACACCCTGATTTACTTTCTATAGATTAATTTGCCTTGTAGTACTTTTGGGGGTTTTTAATTATAAATATTTTTCACTTTCTGTGATATTAGATGAAGATTAACACTTTACATGTCATGTTAGTAACACAATTATAAATTATATTATATCATGTGAAATGGTTATCCACATCCCTTTGTCCACACATCACCAAGTGCCAGTGTTGAAGAACGTCTGGCATAATCCATGTATAAATACTCGACATCCACTAATATGAGCTGCAGGTCATTTATCACAATCATATTTCTCGCCAAACGCTATACATTCATTCTAAGGTGTTTTAATGTTGGTTCACTGTCTACAACACTGTGCAAACAATAAAACACCATTAGGTTAACGCTTGGTTTTTGGTGTAAATTGTGAGGCAGATGATATTACATTGCTCAGTGAAATATGATGACACATGAAACCAGTTAGACGTAAAAAACAATGGAGAATAATAGGAAAATATATACTTTCACTTTTGGTTCATCACATTAATTTATTATTTTTATTTTCTGAAATCCACCATGATATGCTTTTCGGCCTTATGTCTCATATCATCCAATGTCAAATCTGATGCAGTTCTAATATAAATTTACAATCACGTTTACCACAATATAGCCGTAAAAGCGAAACATAAAAAAGGCATTTTTAGATGTTTATCTGCCGTTACTGAAATTTATTACCTATTAAATTTCACGCAAATGCAAATTTTTTCTAGCGCTGATATTTTAATTTGCATGCATATATGTGGTGATAAGTATACATTATACTGCCCACTACCGATGAGGCCAGTGCCAATGAGCTAACTTCACTTATAAATAGCAATTTTACCAGGAAGGTTCTGTGAAAAAGAAACACAAATTGGCCAAAGAGCTGTCAGATCTAGTCAATTATTTCACTTCTACAAGCTGCGAAGATTTCCAGATCTCATTACAAAAACGTAAGATTTAACATCTTATTTATTGGCTTGTGTGTGTTATCCTTAAACGTTTTATTTAATGGCACGAAGCTTTTACATGTCTTCCTGTCACTCAATCCAATGACAAGGTTGTCCGTATATATCCGTTCTTGTAGTAGGATAGATACATGTATGAACATGGTTATGGGTAATAATAATAGATGATGATGTAAACCGCTTATATACAAGCTTCATTACCGCTGCTTGAAATAAAGGTCATTTATTTGGTCACGTATCCTAAATCATTTAATTAACGATCGGCATAATTTAGTGACCATGCGAGGGTTAGGTGCTCGTATTCCGGCCCTAAATTTGTGTTTTTTCATGTGAACAGAGAAATACAATGAGCTTTGCTCGTTCAGTGAGTCCGCCGCCCTGAAGCTCGCCAATGCCTGCCCTGAAGAGTTTTTTAATCACAATAAACATTTTTTATCACGTATCCACCCTAACGGCATGCGGGTGGAGTCCAGCAATTTCAACCCTCAAGACTTGTGGAATTGTGGGTGCCAAATGGGTGAGTGGTAGAAGCAGATACATTCAAATGGATTGTGTTTGAGTCCTCATAATGTGGCCAATTTAAAACTGCATCTGTCCATTCCTATTTTAGGATCATGTGACATCAGACATTATCCTGGATATTAAGAGTTTAAAACATTAATAAGCATCTAGTAGGCCTACTGTAAATCTAGGTGGTTAATCTAACCCCAAAACATGTGATTTAATATATAATACTATGCCTGTAGATAGGATGTTAATGAATTTCACTTATAATCTAGTGTCATCTATTTATTGTCACTTGGTCCCTAGAATAATATTTTTGCAATTTATTTTGTTTTGCAAATTGGGTATTAGATGACACGTATGATCTACACCCTGAGTGTTATTATCATAGTTAATCAAAAAGAGATACATCAGTTTATCATTAGCTGTGTTTTTTTGTACAAATTCGATGCATGACAGATAATTATGTGTATTTTCTTTACCCTCCAGTGGCGTTGAACTACCAGACCCCGGGCCTGATGATGGACTTAAATCAGGGTCGATTCCTACAGAACGGTGGCTGTGGTTATATCCTGAAACCTGCCATCATGAGAGAAGAGATCGCTTATTTCAGTGCCAATACAAAGGATGTGATACCTGGTGTGTCACCTCAAATACTTCATATCAAAGTGAGTAATAGCGCAGATCGCCTTCTCAACTGGCGAAAATCTTCGAGTGCATTTCCAATGTAGTATACCTCGGGCCAAAGCAGTTTTGGCATCAGAAATATCACATATATGACCCTGGTATGGTGTTTTACATTAGGTATGTTATGTAGGATGAATGGAGTTACCCTCAACTATTGTTACTCTAGGGACTATCCGCTCAAGAGATACCGGAGCGTTTCATCATTAAATTGCTTCCCCTAAGTATGCCCAAAACCTCTTGTCGTTTGAATGAAGGAACTCATTCTAAATAACCAACCATCACCCACCTTTACGAATTTGGATCGGTTTGAATTCGAATGGGTCTGAATTTGGATGGCTTATATTTTAAATACACAAATATACAACATTTTTTCTGTGAATTGGTGCTAATAACTTATCTGACAACAGGTGATCAGTAGTCAACAGTTGCCGAAACCACGGGGGTCAGGAGCCAAAGGTGACACGATCGACCCCTATGTGACGGTGGAGATATTTGGCATCCCAGCGGACTGTGCGGAGAAGAGGACGAAAACAGTACAACATAACGGTATGTAGATATCGTCACGTGGAGGTTAAAGTGTCGTATAAACAGTACAACATAACGCTATTAGATATCGTCACGTGGAGGTTAAAGGGTCGTATAAACAGTACAACATAACGGTATGTAGATATCGTCACGTGGGGGTTAAAGGGTCGTATAAACAGTACAACATAACGGTATGTAGATATCGTCACGTGAGGGTTAAAGGGTCGTATATACAGTACAACATAACGGTATGTAGATATCGTCAAGTGGGGGTTAAAAGGTCGTATAAACAGTACAACATAACGGTATGTTGATAACGTCACGTGGAGGTTAAAGGGTCGTATAAACAGTACAACATAACGGTATGTAGATAACGTCACGTGGAGGTTAAAGGGTCGTATAAACAGTACAACATAACGGTATGTGGATATCGTCAAGTGGAGGTTAAAGGGTCGTATAAACAGTACAACATAACGTTATGTAGATATCGTCACGTGGAGGTTAAAGGGTCGTATAAACAGTACAACATAACGTTATGTAGATATCGTCACGTGGAGGTTAAAGGGTGGTATAAACAGTACAACATAACGGTATGTAGATATCATCACGTGGGGGTAAAGGGTGGCATATACGACCCTTTAATTGAATAAAAATTAATTTAGAGGGAATATTAACATGTTCAACCCTTCAACCACCCATCCCGATTATATTCGTTTTTCGATTTGTATTTGCACAATAAATACCATCCTTTAAATATGTTAGAGAGAAAACGTGACAGCAATTTGAACACTTTACGCCATTTTGTCAAATCTGATTGTTTACTCAAATAAAGTTGGTGAATATTCACAACTTCAAATGGATGAAAATTCCAAATAAAAATATTTGCGGTTAAAACTTACAATAATTGACATTAATGTTTTTGGTCGCTTATCATGTGTGCAAATTGACGACTTACACAGCCAAGTAATTAAAACATCTATTTGTTAAACATGTTAAATGTAAGCATTTGCGTTTTTTGTATAATTTCCAGACTACAATCCCATTTTTGATGAGAGTTTTGAGTTTCAAATCAACTTACCTGAGTTAGCGCTGGTTCGCTTCATGATTCATTGGGCTCAACCAATATTTACTCAATGCTGACTCACCGTCTACGACACTTGCCCAACATTAAGCCAACATTGTGGCTCTAGAATGGTACTCTACTCCAATTAGCCGTCACTTAGTCACTTTGCATGCTTATAACGACATAACATAGTCGGCATGGTCCAGAGTAGAGTACTGTACTTAGGCCATGTTTCTTTGAATAATTTCTAATGGGGAATATATATCCCAGATTCTCGTTTCACACATTATGATGGGAGGTTTGTAAGAAGGGTTGTTTTTAATGAACCTACCCTTATTTTATTGTTGTACAAATACAGAATATGTGACGACCAATCAGAGCCTCTGTTACAGGTTACCGACATATCAGGATGAAATCTAACACAGGAGATAATCAGCCAAACTGCGCGCTATTCGTCCACGTGGCCATCACCAACAGAGGGGCGGCGGGGTGAGTTTACACGTGTGGGCAGAAATCAGATCTAAATGTTAGGAGGAAAAATTAAATTATTCAATGGTAATGTTATGGGTGATAACGTAATCAGGTGCATTTAGATATGAATGTGGATTAGATGTGTAGATTATTTAAAATAACCTTATCTTTTTTTCACTTAAACTGGATATGGAATCAACAATTCCAACTTAAAATGTAAAATAACCCTATAATAATGAAGTTAAAAGATAACAAATATGAACGGTTTTATTTCAGAAAGCGACGCGGCGTGGTTTGTCCGTGAAAAAAGAGCAAGAAGCACCGAGAGCACACGAGTATGAAGGCCATAGGCATACGTACAGTGGACGAAACATACAAAAGTAAAGTGACGAATAACAATTATATGACATACCTACTCATATTATAGAGATAGTACACGAGTATGAAGGCTATAGGCATACGTACAGTGGACGAAACATTCAAATTTAAAGTGGTAAATCGCAAATGTATGGCATACCTATGTCATAGAGTACACGATTATGAAGGCTATAGACATTCGTACAATGGACGAAACATTCAAAGGTAAAGTGACGTATAACAATTATATGACATACCTACTCATATTATAGAGAGAGTACACGAGTATGAAGGCTATAGGCATTCGTACAGTGGACGAAACATTCAAAGGTAAAGTGACGAATAACAATTATATGACATACCTACTCATATTATAGAGAGAGTACACGGGTATGAAGGCTATAGGCATACGTACAGTGAGCAAAACATTCAAAGGTAAAGTGGTAAATCACTAATGTATGGCAAACCTATTCATGTTGCAGAGAGTACACGAGTATGAGCCTTTGGTTTATTGTTCAGTTTGAGCTCATCATTTCTTTTGTTCTCTCTTGTTGACAGTTGCCATTCAGCCTGTGATTTATTGTTAAGTTTGGGCTTATCACTTCATATTTTCCCCTGATCTATATTGTTAACAGTTTCCATTCAGCCTTTGAATTATTGTTAAGTTTGTGCTCATTGTTTCATATTTTCTCCTGATCTCTGTTGTTAACAGTTGCCATCCAGCCTTTAAATTATTGTTAAGTTTGACCTTGTCATTTCATATTTTCTCTTGATCTCTGTTGCTAACAGTTTCCATTCAGCCTTTGATTTATTGTTAAGTTTGACCTTGTCATTTCATATTTTCTCCAGATCTGTATTGTTCACAGTTGCCATTCAGCCTTTGTTTTATTGTTAAGTTTGGGCTTATCATTTCATATTTTCTGTTGCTCTCTGTTGTTAACAGTTGCCATTCAGCCTTTGAGAGATGGCACAGACTTACGTGATAACGTCCAGGTGGCGCTAGCGGTGTTCAAGGAGACATGTGGCCTGGCGACCATAGCCAACCTGAAACAGTGTATACGTATGATGTCTACACGTATACAGAGCTCAGGAGAGGGGGTGTCTCTACAAATGGTGATGAAAGGAGAGGTGGGTTTTAGAATAAAAAGAATAGCAATTTGCAGATCATATAATTTTATTTAGAATGTCGATATTTGTTTTTATTTATGTCTTTCACCAGGAAAGTAGGTTATCAGATGCTATAAAATTAAATGTTTTGCAATTAGAATAATAAATCTTTTACCTTGAATATGGTTGATGTAGCCTTTTGAACTATTTCTAAGTAATGTATTACATCGTGTTGACATTTTGATATTTCAACAATAACGACTTTTGCTATAGTTTTTGCAGTTCCCTTCACTAGAAGCACAAGGTTTATTACCAGACATGCAGAGGAAAGCACTAGTCACGTTTGAAAATGTACGTCTACTGCTAATCTAGTAACATAAAGCAAGGTGCATCCTAATTATATTGTTTATCAGCAGGCTACATTTCATTCAATCTACTACAACTATTTTGAAGAAAGCTCGCTACATTACAAAGAACATAATGATGAAATCCCAATATTGTCGGTCAGTGGTTGTATATCACCACTTTGTAGAATTATCGAAATAACTATATAATAAGAAAACTATATCTGAATTAACTACGGTTGAGGAAATCATATTTGCTTCTGACAATAACACAGCTGCTTATTTATATTTTGTGTTGACAGTTGGTGTCAGAATGTAAAGCTCTTATACAGCAGGCTGACGACGTCCATCAAAGGGTGAGATCAAATGTCATCAGATTATTACTCAACAACATGCAGTTGATATACCGTTCCCTTGGAATTAAAGTGTCACCTGAGATGAGTGGCAGATAAGACGCTTTAGCTGCAGAGAGCAATATATACTGATGTTAAACCCTTACAACGCTGAAATATTTTTTTATAAACCATCGAGAACAAAGAGTTTTTTCAATTTAAAATAATCATAGATGTCTTAGTAAGCTCGTTCCGCTTCATTTGAATACCTATGTTATGAGTCTACGGTCATTATAAATATTTCACTCTTTTAGTGCCGGGATCGACTTTAGACGGCAGAATCTGACGGCTATAAACGTCGTATTCTGACGTCTAAAGTCAGTCTTTGTGCTGAAAGGGTAAATTCATCACTAGCCATAGTGCTAATAACTTGCAATCAGACCAGAAACGGTCAATTATTTTGACCTTTCTGTTTTATTCCTATTTCAGCTTGTCCATTCACACTTTGTTTTATTCCTATTTCAGCTTGTCCATTCACAGCAGGCAGGTACGAAGTGGCACGAAGACTTACAGAACCTGGCCATACAGCAAGGCATCAAAGGCAAAAAACTCAACAAGGGTGCTATGTGGTTATATATCCCTTTACAGTCGCTTGTCAAATTACATTTATAGTGCAAACAATTAAAATAAAATGATAATATAGAGAATACACTGGTAGTGTGCATTGTTGAGTCATATGTGGCAAATGTGCTACTGAGAATGTTTATATTCCTATGAGATTGTGCTGAAATATGCAGCTTGTCTATTTCGTTGATACAGTAGAAAATTTACATTGCTATTTTCATTTCAGTTTTCAAATGTTGAGCAAATTAAGTTGGTGTTTTTCAACTGGTGTGATAAATCTTTCTTTGTTATCGATCTAATGTTACTGTTCATTCAGGCTACTGATAATGGATATACAGATCAGTTAGCGATCTATTGTTTATGTTTGTCCATGCTATGTTGAATTTACTATATTATTGATCAGTGATCGATATGTCGTTCCTGTTGACTTAGGCTGTAGAGAAATTACTATGTTGATCAGCTATCGATTTAATGTGTCTGTTGATTGTGGCCATGTTGAATGTATCATATATTGATCGATCTTTAGATTCTGGTTATGTTTAATTTATTATATATTGATCGATCTGTTGATTCTGGCTATGTTTAATCATAAAACTATGGGATACTACAGTTCCCTGATTTAATTTAATATATACTGATCGATCTGTTGATTCTGGCTATGTTTAATTCATTATATATTCATCGCTCTGTTGATTCAGGCTATGGAGAATTTTGCATGGAATGTGCGGGTGTTGAAAGGTCAGGCTGATCTAGTAATGCAGGCCAAGGCCGAGTGTCTGGAATATATGAAGCAGGTAATATATCTCATCCTTAATGTTATTGGTACAGTGAAATTTACGTAATAAAATATACATATTTTTATTTTTTTTTACTTAGAATAAAACATTGTTTTAAAGTTTGGTTTGGAAATGAAAGACAAGTTGATGTTGTGAATGAATTAGCATGTGATACTCACTTAGATCGAAGTGACACAATCACAAAGTCGGTGTGCATCCTTTAGATCTGTTAATCTGCAATAAGATGTTGTAACAACGCAATCATTTTCAGCCTGGCATATATTGTCGTATTCCACCACCTCTATAACATGTTTAGTTGATATCAGATTGTTGAAGGTATGTGCCTATGTTAATTATGCATAGGATAAAGCCCGAGGAGTTCTGTGAAAAAATCGAGGCCGAATTCCGAGGCCTTTTCCACGAAAAAAATGCATCCGGTAGCACCTGACTGATTATAGTACCATTAGTCCCACCCTGATAATTGGTCGGACAATGAAAATAATGTAATGGAGTGTTTTTTCCGGGGGTAAAGTACGATGAGTAGAGTTTATCTTTGATATACTTGTGAAAATATAATAATTCTGATCAAATTTTTGATATTCACATTATATGTTGATATATTGAGTCGATATGTTAACTTAAGATTTCATTTTGTTTCGAAATAACATCTAAATCCTGAACCAGGTGATGAAGCTGTTCAGATGAAGATGGAGGCCGCCGGCGATCACGTGACGATGACGAGATCTGAATGGGACCTGACGAGAGGTCACGTGACACACGTCATCTCCCCCCCCCCTCAGTGGCTCTACCATCGTGGGGGGTCTACAATCCTGAATATAACCCTGAATCGCCCAGTAGACGTGATACTTTGGGCCATCGTTGGGTTGATGCTGGGCCAGTGTGGACGACAGTGACCCAGAAGTAAACCATAATTACATCCACGTCTTGTGTTTTCTAGCAGTGAGAAATCAAAGAGTATATCAACGAAGGTTTAAAACCTCTTTCCTCAAACAGTTCAACACAGGAATATGAGCTGTTGGATTTTAAACCTCAACAAATTTTGAAGAAAGCTTTGTCTGCTGGTATTTCGATCCACTGTTTGATAACTTCAAAGAATAATGACAAAGTTTAGCCTACATGTACAGAAAGGTGGCCTAAAACCCCACTCATTTCATTTCAAAAGATTACGGCGTATTACGACGTACTGGGTGTAATATCACGTCTGTAATACGTCATTGGTTCAAGTTTAGTATTTTCTGGATGAAGGTTCGCTCTGATTCTGTGATCGACGCTAAACACGTCTGATCGAAGTGCAGATAATACTGGAATAACAACAGGGCTGCCTCAACAGAACCAAAAGGATATATCATTTTAAGAAAGACAAAGTTTCACTTTAATTTCACCATGGAGAATGCTATGGGATATACATGATACATTACCTTGACCATAAAGGATGCTATGGGATATACATGATATAGGGGACACTGTAAGATATGTGGAGTCGGCGCCTGCGGCTGTCTGTAAGACAAAGTAAACTAAGGATTACTGTGAACTTACAAGAATATCTCCGAGCCAAAGACCTGCAGAATCTCATTCACAGATCACAGACTGCTACGTGTTATTCGCTCAGCATCGAATAAAGACAACCACTGGTTGCCACGGTGACGTGTTTCACCTTTCTGTGGTTACCATGGTAACTAGTTTGACCTTACTGATATAGCTATAGTTATATTATAAACCTGTGTGGTTTCAATACGATTTCGATTTTCTTATTACCATAGTTATATGCTCCTCGTTTCTGTGGTTACCGTAAGCACATGTTCTACGTTTCTGTGGTTACAATAGGTTACAATAGTTACATGCGCGAGGTTTCTCAGGTTACCATAGTCACATGCTACACGTTTCTGTGGTTACCATAGTTACATGTTCGACGTTTCTTGGGTTACCATAGTTACATGTTCCACGTTTCTCTGGTAACCATAGTCACATGTGTCCATGGTTAGCATAGGTAAATGGTAGAAGTATCTCTGGTTACCATAGTTACAGACTCCACTTATCTCTGGTTACCACAGTTAAATGTTCCGTGTTTCTATGGTTACCATAGTTACATGCTCTATGTTTTCCGGCTACCATCGTTACACGACATATAACGTATATATACGTGTATGTGGCTACCATAGTTCATGTTCCACGTTCTGTGGTTTCCATAGTTATATGATCTATGTTTCTCTGGTTACCATAGTTACTTGTCCCATGTTTCTCTGGTTACCATAGTTACATGCTCCATGTTTTCCGGCTACCATCGTTACACGACATATAACGTATATATACGTGTCTGTGGTTACCATAGTTCATGTTCCACGTTCTGTGGTTTCCATAGATATATGATCTATGTTTCTCTGGTTACCATAGTTACTTGTTCCATGTTTCTCTGGTTATCATAGTTACATCCTCCATGTTTCCCTGACTATCATCGTTACATGATCCACGTGTCTGTGGTTACCATAGTTACTACTAAACATGTGTATGGTTACCACGGTTACACGCTCCATGTTTCTGTGTTTACAATGGTAGCGTTGGGGACTACTTTATAGTTACCATAGTGTTGTACTTGCTGCTCTGCCACCCCAACAAACAATAAGTGCATACTTTAAATGTAAGCAGTTATTGCATTTTAGTTCTGCAGATCAGAGAAGTGATGCAGCCAGTTCACCTGCCCCCCCCCCCCCCTTACTGATGTTGGTAAGTTCTGATCTTCACTAATCGTATTAAGTAATATATCTGAGATATATAACCCTGTCAGAGACTCAAACCATGTCTCTCAGAGTGGACCAGAAAATGTCTCTCTCGTACAGCTCACGATCGGGACGAAGATGGTAAGCTCGTTGGTCTGACTCTGTTAGAGAATCAAGTCGAGTGTAAGTTAAGTGTCTGACTGCAAAAGTACTGTCCATATAAAGGCTAATAGATTAAGCTGAGACAGCAGCTCTCTTATATACAGATATCCTTCAACTTATCTGAAACAAAGCATTGCACCGACGTTTGCACGCTTACCCAATATTGAACCCAAACTGGGCCAGTGTTGTGTTTAGATACCTTGATAACCACCCGATTTCAGGGTAAGGGGAACAATGACACTATATTTGTTTCTTTCAGCAAATTATTCTATATATCTTGTTGTTGTTTTTTCATCTAAATGTTTACTATTTTTACTGGTTACTCTTCGTTTATTACACACCGGGTGTGATGTGTAAGCCAATATAGACATCTCAGAAAAACACGAGACGTTCACCCAATGTTTTTTGAATGTTGGACCACCGTCTGCGACGCTGGTTCAACATTAAAATAACATAGGGTAGAAGTCTTGTGATGTTTTCTGTTGGTTATTGACGAGACTTGTCGCATGTACATGGTAGTGAATGAATTTACCAATGACGTGAAATATTAGGATAATTATGTTCAATAACATGGAAATGAATCAAAATACATAATTATTATACATATACCTCCAATACTCACTAGATCACTCCGAGAGAGATATTAGAACAGTAGCCTTGTTGTAACACATTGATCATAGATTGCTTATATGTCATGTGGGGATTTGGTAACAATCAGACACTAATTTTGTAATTATTCATGGTAATTTCATGCAGTTGTTTATCTAAAGATGATATGTTTAAGTTGAACATGGCACACACATCTATATTTGTTGTTAGTAGAAATCGTTATTAGGCTTCTAAATCAAATGCTGTGAAATTGTTGAGCATTAAACTGGTCTAATTTTATAACTTAAGATTTTGAGCAATTACTTTCAGATTAGGTGATGCCATGAGCTCAACCCGACTAAACTTTTGAATACAAATATTTATCTTCAACGGAAAGTTATCTCGTTATCACCTGATCACTATCTACTGCTTTCAGTGATACAAAATTACTTGATATGCTCATCACATTAGAGATCGTTTTAAAAACGTCTATTAAGACTTTCTTTTGAGATAGTATTTGGATATGTAGATATTTCGTTCAATATATTTCAAAATATTTTATAAAATCCAGTAATTTTAATTGACCTTGAGATTCACGGAATGCGGTATTAATTGACACATTTTGAGGAATGAAAAAGATAATAAAAACCAGGGTGTTAAAAAAGATTACGTTATCTTAGACATTTAACACATGTATATATATATATACGCCTAGAATGAGTATGTAAGATATTTACTTACATGGTAATTTATTTATAATATAAAGACAGGCTGAGTGCATGGTGGATGTATATAAGTTAGCTAGTAAAATAGTTCATGTTAGTATTTGATCTCACTAACTATACTATGTCCTACCTGGGAATCATTTTCCCATTATCTCTGTTAGTAGTTTGCAGATATGGATGAATTTGATCCAAGGCAATTTCCTAACATCCACCAATAATCGTGTTAATATAGTAACAAATTTTACAACAGTTTAGCTGGTCTGAATAACACTATGACATGTAATAAAGATATACTGTAGATCTGGTAATTTTTGCGTGTTTAGATTTTTTGCGAATTTGTGATATTGGTACTTTTCACAAAGTCTAGATTTCGCGAATTATCTATTTCGATGATAGGTAGTTCTACTATAATAATAATTTCGTGAGATTCCTAATTGTTCTCTTCGCGAAATTCACGAAAATTAAAACCTGGCGATTATTACTAGATGTACGGTAACTCTGGCGACTTCTGTATGAGCCCAATAAACTTGTGATTTAAAGCAGCCCCTTGGGATGACATCAAAATTCGTCTTTAATTCCGTACTGAAGTAGTGTATCCCACGGATCATGTTTTTATTTTTTTCAGAATTTTCAGTTTTTTACAAATATTTTTAATCAACATTTCTATGAAACCAGAAGTAACCCAAACAAACTATTTGTATACCTGAAATACGATTGAATGTTTTCACAGCATTGGGCCACATGCTGATGGCATCGGCCCTGCGTTGGGTAGACAATCAGTGCTGCAGGTGTGTCCTCCCGTGTCCTGACTATAAGACACCAATTAGCGGCGAATGCTCTGATCTTACCGTCTGCTACGTGGGAATATGTGATGTAAAGTGCTGAATATTGCTGACTTGTTTTGTTTACATGGCAATATACGACCTGGAAATACAAGTATTTCACTCTTTTTCGGTGCTTTAAAATTGTTTTTTGACTTTTTCGTATTTTCAGTTAAGATCAGTAGGCTATATAGCTGTATATAAATTAAATTTTCAAAATTGACAACATTGAAAATGTCTCATCCCAAGGGGCTCCTTTAATTTATTTTTTTCCCCTGCAATTATTACGCTCATAAGAAATTATCCATTTTTTAAATAGTTTCCCAAATTACACGAAATTAAAGTATGTTTTAACTTTTAATGTTGTATGTGAAGGTTATATACACAAAATTGCAACTGTTTATAAAAATTAGTAATTAGTAATTGATACTCCCAACAAAATGTAAGACCTCGGACTGGCACTGGCTTAACCTTTAGACGTAGATGACATATGTTTAACATTGGAGCAATGAAGCTAAGGCTGACTGTGTTATGACACTTTTTGTTATTTAACTATGTTATTAAATTATATGATTTAACACTCTGCTAATTTTATTAATTTATTTGGGATTAAATATTTGTAATTCTTGGGGATTAAATTATCTTGCTGAGAGAACCATCATTTCTTTTGATATGCTAATAATATTTTTTATAAACGAGAATTGTCGTGATGAATGCTTTGAGGTTAAGTTCATCACTGAACATGTTATGGGCTGTGAGGAATTCAGAAATATATTAAGTATACATGTATGTCACTTGAATATACTGAGTTTTCTGAGAGTGCCAATCTTTGTGAGCAGATAAGGAGAGTGGGAGACAGAAAGTGAAATACGGAGAGAGACATATATTGTTGTTATTAGACTAAAACTTACGGTTGTTGTTAACAGTGAATGATGACCATGACAGCCGTAGGTTGTGATCACATAATGTATTCAACGCTATTACCATGTATGCCAGTAGATAGTGGAATGGAGTTCAAAACATCTTATAAGCATAATCATATCTAGAGGAAATAAGCATCTATAGGCTACATTTTCTATGTTGCGACGTATTGAACAAATTTATGACGACTAAACGTCGATATGTTCAATCTGGGAAAGAAGACAATTCATGTCTGAATAATGTTGACATCACACTGCAAAATATTAACACTGTATATACCTAAAATGTTATTATTATTTTATTATTATTTTAAAGCGACATTTTTGTTTGTCCAGCTCCAAGTGAAAAGCACAGTTATTTTGAAAGATATATTGTCTAAATCTGCTAAATAATAAATCGAAGGTATTAAATCAAACGTGCCATTGCAAGGCTAAGAATAGCTCAATTCAACTGTATATGCCGCCCTATTGGAACCAAAAGATCATATCTGTCATCACATTTTAGTTCCAACAAGATGATATATAGTTTTTGTGAGATACTAGATACCTCCCTTGGGCCGTCTACATGTAGCATGTGTAGTGAAGGTTTAAACTCTCTCCCACCTAAATGCACTCTTATTTAATTACCATAAGATTTATTACGATATCTGTTATAGAAACTGTTGTTATGGAGATATTTGTTTGTTACTCTCTTCATTATAATTATGTTTGTTTTACTTTGATTTTATTCAGCCCGGCTAATAATATAATTTATATTTTAGAAGAGCTGAAGATATACAATTTTTAATGAGATGTTTATATCCGTAGAAGAAAGGTGTTCTCCGCTGCCACAAGGGTTATTATAATAAATAACGAAAGAACCATCAATAAACATTGGTTTAATGTTGGTCCAACATATTTAACGTTGGCTCAACGTTAAACCAACGTTTTGTGCTGGTTCGTAGTAATGTAGTGTATAGCTATGAGTATTGTTCTCGTAGAACTAATCTAGTCAATGATTGAAATTTTAGTTGAGAATGATGCACTGGATTCACCATATATCAAGTGGTCAGCTTTGACAATGGACCTCTCTATCATCAAGTATCAGTGATTACTATATACTAGAGACTCGTATCTTCGTCTTCAAATATTTTATAAGCATCAAACACTCGGGCTTCGGTTTAAATGTTGTTATATGCAACTATTAGGAAGTACACGTATTCCAAAAATAGAAGAATTCCACCTGGACATTTCAATTCTGATCCATGCATCGCTATTATGAACGATGAATTTGCTTAAAATTACCACTAAATTTATGTTTATTATTCGGAATGAAATTTAAAAACAGATTCTTTTGTGAATAGCTATAATTTAAATTAGTAAATAGCTAACAGTTTGTTGTCATATGTTTATAATGAAAGGCCTATACGTGTCATGTGATTGTTACTTATTGAATTGTAAACCTATTGTTGGGCCAAATTGTCTGAATTTGGGACTAGTTGGGCAGGAAGAAGGGGGTATCCTGCACTCCCCGGAAATCAATTTCTAATTGATGTTTTCAGATTGGAAAAATACCATAGAAAACGATTTGCTATGTTAAAAAGTTGACACAATGTCCCACATACCGTTTTTATGCAAATTAGTAACGCCATTACTGGAAAATGTATATTTCGCCATAGCTCAGCTAATAGTGCACATAGCTCAACAATTAAGGTGTCTAACCCCATGTTTTGAGGGTCCAAGGGCATTATAAAACTATTCTTAAAGTGATCAGATGTGTCTAACACATGTTATTGTTCAAAATATTGCCGCCATTAACGAAAAGTCTATTTTTCGCCATAGCTCAGCCAATATTAAAGGTAACTGCATATAACAAGTTTTCAGAACTATGTTTTGAGGGCAAAGAGCATAGTAAAACTTTTTTCAGAACGATCTGATATGTCCATGAGAAGGCATTTGTATTTGTACTGTTATCGTAATTGCGCTTGATCTTTGTCGAAGAACTTAATGGCTATGATAATTCAGAACTATCAAGCTGAGAAACTGCTGAAACGGCTACAGAATAACCCAATAAAAAATCATTTTAAATTCAAGAAATTCCCAAAGAGCCCACATGTTGCCTTTTCATTCTGGCTTCTGCACAGTTCGGTTATTGTTTCTGCTGATGCTCTTGCACAAGCTTACATTCTTGGAAGTGCGGATCAGTACCAGAACGCCGTTGTCCTTTTTGCCGTAACATTCTGTGGGCTTTCACAAGACGAATGGTTGCTACTAAGATTCGACAATATGGAACTCAATTCTGAAAAGCTGACAACAACAAGATCAATATCACTTCCTCACAGGGAATGGTAATCAGTTAAAAGCACATTCACAACTGTATTCATTGTTTTTCAAATGGTAAGCTGTGTCAACCTGTGTTACTATGTGAATCATCTCAAGTCATCCAGTACCAGGAGCAAATCAACCTGGCATCCCTGCTCCTAGTAAAGTCCAAATGAACCAATGGACTTGGAAGAGCTCATGACTTATGGTTGTAAATCCTTGCCTTGGGTCACCAAATGGCACGAAAATCAACAAAGTTACATTCCTTGACTAGGCCCTACCTTCTGGAAGACGCTACCCCACACAATCTGCCATACCCCAAGGAGTTGATGATTTGTTCAAACTGGATGGCATGGCTCTTCTACATACCATTACCAACCTTCCCCCGACCTATTGTGAGATATGCATACAGATACTCGATGAGACGGCGACTTCGACTGACAGTTATCATCCTGGGTCTATCAAAGCGCAGGAGAGGTGGAGACGTAGCAGCCCAGAGATCATTCTAGCTGGAACAGCTGTCAGGCAGTCATATTATTCCAAGAGCTTCCTTGCAAACGATGACACAACGAAATAGTTATATCAGTTATGCTGTATGGTGTGGTAAGTAGGCCGCTTCCAGGCTGGACAGAACAAATATGACAGTCCTCATTGTGGAGGGTAGAATTTATCAATTTGTTACAACAGATAGCCAGGTAAGATTGTGTTATGTTACTAGTCTTGCTACTGCATTGTCTATTCCCATAATATTTTGTTTTAATCATGCCGAGTGTTTCAATTAACCAAAACACAGGTGGAGGTGCAATACCAGACATATTTGTGAGTCTACTGCATCATGCTCATTCAATCAATATGACTGTGAGACACAGGATCGGGGAAGCACAGACAGATTGCAACATACAATTATCTGACGTGACTGAGTCTTCCGAAAAGACTATTAACGTACTGTGCCATTCCCCTCGGCTACTGTGTCGTCAGTGGAGAGGATAAAACCAGTTCATTCAAAGGCAAGGCAAAGGTGGGGCCACCTAAAGAGCTGGAAAAGAATACCAGGTTCCACAAAAAACATTCAGGTAAATGGGTGACGACGTCAAGCCTCAGGTGATGAAACAACTGGAGCAGTTTGCATGCGTATCTGGTGTCCAGATTATTAATCTTCTGTGAAAGCCGTCCATGTCAAGCTGCCCCACATGATGGTGAGAGAAGAAAAGAAGCTAATTTCCAAGCCCAGAGTCGATCTGTCTCGCCTCCCCCGTACCAGTCTACTTTGGAGCCACACATCCAGCATGTGAACCAACGGGTTGCTTCGTGCATCTACGAGGAGCAACAGGGGTGAATGAAGACTGACCTGGGAGTCTTGGAACCACTGTGATCATGTTGTCCTGTCCTGTCAACTTCGCTGGTTGATCTCCTGGATGCTGGTGATCGGGAAGGAGATGACCAGGTTGATCATGAAGAATACGATGACAATAATTATTATGAGATGAAAGTGATGAGTGATGAGTAAATGGTTGGACTGGACCCTTCAAAATAATCTTACCAGTCCTAACTGTTCTGTTGCAAGTACAGCATGCTCTAGCATACATTCCACATATCACGTACTCAGCGGACCGAGCTCAGAGACGCACAAATCCTTAGTGTGATCATGTGTCATAATCGAGGCCAAAGCAGGTTCGTCAACAGGGAGTCAGGCTGCTGAGGAGCTAGGGAAGGAAAAGCCAGATCGAGGAGGTGAAATTTAAGTAATTTCCGGAATGTTAAAATTATTTTGGCATCACGTATTGGCACAGGCACAGTTCCATAGGGCTGGGCCAGATATAGAGAAAGCTCTTGACCCAGTCTTAGTTTTTATACGATGACCAACAAATCGATTTGAAATTGTAGTGTAGATATATTAAGCATTTCGGACAAACAAGTAAGTCAGCCAGATATGCAGGCTGGTTGTCTTTCAGGGTTTTAGGGTGCATATTCTAAAATTAATGCGAAATTTGACAGGAAGCCAATGTAATCACTTTACAATAGGAACAGAACAACTAAAACGTGGGGGCCCTGGTTACCACTTTCGCAAGGCAGTTCTGAACGCGTTTTTATCTAGCGATATCTTTTTCTGCAATATTTTGGAAAAGTGAGCTACAATAATATAACTTGCTACTGACCAGTGCCACTGCAATTTGCTTGGAAAGATCTAAGGACAGACTTTTTCGAATTCGACGCAGGCCATGGATATGATAGAAGCATGCCCTACATGTTCGGGATATCTTTTTTTAGATATTCTTTTGTCGAATACTACACCAAGATTTTTGTCTGATGCAGATAGATTTGTGTCTTGACCTAGATTTAAGCATGGGGGATTATTTAAGAATTTTTCTCACTGAAGTTTGGTCCCAATGAGAAGAAAGTCTGTCTCACTAGGATTAAGCTTCAGCTTAGACCCTTTCACCCAGACCGACACGGCCATTAGACAATGTTGCAACTTCTCAAGAGATTCCTTAGCGTTGGAAACGGATAGAGACATGTAAATATGAGTATCATTGGCATAAAGAGGGTGGTTTATGTCAAAACTGGGGATAATAGTGCTGAGTGGTGTAGTGTATAGGATAAAAAACACTGGTCCCAGCACAGAGCCCTGTGGAACTCCATATGAGAGTGTGACTTTATCTGACAGACTGTTTTTATTTTTTGCGGATTGGTGCCTATTTTGCAAGTAAGAAGAAATCCAAATTTAACCCTGCCCAGATGTAGATATTCCATACCAATTTGAAAGTCTATTTGGTAATGTAGCATGGTCAATGGTGTCGAAAGCGACCAACAAGTCCAGCAAGGTCAGAGCTGTAACTTCACCCTTGTCCATACTAATAATGATATCGTTATGTACTTTCAGTAGAGCTGATTCTGTAGAATGATGTTTCCTGTAAGCTGATTGTAATGTATTAGATAGATGGTTATTTTTTATATGAGCTTGCAGCCGATCGGCTACTAACTATTATAAGATTTGGTAATGAAACTCAAGTAGGATACAGGCCTGTAATTTTTCAGTTCGTTTAGGAAGAGATGTTTTTTTAAGTAGTGGTCTTACATGAGCTTATTTAATTTTTTAAGGAGAGGTATTTGTGTCCATTGAAATGATAATTATATCAGTGATGGGAGTTACTAATTATATCAACACAATTTTTCAGCACACTTGTAGGAATGGGGTGCAGATCACATGATTTTGACGATGAGCTCAAAATAGGCTTTTTAATTTCATCTTCTGTCTCACGCTCACAATAATTTCTTGTAGATCTATTTTCTTTTTTTTGCACTGATGGAATATTATATACTTTATCTGGAAATTTGGAACGGATAGTTGCAATTTTATCCACAAAATCTTTAGAAAAATATGTAGTGTTAATATGTGGTAGAACGTGCCAGTATACATTCTATGATACATTCTACAATATTTTCATGTACTGCGACACATCATAGTGTTATTATGTGCTAGGACATACTAATGTGCATCCTAGCATACATTCTACAACATGTCGTGTACTAGGACATAGTGTTACTCTGTTATGGTGTAAGTTTATTGAACCTTCAGAAATACATCAGGTATAGATATATAGCGTGTGCAGTTATCAGTTTTTATACGCTAATGATGGCACTAATGTGCATACTATCACATGCCTCGTACATATCTGATCTCTTGAATATTAATATTTTTATATTCGTTGAGCATCAGAACATACGTCTGGACGCTTTATGTCAGCATAATAAATGAATGAATGAAATGAATGACTATAGGCCTGATGCAGTTATCATTGATATCCGCAGAAATATGTGGAAACTTAGATTTTTCGCTGATGGCGGCGGTACTTGGTACGCTAGCATCGTTTAGACACATCTGATCACTTCAAGAATAGTTTTATAATGCTCGTAGACCCTCGAAACATGGGGTTACATACCTTAATTGTTGAGATGTGTGCACTATTGGCTGAGATATGGCGAAATATACATTTTCCAGTAATGGCGTCACTAGTTTGCATAAAAATGGTATGTGGTACATTTTGTCAACTTTTAAACATAGCAAATCGTTTTCTATGGTCTTTTTCCAATCTAGAAACATCAATTAGAAATTGATTTCCGGGGGGTGCACGATACCCTCTTCTTCCTACTAGACTAGACAGCATTGGACGACAATTTCCACTTTGACGTATTTCTAGCACATTGCTGCGCTATAAAAGTAACTCATTGAGACTTTACTGTCAAAATATGCCAAATCATGTTAATACAGTGCAATATACAATTGTTTTATACAAAAAAACTTTGTAAATGCTGAAATATTGTAAGTGTCAACGCCATGTTCACGTACACATATATATAATGTATATATATAAATATATAATAAAAAGAGATGGAATGTCCAGGGGATGATTTGTCTGGTGTAGCGGGGCAGTCTGCTACACAATGATAAGTTGGTGTATCAATTTTTTGCATGAAGAAAAGTAGTTTAGTACATGCAAGTTTGCTAAACTGGTACACGATTTTTCTGGGACAAATTATTCCCTGCCGTCTGACATCGTCAGGATCTGCAGGCTGGGGGACCGTCTCATGTTGTCAGGACCTGCAGGATTCTGGGAGCGGGACCTAATCCCCCCCCCCCCCCCCCCCCAGGAATGTGGGGCCCCGATTTGTCATTCAAACATTAAAGTGCCATGGACAGAACTATTTGTACGACAGCAGTTTAGGTGTAGTTCAAACTTAACATTTATATTTCGAATTTTAGTTTACCATGTATGCAAAATGTCACTAATAAGCTTGTGTTATGTAATTAATATACAGTACTAGTGTGTGGTCTTGACGATATATCAGAATCAGGATGACATGCTCTCATCCGTTTATCGCAGCCGATTTTCAGATCTACAACACTAATTCGTCACCGATGAAAGATGTTTTTCCCCACCATGTCTAATATAACACAAATTCTGTAAGCATAAGCCGACGTAAGTATATAGCTCATATACGCCTGTTAAGCATTCTGTTACTGTACCTGATAACATATCATTTATCATCCCACTCTGAGTTGTACATCTGAGTTCTGACCGAAAGATTGGCAATTTAATCTTTATATCAAGTACAGCTCGTAGGCATAACGCCTTCCCACCCAGCATTCCGAAAGCTACATTGTTGGTCAATAAATAGTACCTGTGTCACAAAATCTACTGATCTTTAAGTAGTACCTGTGATACTGGATCTATGACTGTGACATTAGATATACTGATCTACAAGTAGTACATGAGAGTCTCATGTACTACTTATAGATCAGTATATCGTTTAAGTCCAAGATCAGTAGATGTAGTGTCTCATGATGAGACACTACATCTACTGATCTTGGACTTAGAAGCCACAACAGTCTTTGACCTTGACCTACAAGTCATGGCGTTTCTAGAGATTCTAGTAATTGGCTAATGCATGGACGGCTGATGCCCGCTGCTTCCCGGATAATCATGCCTGCGACGGCTTTTAACGTATACTTGAGTCCTTGGGCACTATTATAGTCTGTAATACAATACACAACTTATGAATGTGTATTATCAGAGCATAATGACTTTCTACAGTCTTTTGTTAAACATATCGCCGTCTTGTATAACCGTGATTCGCATTATCCATACAGTATCAATCACGTCCCAATGTTAGCAGCAAATACAAGTAGGCCTAAAACAAGATAAACACCTTTTTGTGACGGGATATACTATTTTTTCTTTGCATTTTATCCAATATCAATATATACCGTATGGTGCGTAAACGGTTGATTGAAACAACGGTTGATTACCCTGGGGAAGGTTGGTCGTTTTGGGGACAACAAACATTTCTATTTTATTACACAAAAATAAAATATGTAGTTGTTGCGTCATCTAACCTGTGTTTCGGGATGGATGATGGGGAATTGATGGTATCATGTAATCAGGATCATGTGCGGATCCTGATTTGATGCATCACAAGATTAATACTGGATCAAAGCCCAGTGAATGTCGCAGATATCGGCCCGGCATTGGCCCAGCATTGGACTGACCTCTCTCTGATTTGATTCATCAGCGTCAGCACTCTGTGCAAATACTTCCGCCGTCGGGCGTTTGACACGACGATCATAAAATAGGCAAACTTCATTTTTCACTCAATTTGGCTGATGAGGAAGACGGGGGTGATTTACGAATCAGGATCAATCTGGCCAAACCAGGACCCGGCTATTTCCTGGACACACAAGGACCCACCCGGATCCAGCTATTTCCTGAACGGCTGATGCCTGACAGACGGATTGATATGAGCTTCAACCCTCTACCTGCTAGTGACGAATATAGACGACATATAACCGTATGAGTAGTCTAGGTCAAAGGTTAAGCAATGTAAACAGTGTAAACAATGTGCATTAACCCTTAGAACACTGAGCTATTCAATTTAAATTTTCAGTCACTTGAAGTTGTGTCTCGCTACCGCGATCCACAACTTCAAGTGACTGAAAATTAATGTTATTTGTGACATGTAAGTCTCAATATATATCAGTGTTTCAAGATTGAAGGCATATTTTAATTTGAACAGTTCGTTATCGGGGGTTATACAGGTGCTAATAAAACACAGAATGTCTACTGCAGTCGACATCAGTGCTCTAAGGGTTAGCTTTATGTCAAACATTATGACAGCGTCGCAGACGGTGGTCTAACATTGAAACAACTCCATATCTTGTAGTTATGCGCAGATGATGCACATGGCTGATAATAGACTCATTAATTTGTCTTCAGGGTGAATTCTGGAACGTGGCAAATTAGTAAAACATCTTTTACGTAACGCGAGGATGTGACAGAGATGTAAAATGCTTAGAACGTAAAAACTGTTCATAAATAGTATCAACAAAATGACGGCCATTATCGACGTCAGCTGGGGATGAAGTTTCTTCTGCTTTCATCCAATTACTGTAGCAAAATGCCGGTAATTAGTCTCAGCAGCCGCGGCAGCCGTGGCAGCCGTGGTCTTAATTTACCCTATGTATACATGTATGCTCTTGTAGCTAATACCAACTATCTTGTCTCATTTTCAGGCAGGATCTGAGTAGGCTGAGGAACTTTAAATCAACACATCTCAGAGGCTTACATCATCAAACCAACGTTGTCCCGATGTTTATTATGTTCCTTATTTATTATGTAGAGTTACCATGCTACAGGTGGTATTAGTTTTTACGCTAAGACATTGTTGGTTTTGTAATCCTCATAACAGTGTGTGAATATTTCTTTACATCGCTTTCTGCACAATTATGGCAATATCCCGACAGAGGGAAGCCCGAAGTCGGGACTATGTCTTACTCTTATCGAATGACACTTCAGGGGTTCTTTATAGTGCACAGTACAATGAACAGCACTACCCATACCATGACTATGAACAGTTTGGAGCACTGTATATGCACAACTCCAATGAAAAACATCCAACACGGCCGGGATTAAAACCCAGTACATCTCAGTTTCCAGCCACAACCGGATTGAATGAGCACAGTAGAATATGATAATCAAATATATGACGCGGTTTATAGTCAAGTATTTCAGACGTCACATGTCAGATAATCACACACTGCGCAGTGTTAGACAAACATCAGGTAAATGCCTTGTGTTTGATGACAAGTGTGACACATTTGAAATTTTTTTTTCTCTCTTCTTCTAAGATTAGGCATTGTGACAACCATGGGTGGACTTGTCATTACTAATTATTAATGGTGTATATTACTCGTCATGATATATAGTTCTATAATATAAACTAGATAGAATTACCCCACCTCCGCTTCACGTGTTGTGTGAGCGATGCTCTTACGAGGCCCATGCTATTTTTATTCTTGTGTAGGTGGTATTTATCTCAAAATAGAACTGTGTAGTTTATAAATATCAAATGGTATAATTGATTTGATCACGTGTTTCAACCATATCACAAGAAAAATTATTTGACAGTGAATTATAAAAAAGATAGGTCCTTTTTTGATGATAAGAATATAGGTCAGTTTTATATGTCAATTAATCAAGGGTAGTGTCTTAAATCTTATATTTTACTTATATGCCAGAGAAAACTTCTATAAAAACACATCCTATTACCATTTCATGCCGATGTGATTTTTATTGTGGATGATCAATTTAGTTTTTTTCACTAGACCACATCCTAGTTTTTTCTTCCCTTAAATGGCGTGTAAAATGCACTGTGTGTTTGTCAGAATTTGAACACAAAGGGTTGATGGATATGATGCTTCTAGGCACCACAATGCTATGAGCATCACACTAATGTCAAACTTGACTCTCCTGTGTATAAACATTGCTCCCGAGCTGCCTGTGGTATATGTGCCGATTCAAGTCTAGTGGTTATCGACCTTTACACGTCCATCTCACCCAGGGCAATTCAGACATCTTAAAGTACTTGTCATTACATCACTCTAATATATTAACTGTGCAATGAGCTTCACCACAACCACAAAAAGTGATCTGTTCCTGTAGCTTTTTCTCAGCACTGACCATTGATCTCTCAGTCTTAAACCAGACCTTCGTAAACGGAACTGATTGAGTTGCTGGCGTTACGGCCATGAATGGATCTGTAAAGATAGTGAATGGACTGATATCCTGATCCTGGTAGATGGAGAGGCGAGATCAAGTATCACCATATCGACCTCTTTGTAATCAATGGTACTGAAGAAAAACAAGTAATCTTGACATCTACAATGCTGGACCACCGTCTTCCACATCGGCCCAACAGATTTCCCTCTAACTATTGGGAACTAAGTACGGTACTACGATTGTCAGTATTAATGTTAACACTGATTAATTCTCGGATAACAATCAATAACACGATCTGTTAACAATAAAATTTACAATCTGGGTAAGTTCTCTTCAAAACGATAGCTTTTATCTACAATGCGTTTTTACGCCTTCAATGGTATGTATATATTTGTGTGGTTCACTAATAGAGTTCTAAGGAGATTGATATCCTTGTAAGATCCGTCTGTGGATGTCACTGTAGAACACTTGAGCACTGATCCATGTTGCGAAAGAGTTCATCAAGCATTAATCCCTACATGACTATGATAACACCTAAGCAGCGCTGGTGAAAGTCTGGATCGACTTCCCTGCTGTTGACCCAGCATTTAACCAACGTTGGCTCGATGTAGACACCCGCCGTGAAGTCCTTGTGGTTCGTAAGCAACCAGAGATTAGCGGATCTGTTCTGGATCCAGGTTCAACTCACACACTGTATCTCCACCGGCTCCCTGTACCCCCCCCCCGGCTCCCCTGTACCCCCCCCCCCCCTCCCAAGGATCCCGGTGTGGTCTGCCAGCCTCCAGCCAGTCAGGATTAGGGGTCGATGACCACGGATTGCCTCTGGACCGGATCTGTGAACGGGCTCTGTCTTGTTTTCACATGGTCAACGTTCTGTTCAACAGAAACAACTTGGCTATTGCTTACTTAATAGACGCAGCAATGCTCTCATTCTCACTCACTCACTCACTCACTCACTCACTCACTCACTCACTCACTCACTCACTCACTCACTCACTCACTCACTCACTCACTCACTCACTCACTCACTCACTCACTCACTCACTCACTCACTCACTCACTCACTCACTCACTCACTCACTCACTCACTCACTCACTCACTCACTCACTCACTCACTCACTCACTCACTCACTCACTCACTCACTCACTCACTCACTCACTCACTCACTCACTCACTCACTCACTCACTCACTCACTCACTCACTCACTCACTCACTCACTCACTCACTCACTCACTCACTCACTCACTCACTCACTCACTCACTCACTCACTCACTCACTCACTCACTCACTCACTCACTCAACCACTCACTCACTCACTCAACCACCCACCCACCCACCCACCCACCACGCAGCAATGCTCTCATTCTCACTCACTCACTCACTCACTCACTCACTCACTCACTCACTCACTCACTCACTCACTCACTCACTCACTCACTCACTCACTCACTCACTCACTCACTCACTCACTCACTCACTCACTCACTCACTCACTCACTCACTCACTCACTCACTCACTCACTCACTCACTCACTCACTCACTCACTCACTCACTCACTCACTCACTCACTCACTCACTCACTCACTCACTCACTCACTCACTCACTCACTCACTCACTCACTCACTCACCCATGTCTGGCTATATGCTCGATTACATCATTTATTAATATGACAGCCAGCAAAATGAAAATGTGACATTAATAAGAAACAGACAACAGGAGACCATTTTGTAGCCTTGGTAGCCCATCTTGTTGCTATCTCTTCTCTGTCTGTCTATTTAGCAATCTGCGGTACTCAAGGCGGCTGTAAATGTCAAGGCAGCTGATATTGCGGGGATAACGATTGGTTGCAGTGGAGCAGAAATATGTGAATTGATTCATGTGGGACAATAGCTAGGACGTAGTCAAGAAAGCCAGCAATCGCCTTATTTTCACTTGTCACAAATGAGCAACCATATTTCTCGTAGATTTTGCGTTAATACTTGCATGTCTGAAAGTTCTTATAACTTTAAATGTTCAGTAGGATTTGCGAAATTAAAGTCAGTCTGTTTAACAGTCCAATTTAGGAGTTAATCCATTTGTTGTCAATTGTTACATAAGAGCTAATAAAATAAGGAAGACAAAGACAGTGTAGTCGACATCTGCCCTCCTACGTTACAAATGATTCATAAATCACACTGCTTATGTTGACCGATGCTCGAGAGAGAAAACTGTAATTAATAGACCAACGTCATGTTTTAGGCCAGATGCGCTTAATGCTACTCTTTATCAATCTAGTTTTTTTTATCCGATTTATGATGCTCCTTTTCGTCTATTTTTTTTACGAATTCGCTAAATATAAACAACACTGAAATTACCGCCTGGCCAGTGGCGTTGTTGTCCTTGGTTTTACACTCGTCCTGCGGCTGAGGACCTGCCTGTCTCATCCAATATAAAGACTCATACATGATCTGAATCCTTATAATACATATCCAGCCTGGGTTACTTCGGCTAAGATAACACATTCATAATGAAAATAATATTTAAAATGTTAAGAACACAGAAACATAGATTTTCCGGAGATATGTACAGTATACATAAAATCTCAAATTTTGAGAAATTATGAAACTATTATATGTATTCACTTCCTAAATTATAAAATACCTATCCAAAATACAGATACATTATTTTCCATGAAATACAGTAACCTCCACTGTGCTAAGTATTGTTTATCTTTACATGGAATTTATGGTATTATTTGTGATAAGAACGGGCATTAAAGGGTGTCCTGGAGAGGACTGTGCTGTGTCAGGACCGTGAATAAAAGGGTGTCCTGGAGGGGACTGTGCTGTGTCAAAACCGGGGATTAGAAGGTGTCCTGGAGAGGATTGTGCTATGTCAGGAACGGAGATTAAAGGGTGCCCTGTAGAAGACTTTGCTGTGTCAGGGACATATATGACCGGCTTATTGCCTGCGTAGAGTGTCAACGACCTCCCTCTTAATAGTCACATCAGCCTCTCTGGTGTGAAATGACAGTCATCGCAGTGGAGACCCGTCACCAGCACCACACCACTGTCTGTCTGGGTGTGAAATGACAGTTATCACGGTGGAGACCCGTCAATAGCACCACACCACTGGCTGTCTGGGTGTAAAATGACAGTTATCACAGTGGAGACCCGTCACTAGCACCACACAACTGTCTGTCTGGGTGTGAAATGACAGTTATCACGGTGGAGACCCGTCAATAGCACCACACCACTGTCTGTCTGGGGGTGAAATGAGAGTCATCATAGTGGAGACCCGTCAATAGCACCACACCACTGTCTGTCTGGGTGTGAAATGACAGTTATCACAGTGGAGACCCGTCAATAGCACCACACCACTGTCTGTCTGGGTGTGAAATGAGAGTCATCATAGTGGAGACCCGTCAATAGCACCACACCACTGTCTCTCTGGGTGTGAAATGACCGTCATCACAGTGGAGACCCGTCACTAGCACCACACCACTGTCTGGGTGTTAAATGAAAGTCATCACAGCGGAGACCCGTCACTAGCTCCACACTACTCTGTCTCGGTGTGAAATGAAAGTCATCACAGTGGAGACCCGTCACTAGCACCACACCACTGTCTGTCTGGGTGTGAAATGAAAGTCATCACAGTGGAGACCCGTCACTAGCACCACACCACTGTCTGTCTGGGAGTGAAATGACAGTCATCACAGCGGAGACCCGTCATTAGCACCACACCACTGTCTGTCTGGGTGTGAAATGAAAGTAATCATAGTGGAGACCCGTCAATAGCACCACACCACTGTCTGTCTGGGTGTGAAATGACAGTCATCACAGCGGAGACCCGTCACTAGCACCACACCACTGTCTGTCTGGGTGTGAAATGACAGTCATCACAGTGGCGACCCGTCACTAGCACCACACCACTGTCTCTCACGGTGTGAAATGACAGTCATCGCAGTGGAGACCCGTCAATAGCACCACACCACTGTCTGTCTGGGTGTGAAATGACAGTCATCACAGTGGAGACCCGTCAATATCACCACACCACTGTCTGTTTGGGTGTGAAATGACAGTCATCACAGTGGAGACCCGTCGATAGCACCACACCACTTTGTGTCTGGGTGTGAAATGACAGTCATCACTAGCACCACACCACTGTCTGGGTGTGAAATGACAGTCATCATAGTGGAGACCCGTCAATAGCACCAAATATAAAACAAGCTTGCGGCGTGTACAGAATTGCCTTGCCCGAGTAGTGACCAGGTCAAGTAGGCTTTCAAAGTCTAGGCCCTTGCTCAAATCACTGCATTGGTTACCTATTAAATCACGTATCAAATTTAAACTGAACCTTTTGACATATAAAGCACTATTCATGGGTACTCCCTCATATATCAGTGATTTAGTACATTTCGAGAAACACCAGCAAACACTGAGATTCGAAAGTTCGAAGTTATTACATCCTGGACCGCGGTCAAAAAGAAATTACGGCCATTCATCATTCGTGGTTGCCGCACCGCGCTTGTGGAATAAATTGCCTCTTGAAATACGTAAAGCAAAATCAGTCACTATCTTTCGGAAAAAAGTAAAAACACACCTTTTTACATTAGACCTACCACCTTAATCTGATCATCGACCGACCGTCACATGATGAATTTCTTTTCCGACTATGGACCTCCTCACTGAATACTGATTTTAGTCCACAGCGCCATTGAGTCTCAATATTGTTGAGAGATAATGGCGCTATAGAAGTCATTATATTATTATTATTATTATTATTATTATTATTATTATTATTATTATTATTATTATTATTATTATTATTATTATTATTATTATTATTATTAATAGCACTACACCACTGTCTGTCTGGGTGTGGAATGACAGTTATCACAGTGGAGACCCGTCAATAGCACCACACCACTGTCTGTCTGGGTGTGAAAAGACAGTCATCACAGTGGAGACCCGTCACTAGCACCACACCACTGTCTGTCTGGGTGTGAAATGACAGTCATCACTGTGGAGACCCGTCACTAGCACCACACCGCCGTCTAGGTGTGAAATGACAGTCATCATAGTGGAGACCCGTCAATAGCACCACACCACTGTCTGTCTGGGTGTGAAATGACAGTTATCACAGTGGAGACCCGTCAATAGCACCACACCACTAACTGGGTGTGAAATGACAGTCATCACAGTGGAGACCCGTCAATAGCACCACACCACTGTCTGTCTGGGTGTGAAATGACAGTCATCACTGTGGAGACCCGTCACTAGCACCACACCACTGTCTGGGTGTGAAATGACAGTCATCACAGTGGGGACCCCTCACTAGCACCACACTACTGTCTGTCTGGGTGTGAAATGACAGTCATCACAGTGGAGACCCGTCACTAGCACCACACCACTGTCTGGGTGTGAAATGACAGTCATCACAGTGGAGGCCCGTCACTAGCACCACACCACTGTCTGTCTGGGTGTGAAATGACAGTTATCACTGTGGGGACCCGTCACTAGCACCCCACCACTGTCTGGGTGTGAAATGACAGTCATCACAGTGGAGACCCGTCAATAGCACCACACCACTGTGCGTCTGGGTGTGAAATGACAGTCATCACAGTGGAGACCCGTCACTAGCACCACACCACTGTCTGTCTGGGTGTGAAATGACAGTCATCACTGTGGAGACCCGTCACTAGCACCACACCGCCGTCTAGGTGTGAAATGACAGTCATCATAGTGGAGACCCGTCAATAGCACCACACCACTGTCTGTCTGGGTGTGAAATGACAGTTATCACAGTGGAGACCCGTCAATAGCACCACACCACTGTCTGTCTGGGTGTGAAATAACAGTCATCACAGTGAAGACCCGTCACTAGCACCACACCACTGTCTGGGTGTGAAGTGACTGTTATCACAGTGGAGACCCGTCACTAGCACCAGACCACTGTCTGGGTGTGAAATGACAGTCATCACAGTGGAGACCCGTCACTAGCACCACACCACTGTCTGTCTGGGTGTGAAATGAGAGTCATCACAGTGAAGACCCGTCACTAGCACCACACCACTGTCTGGGTGTGAAGTGACAGTCATCACAGTGGAGACTCGTCAATAGCACCACGCCACTGTTTGTCTCGGTGTGAAATGACAGTCATCACAGTGGAGACCCGTCAATAGCACCACAACACTGTCTGTCTGTGTGTGAAATGATATATTACCAAATTTTGATGATAGCCAAAATGAACAAAACTGAAATATCCGCTAAAATTCTCAAACGTAAAAATATCAAAGTATTTATTATCGGAATCACACCAAAAACAAATCATTACATGTGCAGGGTAAGGTCTTTCCGTTAAACCAAACATAAAACAAATCCAGGAAGCGGTTCAAGCTCTAGAGAGCGACATAGGATTTTGGCGGCCATCTTGGATTTTGCTGAAGAAGCTGAAAAACGCAAAAAAAATTATCGGGCAATTCCTTAGGGCCAATATGCATACTGCAAATATTTAGAAAAACTCTGAGCAGGGGTGTATAGCTAATTAACAAACTTTGATGATAACCAAAATGAACAAAACTGAAAAATCCGCTAAAATTTTAAAGCGTAAAAAATCATAGTTTTTATTATCAGAATCACACCAAAAACTAATCAGCACATGTGCAGAGTAGGGTCTTTCCTTTAAACCAAATATGAAACAAATCCATAAAGCGGTTCATGCTCTAGAGAGCGACATAGGATTTTGGCGGCCATCTTGGATTTTGTTAAAGGAGCTGAAAAACGCCGAAAAAATATTACAGGGCAAATTTCCTACTTGTATGGTTATATTACCAAATTTTGATGATGGCCAAAATGAGCAAAACAGAAATATCCGCTAAAATACTATAATGTAAAAAAATCTAAGTTTTTATTATCAGAATCACACCAAAAGCTTTTCAGCACACGGCCAGAGTAAGGTTTTTCCTTTAAGCCAAACATGAAACAAATCGATGAAGTGGTTCAAGCTCTATAGGATTTTGGCGGCCATCTTGGATTTTGTTGAAGAAACTGAAAAACGCGAAAAAGAAATTGCCAGACAAATTCCCCAGGGCCAGTATGCATACTGCAAATATTTGGAAATAATCCGAGTAGGGGTTTTCGAGTGAGATCAGAAACAAGTGGCGGCTGCGGCGGGCGGACTCAGCAAAAACAATAAGTCTCCACCACCACATAGTGGGTGGAGACTTAATAATCACACACTGCGCACAATGTTAGCCGAACATCAGAAAAATGCCTTGTATTTGGTGACAAGTGTGACACATTTGAAAACTTTTTTCTCCTTTCTTCTAAAATTAGGCATTGTGACAACCATGGGTGGACTTGTCATTACTAATTATTAATGGTGTATATTACTCGTCATGATATATAGTTCTATGATATAAGCTAGATAGAATTAACCCACCTCCGCTTCACGTGTTGTGTGAGCGATGCTCTCACGAGGCCCATGCTATTTTTATTCTTGTGTAGGAGGTATTTATCTCAAAATAGAACTGTGTAGTTTATCAATATCAAATGGTATTATTGATTTCATCGCGTGTTTTAACCATATCACAAGAAAAAATCATTTGACAGTGAATTAAAAAAAAGATAGATTATTTTTCAATGATAAGAATATAGGTCAGTTTTATATGTCAATCATTTAAGGGTAGTGGCTTAAATCTTATATTTTACTTATATGTCAGAGAAAAATTCTATAAAAACACATCCTATTACCATTTCAAAATCCCTATTTTGTGCCGATGTGATTTTTTTTGTGGATGATCAATTAGGTCTTTTCACTAGACCGCATCCTAGTTTTTTGTCCCCTTAAATGACGTGTACAATGCACTGTGTGTTTGTCAGAATTTTACCACAAAGGGTTGGTCGATATGATGCTTCTAGGCACCATAATGCTGTGATCATCACACTAATGTGAAACTTGACTCTCCTGTGTATAAACATTGCCCCCGAGCTACCTGTGGTATATGTGCCGATTCAAATCGAGTGGTTATCGACCTGTACACGCCCTTCTCGCCTAGGGCAATTCAGACATCTGAAAGTACTTGTCATTACATCACTCCAATATATTAACTGTGTAATGAGCTTCACCACAACCACAAAAAGTGATCTGTTCCTGTACTTTGCTTTTCTACAGCACCTGACCAGAGCTTTTTCTCAGCACTGACCATTGATCTCTCAGCCTTACACGTAACCTTCGTAAACGGATCTGATTGAGTTGCTGGCGTTACGGCCATGAATGGATCTGTAAATATAGTGAATGGACTGATATCCTGATCCTGGTAGAGCGAGAGGCGGGATCAAGTATCACCATATCGACCTCCCTGTAATCAATGGTACTGAAAAAAAACAAGTAATCTTGACATCTACAATGCTGGACCACCGTCTTCCACATCGGCCCAACAGATTTCCCTCTAACTATTGGGAACTAAGTACGGTACTACGATTGTCAGTATTAATGTTAACACTGATTAATTCTCGGATAACAATCGATAACACGATTTGCTAAAAATAAAATTTACAATCTGGTTGAGTTATCTTGACACTGTCAATGTGGAGATCAAGTGTTGGAGGTTGTTAGTAATAACTTTGACATTGATTCCATGTATAAGTGCTAGAACATAATACATGTACCACGTACCACTTATACATGCAACTCTCTGCTTTGCAGTAGCCTTCTTACCCCTCGGGGTAATAATTACTACCCCTGTTGTATTAAATCGATTATACTTAAAGTGCCAACAATATACGACTTCAGCCAAGGATCTATATTATCTGTTATGTTGTAGGCCTATGTTATGAAACTGATCATCTTAAAAAAGTTTTTGTTGCGCCACATAATAACGTAAATAGAACGTGTTACTAAAAATGATTAATTACGTGAGGAAAACATTCAAAACGATAGCTTTTATCTACAATGCGTTTTTACGCCTTCGATGGTATGTATATATTTGTGTGGTTCCCTAATAGAGTTCTAAGGAGATTGATATCCTTGTAAGATCCATCTGTGGATGTCACTGTAGAACACTGGAGCACTGATCCATGTTGCGAAAGAGTTCATCAAGCATTAATCCCTACATAACTATGATAACACCTAAGCAGCGCTGGTGAAAGTCTGGATCGACGTCCCTGCTGTTGACCCAGCATTTACCCAACGTTGGCCCGATGTAGGCACCCGCCGTGAAGTCCTTGTGGTCCGTAAGCAACCAGAGATTAGCGTATCTGTTCTGGATCCAGGTTCACCTCTCACACAGTATTTCCACCGGCTCCATGTACCCCCCGGCTCCCCTGTACCCCCCCCCCCCGGATCCCGGTGTGGTCTGCCAGCCTCCAGCCAGTCAGGATTAGGGATCGATGACCACGGATTGCCTCTGGACCGGATCTGTGAACGGGCTCTGTCTTGTTTTCACATGGTCGACGCTCTGTTTAACAGAAACAACTTGGCTATTGCTTACTTAATAGACGCAGCAATGCTCTCATTCTCACTCACTCACTCACTCACTCACTCACTCACTCACTCACTCACTCACTCACTCACTCACTCACTCACTCACTCACTCACTCACTCACTCACTCACTCACTCACTCACTCACTCACTCACTCACTCACTCACTCACTCACTCACTCACTCACTCACTCACTCACTCACTCACTCACTCACTCACTCACTCACTCACTCACTCACTCACTCACTCACTCACTCACTCACTCACTCACTCACTCACTCACTCACTCACTCACTCACTCACTCACTCACCCATGTCTGGCTTTATGCTCGATTACATCGTTTATTCATGTGACAGCCAGCAAAATGAAAATGTGACATTAATAAGAAACAGACAACAGGCGACCATTAGCCTTGGTAGCCCATCTTGTTGCTATCTCTTCTCTGTCTGTCTATTTAGCAACCTGCGGTACTCAAGGCTGCTGCAAATGTCAAGGCAGCTGATATTGCGGGGATGCCAATTGGTTCCAGTGGAGCAGAAATATGTGAATTGATTATGCGGGACAATAGCTAGGACGTAGTCAGGACAGCCAGCAATCGCCTTATTTTCACTTGTCACAAATGAGCAACCATTATTTCTCGCAGATTTTGCGTTAATACTTGCATGTCTGAAAGTTAAAATAACTTTAAATGTTCAGTAGGATTTGCGAAATTAAAGTCACTCTGCTTAACACTCCAATTTAGGAGTTATACCATTTGTTTTTAATTGTTACATAAGAGCTAATAAAATAAGGAAGACAAAGACAGTGTAGTCGACATCTGCCTCCTACGGTAAAAATGATTCATAAATCACACTGCTTATGTTATGTGACCGATGCTCGAGAGAGAAAACGGTAATTGATAGACCAACGTCATTTATGATGCTTCTTTTCGTCTATTTTTTTACGAATTCGCTAAATATAAACAACACTGAAATTACCGCCTGGCCAGTGGCGTTGTTGTCCTTGGTTTTACACTCATCCTGCGGCTGAGGACCTGCCTGTCTCATCCAATATAAAGACTCATACATGATCTGAATCCTTATAATACATATCCAGCCTGTGTTACTTCAGCTAAGATAACAGATTCATAATGGAAATAATATTTAAAATGTTAAGAACACATAAACATAGATTTTCCGGGGATATGTACAGTATACACAAAATCTCAAATTATGAGAAATTATGAAACTATTATATGTATTCACTTCCTAAATTATAAAATACATATCCACAATACAGATACATTATTTTCCATGAAATACAGTAACCTCCACTGTGCTAAGTATTGTTTATCTTTACATGGAATTTATGGTATTGTTTGTGATAAGAACGGGCATTAAAGGGTGTCCTGGAGAGGACTGTGCTGTGTCAGGACCGTGAATAAAAGGGTGTCCTGGAGGGGACTGTGCTGTGTCAAAACCGAGGATTAGAAGGTGTCCTGGAGAGGATTGTGGTATGTCAGGAACGGGGATTAAAGGGTGTCCTGTAGAAGACTTTGCTGTGTCAGGGACATATATGACCGGCTTATTGCCTGCGTGGAGTGTCAACGACCTCCCTCTTAATAGTCATATCAGCCTCTATGGTGTGATATGACAGTCATCACAATGGAGACCCGTCACCAGCACCACACCACAGTCTGTCTGAGTGTGAAATGACAGTCATCACAGTGGAGACTCGTCACTAGCAACACACGACTGCCTGTCTGTGAAATGACAGTCATCACTGTGGAGACCCGTCACTAGCACCACACCACTGTCTGGGTGTGAAATGACAGTCATCACAGTGGAGACCCGTCACTAGCACCACACCACTGTCTGGATGTGAAATGACAGTCATCATAGTGGAGACCCGTCACCAGCACCACACCACTGTCTGTCTGGGTGTGAAATGACAGTTATCACAGTGGAGACTCGTCACTAGCACCACACCACAGTCTGTCTGGGTGTGAAATGACAGTCATCACAGTGGAGACCCGTCACTAGCAACACACCACTGTCTGTCTGGGTGTGAAATGACAGTCATCACAGTGGAGACTCGTCACTAGCACCACACCACAGTCTGTCTGGGTGTGAAATGACAGTCATCACAGTGGAGACCCGTCACTAGCAACACACCACTGTCTGTCTGTGAAATGACAGTCATCACTGTGGAGACCCGTCACTAGCACCACACCACTGTCTGTCTGGGTGTGAAATGACAGTCATCACAGTGGAGACCCGCCACTAGCACCACACCACTGTCTGGATGTGAAATGACAGTCATCATAGTGGAGACCCGTCAATAGTACCACACCACTGTCTGTCTGTGTGAAATGACAGTTATCACAGTGGAGACCCGTCACTAGCATCACACCACTGTCTGTCTGGGTGTGAAATGAAAGTCATCACAGCGGAGACCCGTCACTAGCACCACACCACTGTCTGTTTGGGTGTGAAATGAAAGTCATCACAGCGGAGACCCGTCACTAGCACCACACCACTGTCTGTCTGGGCGTGAAATGACAGTTATCACAGAGGAGACCCGTCACTAGCACCACACCACTGTCTGTCTGGGTGTGAAATGACAGTTATCACAGTGGTGACCCGTCTCTAGCACTACACCACTGTCTGTGTGGGTGTGAAATGACAGTCATCATAGTGGAGACCCGTCAATAGCACCACACCACTGTCTGGGTGTGAAATGACAGTCATCACAGTAGAGACCCGTCAATAGCACCACCCCACTGTCTCTCTGGGTGTGAAGTGACAGTTATCACAGTGGTGACCCGTCACTAGCACCACACCACTGTCTGTCTGGGTGTGAAATGACAGTTATCATAGCAGAGACCCGTCAATAGCACCACACCACTGTCTGTCTGGGTGCGAAATAACAGTTATCACAGTGGAGACCCGTCACTAGCACCACACCACTGTCTGGGTGTGAAAGGACAGTCATCACAGTGGAGACCCGTCACTAGCACCACACCACTGTCTGGGTGTGAAAGGACAGTCATCACAGTGGAGACCCGTCACCAGCACCACACCACTGTCTGGGTGTGAAATGACAGTCATCACAGTGGAGACCCGTCACTAGCACCACACCACTGTCTGGGTGTGAAATGACAGTCATCACAGTGGAGACCCGTCACTAGCACCACACCACTGTCTGGGTGTGAAATGACAGTCATCACAGTGGAGACCCGTCAATAGCACCACACCACCGTCTTGGTGTGAAATGACAGTCATCACAGTGGGGACCCGTCACTAGCACCACACCACTGTCTGGGTGTGAAATGACAGTCATCACAGTGGAGACCCGTCACTAGCACCACACCACTGTCTGGGTGTGAAATGACAGTCATCACAGTGGAGACCCGTCACTAGCACCACACCACTGTCTGGGTGTGAAATGACAGTCATCACAGTGGAGACCCGTCACTAGCACCACACCACTGTCTGGGTGTGAAATGACAGTCATCACAGTGGAGACCCGTCACTAGCACCACACCACTGTCTGGGTGTGAAATGACAGTCATCACAGTGGAGCCCGTCACCAGCATCACACCACTGTCTGTCTGGGTGTGAAATGACAGTCATCACAGTAGAGATCCGTCAATAGCACCACACCACTGTCTGTCTGGGTGTGAAATGACAGTTATCACAGTGGTGACCCGTCACTAGCACCACACCACTGTCTGTCTGGGTGTGAAATGACAGTCATCATAGCGGAGAACCGTCAATAGCACCACACCACTGTCTGGGTGTGAAATGAAAGTCATCACAGCGGTGACCCGTCAATAGCACCACACCACTGTCTGTCTGGGTGTGAAATGACAGTTATCACAGTGGTGACCCGTCAGTAGCACCACACCACTGTCTGGGTGTGAAATAACAGTCATCACAGTGGAGACCCGTCACTAGCACCACACCACTGTCTGGGTGTGAAATGAAAGTAATCACAGCGGTGACCCGTCAATAGCACCACACCACTGTCTGTCTGGGTGTGAAACGACAATCATCACAGTGGAGACCCGTCATTAGCACCACACCACTGTCTGTCTGGGTGTGAAATGCCAGTCATCACATTGGAGACCCGCCACTAGCACCACACCACTGTCTGGGTGTGAAATGACAGTCATCACAGTGGAGACCCGTCACTAGCACCACACCACTGTCTGGGTGTGAAGTGAAAGTCATCACAGAGGAGACCCGTCACTAGCACCACACCACTGTCTGGGTGTGAAATGAAAGTCATCACAGTGGAGACCCGTCACTAGCTCCACACCACTGTCTGGGTGTGAAATGACAGTCATCACAGTGGAGACCCGTCACTAGCACCACACCACTGTCAGTCTGGAATGACAGTCATCACTGTGGAGACCCGTCACTAGCACCACACCACTGTCTGTCTGGGTGTGAAATGCCAGTCATCACATTGGAGACCCGCCACTAGCACCACACCACTGTCTGTCTGGGTGTGAAATGAAAGTCATCACAGCGGAGACCCGTCACTAGCACCACACCACTGTCTGTTTGGGTGTGAAATGAAAGTCATCACAGCGGAGACCCGTCACTAGCACCACACCACTGTCTGTCTGGGCGTGAAATGACAGTTATCACAGAGGAGACCCGTCACTAGCACCACACCACTGTCTGTCTGGGTGTGAAATGACAGTTATCACAGTGGTGACCCGTCTCTAGCACTACACCACTGTCTGTGTGGGTGTGAAATGACAGTCATCATAGTGGAGACCCGTCAATAGCACCACACCACTGTCTGGGTGTGAAATGACAGTCATCACAGTAGAGACCCGTCAATAGCACCACCCCACTGTCTCTCTGGGTGTGAAGTGACAGTTATCACAGTGGTGACCCGTCACTAGCACCACACCACTGTCTGTCTGGGTGTGAAATGACAGTTATCATAGCAGAGACCCGTCAATAGCACCACACCACTGTCTGTCTGGGTGCGAAATAACAGTTATCACAGTGGAGACCCGTCACTAGCACCACACCACTGTCTGGGTGTGAAAGGACAGTCATCACAGTGGAGACCCGTCACTAGCACCACACCACTGTCTGGGTGTGAAAGGACAGTCATCACAGTGGAGACCCGTCACCAGCACCACACCACTGTCTGGGTGTGAAATGACAGTCATCACAGTGGAGACCCGTCACTAGCACCACACCACTGTCTGGGTGTGAAATGACAGTCATCACAGTGGAGACCCGTCACTAGCACCACACCACTGTCTGGGTGTGAAATGACAGTCATCACAGTGGAGACCCGTCAATAGCACCACACCACCGTCTTGGTGTGAAATGACAGTCATCACAGTGGGGACCCGTCACTAGCACCACACCACTGTCTGGGTGTGAAATGACAGTCATCACAGTGGAGACCCGTCACTAGCACCACACCACTGTCTGGGTGTGAAATGACAGTCATCACAGTGGAGACCCGTCACTAGCACCACACCACTGTCTGGGTGTGAAATGACAGTCATCACAGTGGAGACCCGTCACTAGCACCACACCACTGTCTAGGTGTGAAATGACAGTCATCACAGTGGAGACCCGTCACTAGCACCACACCACTGTCTGGGTGTGAAATGACAGTCATCACAGTGGAGCCCGTCACCAGCATCACACCACTGTCTGTCTGGGTGTGAAATGACAGTCATCACAGTAGAGACCCGTCAATAGCACCACACCACTGTCTGTCTGGGTGTGAAATGACAGTTATCACAGTGGTGACCCGTCACTAGCACCACACCACTGTCTGTCTGGGTGTGAAATGACAGTCATCATAGCGGAGAACCGTCAATAGCACCACACCACTGTCTGGGTGTGAAATGAAAGTCATCACAGCGGTGACCCGTCAATAGCACCACACCACTGTCTGTCTGGGTGTGAAATGACAGTTATCACAGTGGTGACCCGTCAGTAGCACCACACCACTGTCTGGGTGTGAAATAACAGTCATCACAGTGGAGACCCGTCACTAGCACCACACCACTGTCTGGGTGTGAAATGAAAGTAATCACAGCGGTGACCCGTCAATAGCACCACACCACTGTCTGTCTGGGTGTGAAACGACAATCATCACAGTGGAGACCCGTCATTAGCACCACACCACTGTCTGTCCGGGTGTGAAATGCCAGTCATCACATTGGAGACCCGCCACTAGCACCACACCACTGTCTGGGTGTGAAATGACAGTCATCACAGTGGAGACCCGTCACTAGCACCACACCACTGTCTGGGTGTGAAGTGAAAGTCATCACGAGGAGACCCGTCACTAGCACCACACCACTGTCTGGGTGTGAAATGAAAGTCATCACAGTGGAGACCCGTCACTAGCTCCACACCACTGTCTGGGTGTGAAATGACAGTCATCACAGTGGAGACCCGTCACTAGCACCACACCACTGTCAGTCTGGAATGACAGTCATCACTGTGGAGACCCGTCACTAGCACCACACCACTGTCTGTCTGGGTGTGAAATGCCAGTCATCACATTGGAGACCCGCCACTAGCACCACACCACTGTTAGTGTAGTAGATAAGGTAACCTATTGTGCATTTTATGATTAAAGCATGAAATTTCTACCACTTGTAGAACATATCCTAAGGGTAATTTTTAGATGTGGAGGTAAACTGGATTTGTCCTCTGATGACCTCTAAAGGTCATTGACCTCGAAAGGTCAAAATATTCACTGGCATAGCCAAAAAGTAGTTAAAATTGTATATTACAATGTCTATGATTTGTTTCTGTGTCCCAAAAGTGCGTCAAATACTCGGAGAGACAGCTTTGAATGATAAACATAACATCAAGGTCATGTCAAGGTTACACCAAGGTCATTTAAAGGTCAAACTGGCAGAAAATGTTCACTTTTTATCAATTTCCACGCTGTTGTTGTACAATCATTTATTACAAGGGACTGGTTTTGACATATCCTTCGTCCTATGTATTTTCCACACACATTTAGGATATTAAGGGATGTTACAACCTTGGCAAGGAGGCTAGGTATTTCACTTAAAACGCTCCTTCTTCAATATTTAGTTGAACAGGCCAAATTACAATTATGCAGCATTGTAGAGCATCAGCTTGGGCTCCCATAGCAAAATATTGACAAATAATTAGGTTATGAAGTTTGACATGGGGTGGGGTTGTATTTTACTGGAGTACCATCCGAAAGCAATTTGAAGGTCATGTCAAGGTCATTTCAAGGTCAAACTGGCAAAAACTGTTACCATGATTTTCAAATGTGTTCTCACTTAAAGGAGCCTGAGCTTCAGTCTGGTGGCATGTAGGCCCTATACACTTTTTCTAGAATCACATCTATCTACATCAACCTAACTTAATATGCAGGTGAGCCATATCTGATAATTTAAACATTTTTATCTATAGGCCTACTGCAGATAGATGCATGTTGTAAGCCATGTGAGCCATAGGTATATGGCGTTGATGCCATAACCTTTAACAAGTCTCTCCAGTCTAATGTTCCAGGTAGCTGGAAGTTGTTAGAATTGAGACCAAATAAATTGAGAGAACATGATGGCCATTTATACTGATTATAACTGGTCGGTTAGAACGTTGAATTGTATATAATGTTAGAGTGACCCTAATATCCTAATAGAAGTGGTGAGCAGGTTTTTATCACACGTCCGTAGGGGAAGGGGGGGGGGGGGTTAGTCGCACCGGGATCTATCAGACGGCACTTAATTTTTATGGGTGCAATAACTGAAAAACTAGTGGTCATTTTTTCTGAAATTTTAAATCACATTCTCATCAACATGGGGAGGTGCAAGTGATTTTTTAAACATGCTACCATAATGCCAAAATATCTCCCAGAGTTCAACTTCATAATTTGTTGTGGGCGCAAAAACTCAAAACCTTAATCAGAAATTATCCAAATCTTACAATCACATTCCCCACAATATGGGGATGTACAGGCAATTTGTTCAAGATTTCACTGACATGTAAAATGGCCGCCACAAATCAACTTCATAATTTATTGTGACCACAAAACTCAAACTTTGTGAGAAAGTAGTCAAATTTTACAATCAAATTCTCCACGATATGGAGATGTGCAGGTGATTTTTTAAACATACCGGATACTAAAATTAATTTCAAGGCTACATCAATTTGTCAGATAGCTCTGCAAAATATCGATGTCATGACTGCCTAATTTTCTCGCTAAATTGAAACGACATAATCAGGCTAAAATGATTGTGTCGCTTTAAGACCCCAGCTGTCACCATGATATAATAAAACCGATTATTACATCGTTTGGTATTCATTTCATAATTCAATACTAGACCGCCATAGCCATAACAAAATACCAGACCGTTATAACGGAATAGTAGACCGTTATAACGAAATACTATACCGTTATAACGGAATAGTAGACTGTTATAACGAATTAGTTCGCCGTTATAACGGATTTGTAGGCCGTTATAACGTGATACTAGAATGCCATATAACGAAATACTAGACCGTTATAACGGGATAGTTGACCGTTATAACAAAATACTAAAAAGGTATAACGGAATAGTAGACCGTTATAACGGAAGACTAGACCGTTGTAACGGAATAACAGACTGTTATAATGAAATACTAGACCGTTATAACGGAATAGTAGACCGTTATACCGGAATAGTAGACCATTATAACGTGATAACAGACCGTCATAACAATATACTAGACCGTTATAACGGGATAGTAGACAGACTGTCTAGTAGACAGACTAATCCGTTATAATTGTCTGACAGTTATAACGGGTTAGTAAACTGTTATAACGAAATAGTAGACCGTTATAACGAGATACCAGACCGTTATAACGGAAGAGTATACCGTTATAACGGAATAGTAGACCGTTATACAGTATTGGTAGACCGTTTTAACGGATTAGTAGACCGTTATAACGGATTAGTAAACAGTTATAACAGATTAGTAGACTGTTATAACGTGATACTAGACCGTCATAACGAAATACTAGACCGTTATAACGGGATAGGAGACCGTTATGACGAAATACTAAAACGTTATAACGGGATAGTAGACCGTTATAACAAAAGACTAGACCGTTATAACGGAATAGTAGACAGTTATAATGAAATACTAGACCGTTATAGCGGATTAGTGTACCGTTATAACGGAATAGTAGACCGTTATACAGATTAGAAGACCGTTATGAAGAAATACTCAACCGTTATAACGGGATAGTAGACCGTTTTAACATATTAATAAGCCGTTATAACAGATGTGTAGGCCGTTATAGCGTGATACTAGACCGTCATAGCAAAATACTAGACCGTTATAACGGGATAATAGACAGTTATAACGGATAAGTAGACCGTTATAACGAAATAGTAGACCGTTATAACGAGATACTATACCTTTATAACGATATAATATACCGTTATAACGGAATACTTGATCGCTATAACGGAATAGTAGACCGGTATAACGGATTAGTGGACCGTCATAGCGAAATACTATACCGTTATAACGGGATAGTAGACCATTACAACGGATTAGTGGACCGTCATAGCGAAATACTAGACCGTTATAGCGGATTAGTGTACCGTTATAACGGAATAGTAGACCGTTATGACGTGATAACAGACCGTCATAAGGAAAAACTAGGCCGTTATAACGGGACAGTATACCGTTATAACGGATTAGCAGACCGTTATAAAGAAATACTAGACCGTTATACCGGAATTTTAGACCGTTTTATCAGATTATTAAGCCGTTATAACGGATGTGTAGGCCGTTATAGCGTGATACTAGACCGTCATAGCGAAATACTAGACCGTTATAACGGGATAGTAAACAGTTATAACAGATAAGTAGACCGTTATAACGAAATATTAGACCGTTATAACGAGATACTATACCGTTATAACGGAGTACTTTATCGTTATAACAGAATAGTAGACCGTTATAACGGATTCTTAGCCCGTTATAACGGGATAATCCGTTATAACGGGATAGTAGACTATTATAGCGGATTAGTAGACCGTCATCACGAAATACTGAACCGTTATAACGGAATAGTATACCGTTATTATGAAATACTAGACCGTTATAACGGAATAGTAGGCAGTTATAATGAAATACTAGACAGTTATAACGGAATAATATACCGTTATAGCGGATTAGTATACCGTTATAACGTGATACTAGACCGTCATAACGAAATACGAGACCGTTATAACGGGATGGTAGACCGTTATGACGGACTAGTAGACGGTTATAACGAAATACTCTACCGCTATAACGAAGTACTAGTCCGTTATAACGGAATATTATACCGCTAAAACGGATTAGTAGACCGTTATAACGGATTAGTATATGTTATAAGGGATTGATAAAAAATCTTATTGTAATAAAAACACTTTGTTTTGGCTGATATAGTTTTTGCTCTTTGAATTATCCACGCCTGTATTGATATCTGGGCGGATGTAGAGCTCTCATCTTTGAGAATTTAAAAAAAATAAAAATGGCTGCCAAGAAATCGCCGAAATTATTATGCTTTTGCCAATTCTTCTTATTAAAAATCCCTCTCTCAGAGTATTACACGCCGTGATAATTACATAATTGCACCTTCTATTCATTAAGCATATGAGACAATGAACAGTAATAATCTACTTGTTCACTTGTATCCTACACAAGGGGAGGCACATTCAATTACAAGGGAGGGGCGGAGTATTTTTATCTTGTATTATATGAACCAATCGATGTGGGGCCTACATGACGGTTACAGTTGACATCGGCTTCATAAAATTGTGCTTTTTAGGTCAAGTTAAGATCATTTCAAAGGTGTGTATTTTAATATAATATATTGGGACATATAATCACTGTGTGTTAAAACTATCACCAAATTATCAATATCATACATATTCTGCAAATAAAAACTCAATTTCAAGAGGTCAACGGAGTTGTAAGTAAGTGAGAGTATATATTTTTAGGATTTTTGCCAGTTTGACCTTCAAGTGACCTTGATATGACATGTACGTTGCTTTCAGACGGTACCCCAGTAAAACACAGTTCCAAACCATATGATCCTTCATAACCCAATTATGTATTGATATTTTGCCATGGGAGCCCAAGCTGATGTTTCACAATGCTGCAAGATGCAATTTTTGCTCGTACAATTATTCATTGGGAAATGAGTGTAATAAGGGGAATGAGGGTGTGATACCCCTCCCAAGGCTGACACTGCCCTCAATTTCTTGAAATATTTTGTGGAAAATATGTCTGACCAATAATATCTCAAAATCAGTCTTTGTAATAGTTATTTGCATCACTAACCGCGTTGAATTTTATATAAAGGGGATATTTTCACATTCTTTTGCGATTTTGACCTTGAAATGAACTTGATGTAACTTTGCTATGACCTTGGTGTTATTTTTATCAATAATAGGAGTCTCTCTGTGCATTTGACATATTTCTGGAATACAAAAATAGTTTATAAATATGGTACCCGGTAATACACAATTTTCGCCACTTTTGGCATTGCGAATGCTTATATGACCTTTCGATGTAGATGACCGCTAGAGGTCGTCAGGGGTCAAATCTAGCTCACCCCCACAATTTAAAATAAAGATCAGGATATGTGCTAATAATGGTAGAAGTTTCATACTTTAATCATAAAATGCACACTTGTTTTATTATGGGAGCCAAACGAGTACACTATGACCCAAGTATTTTGCCGAACTTTCTGATTTTTTTTTTACATATTTTTGACAGTATGACCTTGAAATGACCTTGATATGACCTTGACCTTGTTTTTCGTCGTTATCCAAGTAAAACATAATCTCAACCCATGTTAGACTTCATAGCCCAATTATGCATCAATAGTTTTCCACGGGAGCCCAAACTGATGTTTAACAGCTGCTGCACACTGTAATTTTGCTCGTCCAATTAAACATTTAAGAAAGGGTGTAGTAAGGGGAATACTTAGGGTGTATCCCCCCCCCCCCCCAAAGTTAGATACTGCCCTCAATCTCCCAAAATGCGCGTGGAAAAGATATCTGACCAAGACTGTGTCAAAAGTAATCCTTTGTAATAGATGACTGCACCACTAGTATTGTTTAAATTGATTAAAAGTGGATATTTTCACTATTTGTGGCCATTTTGACCTTCAAATGACCCTAAAGTAACCTTGACATGACCTTGATGGTATTTGTATGATTACCAAGAGTCTCTTAGAGTATTTCGCACACTTATGGAATACAAAAACATTTCATAGATATTGTAATACACAATTTTCACCACTTTTTAGCTTCGCAATTAGATATTTTGACCTTTCAAGGTCAATGACCTCTAGAGGTCACCAGGGGTCAAATCTAACTTACCTCCACATCTTAAAATAAACTACAGGATATGTACTAATAATGGTGGAAGTTTCATGCTTTAATCATAAAATGCACAATGGTTTCATTATGGGAGCTTAACCACTACACTATGTCTGGGTGTGAAATGACAGTCATCATAATGGAGACCCGTCAATAGCACCACACCACTGTCTGTCTATGTGTGAAATGACAGTTATCACAGTGGAGACCCGTCACTAGCAGCACACCACTGTCTGGGTGTGAAATGAAAGTCATCACAGCGGAGACCCGTCACTAGCACCACACCACTGTCTGTCTGGGTGTGAAATGACAGTCATCACAAAAGAGACCCGTCACTAGCAACACACCACTGTCTGTCTGGGTGTGAAATGACAGTTATCACAGTGGTGACCCGTTTCTAGCACCACACCGCTTTCTCTGTGGGTGTGAAATGACAGTCATCACAGTGGAGACCCGCCAATAGCACCACACCACTGTCTGGGTGTGAAATGAAAGTAATCACAGCGGTGACCCGTCAATAGCACCACACCACTGTCTGTCTGGGTGTGAAACGACAATCATCACAGTGGAGACCCGTCATTAGCACCACACCACTGTCTGTCTGGGTGTGAAATGCCAGTCATCACATTGGAGACCCGCCACTAGCACCACACCACTGTCTGGGTGTGAAATGACAGTCATCACAGTGGAGCCCGTCATTGCACCACACCACTGTCTGGGTGTGAAATGACAGTTATCACAGTGGAGACCCGTCACTAGCAGCACACCACTGTCTGGGTGTGAAATGAAAGTCATCACAGCGGAGACCCGTCACTAGCACCACACCACTGTCTGTCTGGGTGTGAAATGACAGTCATCACAAAAGAGACCCATCACTAGCAACACACCACTGTCTGTCTGGGTGTGAAATGACAGTTATCACAGTGGTGACCCGTTTCTAGCACCACACCGCTTTCTCTGTGGGTGTGAAATGACAGTCATCACAGTGGAGACCCGCCAATAGCACCACACAACTGTCTGGGTGTGAAATGAAAGTCATCACAGCGGAGAACCGTCAATAGCACCACACCACTGTCTGTCTGGGTGTGAAATGGCAGTTATCACAGTGGTGACCCGTAAGTAGCACCACACCACTGTCTGGGTGTGAAATGACAGTCATCACAGTGGAGACCCGTCTCTAGCACCACACCGCTGTCTGTCTGGGTGTGAAATGACAGTCATCACAGTGGAGACCCGTCACTAGCCCCACACCACTGTCTCTCTGGGTGTGAAATGACAGTCATCACAGTAGAGACCCGTCAATAGCACCACACCACTGTCTGGCACTAAACAAGGACAGTAAAATAGATATACATATTTGTAGAACTTACAACTTGACCACTATTTTGTAAGTAGATGGGAGCATGTTAAATGACGAGATAACAATACTAATAACCATGAAGATATCAGTAGCAACAAGTACGTAGAAGAGATAAAACTGACAAAATGAGAAGTCGGGATAAACAATAATGGTTGGAATCACAGTGTCACGAAGCGGCACAGTAATAATTGAATGGCCATAACAATAAAAGTTTATATCATCATGATCAAAGCCGAGGGTGAAAGCCTTCGCGATGGAATTAGCCAACTCATTTCCGCTGAGAACATTGATGGCATTTAATATATTGTTGACATGACTCGCTTCAATAAATCCATTCGGAAATTGTGATTTATTTTCCCTAATCTAAGTAAAATGTCAACGTAGAGCTTTAAAGAATAGCTGTTTAGACAATTTACAATGATGATTTAAAATATATTTCACATCAAAATAGCCTGGTCCTAATATTCGAATTGAAGAATTTCAAAACGGACGGACAAAATGTCGCAGTAATTGGGATTGTCGTGATTGATAAGCAACGTATCGAGTCGTGTGGCTAATAAGACAATTGCTTAGCTGTCCCAGTAAAACAGACACTTAATCATGGGAATATTTATCACATTGTCTAGTCATCTGCTCAGTTTTTTTTACATACACATTAAAGAAAATTATGTTCTTGATGTTTTCTGATGTATCGTAAAAAGATAATATTTGTTTCTTCGCTCGCAAGTATTATTATACCTTGTAATACTGGTTCGTGAAAATGGACCGTTTATTGTTTATTGGCAATAAATATTACGGACACGGAATACTGGACAATGTAGCCGCTTTTATGTGAGATAGGTCACGTTTTCCTTCTCCAGACGATTAGTGTGACTCAAGACTCAGACACACATTTAGAGATGTTACTTGCGATTAAGCACGGATGTCTAATAAGGCTGTGTGTAAGCATGCTAACATGCTTAGGAGTGATCATTTTTTGCGTATATTTTTCCAAATATGGAGTTACCAAATGCAAACCCTAAATGAGAAATGGAAACATTGCGATTGTTTTGCATTTTACATTAATAATTTGACATTGTGGGCGCGATAACTTGACAAGTTTTCCATGTATCCTTCCCCAATTTGTTATGCATGTTACTAGTTCTCGGGCAAGTTCAATAATGGCTGACAAAAGTTCCAAAATGACCGATTAATTGTGATTTTTTGCATTTTACGTCAATAATTTGACCATGTGGGCGCAAAAACCTCAAGTTTAATAATGGTGGCGGGCTATTGTCGAGTGTGCTCATGTTAATTTGTTTAATTACTTGATCAAATCGCTGTCATTGGGAATGAAATGTGTGTTCAAACATGAAGATTTGCAAATATTTGCTCTCATATAAAACAATATGATAATTTTTCACCAACTTGAAGTTGTGGGTCGCGGTATTGAGACTTCAAGTGGGTGATTTGTTTTAATGTGGCGCTTTAAGGCTTAAGATTGCTCCGTGACACATTTACTGGGATTGGCCTAGTTTCACTGCAAATTTAGGTGGATGCCCCGACATGACCTAGTGATCTAGTGCATAAACAGGGGATAAACAATTCCCCCTGTTTCCCTCCACCAACCCGTGAGACAGATCTCCCCTAGAAAACCAGCCACATTAGCCTCGTTTCTGTCTGGCCAGGGCAGAGAAATGACCAAGGTTTATAGACAGTCTAGATATTGGGAGTGAACTTCACTAGGAATAAATAGATATTTCGTCTAATATGTGATGGTGCACGGTATTATTTAATTAGGGTTTAACATCAGACCCCAAAAAGGGTTTACAGACTGTTATATAAGAGCAAGGCTCAACATATAATTGGAGCTTAACATAGTGTTCTAGAAAATGTTGCTTTAGGTTCTTTGATTTACGTTATGATTGAGAAAAGATAGCATGCATCAGGGTAACACTCCAAACATATTGAATTGTGGCTATTTTCGTGTCCTATCAGATCTTCACTGAACATGTGGTCAACCAACGTGGGCTCAAAATCAGACCACTGTTATCCTAACATTTAGCCAACGATACATATTATTAAAGGATTCTGTTCGGCTCCTTACCTTAAAAGCCACCCGACCTTACATTTCCCGAACCACTTTTTCCGGGTAGAGCGGATGATGAAAGAGCTTTATGACAGCTATAACCTGAAGGACTAAGATCAGGTACAACATGGATCGCATGCGTTCTGGATCCCATGATGAACAGTCGGAGGGAAATGGGCAGACTGTGGCAAAACGGGGTGCAAGGTGACCCAGGTCTTGTGGGGCTAAGGGCAGAGGGGGGACTGTGATAAAACGGGGTGCAAGTTGCTCCAGGCCTGGTGGTGCTAAGGTAACAGCAGTAGCTGCTGACTTGATAAGTGAACAGTTACTGTTGTTTGCAGAGACTAGGGCAAATAATAGTAACTGCTCACTTAGAAATCAGATACTGTTGTTTGCTTTGTCAAGAAGACCTGAGTTAATGATAATGACCTTTGATTGCTAGATAGTATATGCTGAGGGATGGAAACTTTTAAGTCCTCGTCATTTATTAGTATTTGAGATACATATAAGCTTTTAAATCTATAGACTACCAGTATGTCCTCCTTTAATACCTGTAAAAAGTCCCAAGGTTTTTCCCGGAGTATAACTTTTTTTTTACAAAATTCAAAATGGCCGCCAAGCGCTATGTTGAAGTTGTAATTCCTGAACTATTAAACATATATTTTAATGTAATACCTCATTTCCACATGATTTTTAATGCTTAATTTATTTCTGAAGTTATTAGTAACTTTTAAGGTTTCGCTGAAGAACAAGATGGCCGCCATTTAAGGTTTCATTGGGGGCAATTGTCATTCGTATTCGAGATACATATAAGCTTTTAAATATATAAAATACCGGTAACAAATAACTCTATATCCAAAAGAAATATGCAGTACACATTTTAATGTATTAATTTCATAATACATGATAGCTATCATCATATTCAAACAATAAAACAACGTTAGTCTGAGAGAGTAATGTGCCATTTTGTTTCCTAATCATCAATCTGAATTTCATTAATTCGAGATGGCTTACTGTACCCAGTTCCCATTCAGCTTGTGTACCTCGCAGACCTGCTGAATCGTAACATGCAACCAACTTTGGCAACCACACCTAACCATTTTCATTAATTGGGAGGTGCTGCACCGAGCTCCGTGAAAACTGGTTACAGGTTTTTATTTTAAAATTGACATCCCCAGCCTGTTGGTGGTAATCTGTTGCCATGGAATTCTTGTATATTTAGACATGTCAGTGATAAATGTTATTTACTACTGCTTCAGCTGGGGTCCTAAGCAAATATCCTAAGCAAAGGCTCACACTCGAGTCCACAGGGTCATAGGCAAGGTCTCACACACAAGGCTGCATTGTTCTAGGCAAAGACTCACACCCGAGTCATAGACAAGGTCTTACAACCGAGCCCCCAGTGACTAGGCAAGGACTCACACACGCACATGTATGGTCCATGGGCAAGGAATCACACCCGAGCCCGTAGTGTTCTAAGCAAGAACTCACACTCGAGTCCACAAGGTCCTGGGCTAGGTATAACACCTGACCCTACAGGTCCTAGGCTAGGACTCACATCCGAGCCGGTGGGTCCTAGGCAAGGTCATACACTAGAGCCTACAGGGTCCTAGGCAAGCACTCACACCTAGGCCCTCATGGTCCTAGGCAAGATCTCACACCTCACATGCGGGCATAAGGGTCCAATGCAAGGTATAACACCCGAGCCTGCAGGATCCTAGGGAAGGTCCCATACCCTATTTGTCATGTTTATATATAATTGATGCAACATTAATAGGAACCCGAATAAGTTTGTTTTTGTTTGAAATAACGAGACCGTCCCGATGGCCCATTCGATCCTGCTGTGGCTCGAAGCTCAGAGCTACTGGGTTTATCCTGGTCGGGTCGTATGTTAGTCGTCGAGGTTGTGCCTATACAGTGCTCCAAACTGTTCAAAGGCATGGGGTGTGCAGTGATGTCTATGGCACTGTGCACTATAAAGAACCGTTGAAGTTATTCGATAAGACTAGGGCATAGTCCCTTCCTTCTTTCACGATATTGCCATGATTGTGCAGAAAGCAACGTAAAGCAATATTCACTTGAAATAACGACACGTGTATAGATGACATATATTTTGTAGTGTGGTTTAGCTGGGAAGGTCTATATCCTAAAACCTCAATGGGCATATAAACGTGTAATATCAATTTATGAATGGTGATAACGGCACCAAAATTGGTCTGTGTATGCACCTGAGGGTACTGTGAGAACAGCGTGTTAGCCAAATCTTAAATCAAAATGATCGTGATTTTTCAATATGACCACCATAATATGTAATAATAGGCCTACCTGAATTATTTTATTGACGTTACTCATACGATTGTTTAGTTTTTTTTTATATTGTTTTGTTTTAACATGTTTTAACATGATTAAAATTTCTAAATGGCTACATTTTTGTTTCAATATTTTGACAAAAAATTCAACAAACCTGTCAAACTAAAAAATAACCACCACACAAAATAATATTGATTATTTTATTATGAAAGTTCTTTTAGTGATTCTAAATGCATAATTATGGCAGTTCTTCATTAGATAAGCCTGATTGTGTTTATGCATTATAGTATAGTATTTTTATCCATACCAAAAATGACAATGCCCGATATTTTGCAGATGCCTGCTATTAAATTAACCCGTTCAGCAGATACTTGTCAGTCACCACACTGAACACATGTCCGCATTCCAATTTCTTGCTTCAATCTGTTTTTTTAATCTTTTTTTATATCTGATTGATGTCTGCTTTGGATGTAATTGATTTGTCTCGTTAGATAAATTGATTTTTTTTGTGAATTATGTTTATTGTGTCCCTGCTTCCCGTGTTTCTGTTATGAATGACGAAATCATATTATATTGAGTAATAGCAGATACAAATTTACATACATTATTTAATTTATTAAATCATCTTTCCTTTGAAAATATACTGAATAGTTAAAGGAAGTTTAGTGCTGAAAAATAAAATTAGTAGTACTAGCGACACGTTGAGCCGTCTTGGTGTGGTAAGTTGTTGTGACATGGCACAACGCACGCTGTTGTCACCGTAATAATTTCATGCATCTTAATTTATAATTATTATTATCACACGAAAGGCTGGAGCAACACCGAGGACAATTTACTGGACTAAACTACATAGCATAACCACCCTTGATTCCAGAGATACTTTTTACTGTCACTATGTTTCCAAATAAAAAATTATGTAGACATAAAATACCAAAATTTCTGAAATTGTTTTATCACCTCAATGGCGGCCATTTTGAACTGTGGAATGACATAAGCTTTACAATGTTTATATAGGAACAAAATTAGGTTTCTCGTGAAAAATTATGCAGAAAAAAGATATTACAAAGGAATATATTAGAATTTCTTCATCAGTTACAATTTCAGTATTGTATCAGGCGGCCATTTTGGATTTTTGCAAATAAAACACGATTGAGGCTTTAAAACTTAAAAAGAAGACCTGAAATGAATTCCCCATAAAAAATTAAGTGAAAAAGAGGTATTACAAAGGAATATATGTTAACTTCTTCGTATGTTACAATTTTTGAATGGCCTCTGGCGGCCATTTTGGATTTTCGCGAAAAAAAACATGTTCCGCTCCTGGGAAACTTTGGGACTTTTTACAGGTCATTAAGGATGACCATTTGAACAACTCCTGAAATTTTTAGCTTTATATTATTTTTTTCCATCTTTACCCCTGAAAATGCCTAAAATTCCTGGACTATCTGTGATAATTGACCATTAGGCCTTGGAATGGCTGTGGGTCTTGCGTGGCTGGTGTTTTAATGGATGATGATCTCATTTCCTCTTATTTCTAATGTGTAGTAATTCTGTCACTGAATACACGACACCTGAACCTAGAAGTACATCTAAAATGCACGCTTGTGCACTGGAATTATAAAATACCACTATGTATCACAAAACATCTATTTGGAACAGCAGGTTATAACACATTTATGATCAAAAAGTGTCTATCAAGCGAATTACACCATTTCTGTTGCGAGCGAAATTTTAATCAGGGAAGTTTGTTCTAATCAGCTGACAATTCAAGAAACAAACTCACTATTGGTCAGTCAATATTCTTCTTGCTATGAGCCATCTAGAGCTGACTCACTAATGCGATAAAAAAATTCAAACGTTTTTTTAGCAAAGTATATACCATGGTGGCTACTTGTAAATGTATACCTTGCAACACTAACCAGGGGAAACCGACTTGTAACTGTGACCAGAAACCTGTCATAACAAAATATCTAAACACCAAGAAGGACAGACAAATAAATGATCGTAGAACAGTTAACCACTCGAATCCTAATGAATGCTATTTCTCTATGGATCTGAAGTACTGGTAACCACTGAGATTATAATGCACACTAACTCTCTGTAGATCTTTAGCCCGGTTAACCATTTAGATCTCCATGTACTCGAAATCTCTGTAGATCCGTAGTCTAGTTAACAATTTAGATGTCTATGCAAGCTAACTCTATCTAGATCAGTAGTCCTGTTAACCACTGAGATCATAATGCAATCTAACTCTCTGTATATCCATCGACCAGTTAACCACTTAGATCTCAATGCACGCTAACTCTCTGTAGATCCATAGACCAGTTAACCATTTAGATCTCAATGCACGCTAACTCTCTGTAGATCCATAGACCAGTTAACCATTTAGATCTTGATGCACGCTAACTCTCTGTGGATCCATAGACCAGTTAACCATTTATATCTTGATGCAGCTAACTCTCTGTAGGTCCGTAATCCATTTAACCATTTAGATCTTGATGCAGCTAACTCTCTGTAGGTCCGTAATCCATTTAGATCTTAATGCACGCTAACTCTCTGTAGATCCATAGACCAGTTAACGATTTAGATCTTGATGCACGCTAACTCTCTGTAGGTCCGTAATCCATTTAACCATTTAGATCTTGATGCACGCTAACTCTCTGTAGATCCATAGACCAGTTAACGATTTAGATCTTAATGCACGCTAACTCTTTGTAGATCCATAGACCAGTCAATCATTTAGATCTTGATGCACGCTTTACGTCCAGCGTCATTCTTATTACGAATATGCATTGTTTAAACTGAGACCAGAGGCAGAAGTCATAATGCGTGGGTGGGATTTCCAAATGTAAGATAATTAGATGATGATAGGTTGTGTCTGACTAACATTTAGTTGATTTCCGCATACAGACATGCCGAGATATATGCATTTAGCATATTTAAAGGAGCTATCTCAGCAGAAAATACGGATGATATACACATAATTAAACTTCACACCCTGTACTACCGGTTCAACCTTATTGTGGCTATAGTAGTATAAGCCTTAAAATGGTTTTGTTTGATTTTCACTGTTAATGAACACGTTCACCTTTGAAACGCCGTTGTGACAGAGATAATAACCTTTGAAAACAGCAATATTTTCACACAAGGCAGCACAGGGTGTGGTGTGAGTGGTTCATATAAAGGAGAGATCAAAGTAACCCAGATAACATTCATTCCAGAGGGGAAAGTTCAAATATGATGACATCTTAGGGACAATAGGGTGATTCCCAGCGGCCAGCATGGCTTTCCCCGCCGGGAAAACAACAAAGACAGACAGATAACATTGCTCCAGTCACATACATCCAATACATTACCCAACGGAGTCGTTTTGAAAGAGTTAGAATGTGCGCAGTTATTACATTTTCCCAGAAGCCACGAAGCTTGCTTATCATTGTTTAGGTACTGGTTCAATGTCTCAGACTCTAGCCACCACTGACACATCGTTAAGCCAACGTCTAAGGTATTTATTTCAGTTCCGTATTGTATTGTTCGGGTGAGATAATAACCACTGTAAATGACGACTTGAGTGGTGGGAGTTAGATATGGCCGACTGGTGAGTGGAAATAAATCATAATTTATGGTTGGATGTACATATATGACAACGAGACAAAGATTGTTCAAATTTATTGATACAATTGGAACAATAATTTTATTCCATGAAATATATGCAATTTAAGCTTCTTCCATATGCTTTACTATATATTCAAATACTTGCTGATTCCATAACAAGGAGAAATGTGTCTTTCTTAACAGACGATGTATAGACATCCACCAACAAATACAGAGAATACAAATAACACACGTTCATTAAATATGACTAGGCGTGTTTAAACGGTTGAAAATGGAGATTTTAATACGAACGCCATCGAAATGCAGAGGCTACCAAAGTTTATAAAGAATACATACATCCCGTATAGTTGTTGAATCACTATTACATGTAGATATGGAACTATAAATCTATTACCTAACATTCAGCGATACCAGGCGTCAATCCATCTTGGAGCCGGTCCAACAGTGATTCTGTCGGACAGATGACTGCCTTTAGGCTGAACGATTGATGATAATGTACTGTTCTACAAGCTTGTTACACCAGGTTAAAAACACATAACGACTGATATCAAATGGGTCTGATACAGAGATTAAAGCAAATAACGTCTGATATCAAATGGATCAGATACAGAAGCTATACACTGCTCCCAAGTCAAAAAATGGCACACATAAAATGGCGTTGTTTGGGGTACAGACCTACATTTGGGGGTTAAAAAGCCACCCCTGTGTCTCCTAATTGACAGATGACACTGTGATGGTGGTGAATGTTTTTGCTGAAACACTGCTTGCTAAACCCATTTTTTTAAGATTAGATAAACTACACAATTGCTCAGCCTCACAGATGAGCGAAGTAGGATTTTTTTTTTTTTTGCAATTGCTAGAGTGTGGACAAAATACCCATACACAGCTGACTATTATGAACGACAATTTATTATTATTTTCATACTTGACAAAAGTCTAGTGATTTGTATGATAACTGCCTGTTTACAAAAAAGTCAGGCGATATAAGAGAGCATTAGCTGCCATAGTTGGGACAACGTCAAGGACGTTGGTGTGACAATAATCTGACGTAGCAATGAAATATACTATTCATTGGGACTTTGCTAAGCGAAACATCCGGAAATGATGCTCTACAGCGAGGTCGCAAATGCAATGAGGATTATTTTGGGTTTGAAAACTATTACCCTTTTCTAGCTCACCAGTGTAAATGAAGTCATCCAAAAGTGAAACCGTTGCATATTACTGGAGTTATCTGGGTGACAGCAAGGTATCCAGGCATCCAACCATCCAGATCTAATGTAATCACTGGTTTCTAAGGCTACGATACTCATCTTACTAGAGTCCGCGATACAGGACGGGTAAAATATCAGTTTCCAACCTGATGTACTTTAGGATTGACATGCTTCTACTCTCAGTTCTGGAATACGGTCACTTTTTTCATATCATCATGATCATCTGCAAGTTAATGTCATGTAAATTTTAACTATTCAAAATGAATTTTTGAGGTTGATACACGTGAAAAACTGATGTGTTCATGTGACTCTGTTTCCAACATTTCTCGCACGTGCGTGTGGAGCACGGCCCTGTACGTCTACCTTCCGGTGGGCTTCATGTAGGAGGTTGTGTGGCAGACGCTAAACGCGGTACATTATTATTCATAGAGTCTTTGACAAGTGTGACTGTAAATGAGACCGGTATCCAAATGACGGAACACATTCCGGATCACACAGCACCAAGCGGAGTCAATTCACGCATGATGTGGTGAATGGGTGAGTCAAGACGCTGGGGCACCATTGGCTCAATGATGGGGCAGCATAGTAGACATTGGCCCACAGTTGATCAAATGTTACACTAACATGTGCGAATAACCATATTTTGCAGGCCGTCATTGATGAATCACGAATTGTGTTATGGAGATAAAATCAGGTGTTGACTCAATGTTGGGCCAAGGTCTACAACATTAGCCCATCATTGAGACAACCTCTGATGATAACAGAGAATACGCACATCCTGACATTGATGAAGGGATCACCTCACATTCTGTCCCAGAGAATAATCAATGCTGGGCCAGTGGTAAAAATATCGTGGAGAAGAACACCCAGTTGATATAGACGAGAAAGTAGCATATTTTAACGGCCTAAGAACAATATTAATTTTTAGACTAAATTATTGTAAATCCAATCTTTTGCATGACTAACTAAATATCAAACATATATGCAGGACAAACCACGTGTCTGCAGACTGATTTAATGCATACGAAACCAGATAATAAGAACTTGTACCCAACATTGGCAAAACGTAGGTACAATTTGTGCACAGCTTTAGACCAGCATCACTTGTGTCTGTTGAGCTGCAGGGCAAAAGAGGACAATAATGTGGCCAAGTTTTGAGCAATCACAGCAGACAAACGAGCAAAACAGAATAGGTGACGCAATTGTTGCGGGAGCGCCATGAGGCAGCGGGGAAATCATGGAAATGGACTGTCTAGGTAATCCCTGATACCGTAGATGGGATTATATATCTCAACTTTTTGTGCTTCGAGGTGGCCTTAACTATATGAAAATCTACATCAATTTACGCATGAATGATAAATACTGTAAAGGTAACATCTTGAAATAAGACTATTTTCAAAGCTATCAAAAATAGAATCGGGAAACGTTTAGTTACAAGAATACTTTTTCGATTACATAAGTCAGAAGAGAGATAGTGTGAATATATTGTACAACTAGAGATAATAGTATTGTAAATATGACAAAATAAGTCATTCTGGTGTTCAAATTTGTTCTTTGCTGAATATCGCACAATTTCTCACTGCTTCACATCGGGTGTTTTCAACTGTGGAAAAGTAAGTAGTTTACCAGATGAGATGACACACTGAGGAGGGACGTCAGTGAGCTGTGTATACTGAGCGGCGATAAAACCACAAATAAAACACCTCCAGGACGGGAACAGAATTTCCTGACATCCTAGAAAACAGGGATTCTTAGCCCAGCGAAGACTCAATGGTGCGGTGTATGTCAAACACAGTACAACTACAATTGCCTGTCTAAAAGTAGCCATATGGCCTAATGGTCAGATTGTAAAAAGAACACTACAGAAACAACCACTAGGTGACATGATGTACGTTAACAGCAAACACTTGGCATTCACCCAATGTTGGTTTAATCCTGGAGCAGCGTTGTTGACGGTGGGCCCACATTAAACTCATATTGTGTCTATGTATCTGGTGTTCGATCCGTTGAGGAGAATTGTGGTAATAAACATGACACTGTGCTCAAGAATTATCACAGCATTTTTGGCGACTTCACCAAGGGAATGGCCATTTTGCATATTATCCACCCTTTAAGAGCCAGCTGCCTAGGGCTGCATCCAGAGTTGGGGTCAATTCCGGAATTGAATGGGAATTGAGCTCAATCCCTGACTCAATTCCAGGAATTGGACTAGGAATTGGAATTGAAAAAAAGAAATTGGAATTGAATTGGAATTGACAAAAAATGCCCGGAATTGACAAAGGAATTGACTTTTATCATCCATGTTTATTGTTAAGTGCTATTATTGTCATTGCAGTAGAATATTACCTGATCTATGTTAATTTATATGTCTATAATAATAATAATAATAATAATAATAATAATAATAATAATAATAATAATAATAATAATAATAATAATAATAATAATAATAATAATAATAATAATAATAATAATAATAATAATAATAATAATAATAATAATAATAATAATAATAATAATAATAATAATAATAATAATAATAATAATAATAATAATAATAATAATAATAATAAACTTCTATAGCACCTAAATTATATTAAAAGGTTTCATTTAGGTTATGTAAAAATACCTATTTAAATGATTAATAATTTTAATAATAATAATAATAATAATAATAATATTAATAATAATAATAATAATAATAATAATAATAATAATAATAATAATAATAATATTAATAATAATAATAATAATAATAATAATAATAATAATAATAATAATAATAATAAAAATAAACTTCTATAGCACCTAAATTATATTAAAAGGTTTCATTTAGGTTATGTAAAAATACCTATTTAAATGATTAATAGCCATCAAGATTAAATAATTTTATTGTGTAATCCGAATAATAGTTGTAACAAGATTGCTCCTGGTCCTTGGAGCAATTCAATCTAATTATCACAGCTTGGTATGTGCGTATATACTTGTTACTTGTAGTTACTTGTATACAGCCTCGATTTACTCCCGCGGACTTGTGTAACCAGCCGGCATTATCAGCAAAATGAGACGCAGAGCCGTCTTTGGTTTAATGCTGTACCGTCATCGCAAACGACGGGCCAACATTATATCAACATTGTGTCGATGTTTCGTGTTTGCTGGCTTAAAGTTCTGGAAATAATTGTACTATTATTTTCTTAATGTTTTCCTTATATATTCGCGCAAGCATGATCACACTGTTTAACTATCACTGTTGTGTCACTTTACAGCATTTTTTAACACTTGTATTTAAAAAGTAATGCTTTACTCATGGGCATAATTTTAGTTCTCGTAATTGTTAATTTTTTTTCATTTGGACGGCTATAGTGTATAAAACAATCGTCGTAATTAGTCTTAGGTGAATGAATGACTTTAGAACATGACTATCCGTCGAGTTGGTGGAACAAAAGAAATATCGGGACCTTGAAACGAATGCGTTTCCAATAGACGTTGAGCCAAGGCTGATTTAAAATTGAGAAAGCGCTGAAGACGGTGGAGAAACTTTAAGGCAACATTGGGTTAACATCTAGTGTGTGTGGTAGAACAAAAGAAATACCGGGACCTTGAAATGAATGCGTTTTCAATAGACGTTGAGCCAATGCTGATTTAAAATTGAGAAAGCGCTGAAGAAGGTGGAGCAACCTTAAGGCAACATTGGGTTAACATCTAGTGTCAGTAGGAAAGAAGTTATGCAACATAGCCAAGCGCTCTAATTGAACTTTTAATTACTTCCCTGATATGCCTTTCGTGCCCTAGAGGTTTTTCTGATATATTTTCTTAGGGTATATTTTATCGCCACACGCCAGAATTAGATAATAAAAAATAATATAATATGAAGATAATTCATGTGAATAATTGTATCAATTGAAATACGACAATGGGTCCTACGTTGTTTTATTTTTAATATGAGTTTATTTTAGGGAGGTGTGGGTCGACACGCCGTAGCTTCCACAGGGTTAGACTTATCAAAGTTTCAAGTAGCACCTAGTACACGGCTTGTCGCGAGACATTGTGTTAATTACACTGCAGTGTTGATGGCAATTGTGGAGTAACAGTTAGTTTATAGAAATAGTTAGTTGATAGAAATAACAATTAACTCCGCGTACACACGAGTACAGCTCCGTCATCAGGTAATAAAAATGTACTTTACCTTAATAATATTAAAGTCAAGTAAGTGTAACATGCTTAAATATATTTACAAGATAATAAATAAAATGTATTTTATTTTATATCAGATGTTATTATTTTATTTTAAATCAAGTGTTATTATACCGCTGTTCTATGTGTATCACAAATCTCATTTTCGGGTGGAATTGATAAGGAATTGACTTTTTAGGAATTGGAATTGAATTGGAATTGACTTTTCTTAAAACCAAAGGAATTGGAATTGACTCAGGAATTGATAAAAAGGAATTGGAATGGAATTTGGAATTGATAAAAAGGATTGACCCCAACTCTGGCTGCATCCTTTGACTATGATAATATGCTGGGTATAAATTGTCACATACAGAGAAAAATGTTCTTGGATATCAATCAGTGTCTTTTCATTTTAGGTTATATTGATAACAAATCCTGAATTGATTCTCGGCTATTCCTTGTATTATAGGATATTTAATCACTCCGAGGGTTTGTGTTTTTAATCTTGTTGGTTTGTCTGTCCCCCGATTACTCAAAGTAAAATGAGCGGATTTGCATTAAGCTTTCACCAGAGGTATGTTTGGGGCCAAGAAACAATCAATTAAAACTTTAGGACGTCATAGTCTCACAACTGTTGTGTATGGTTACTAGACCTATAATGCCTGAATGAAAGAATGAATGAAATAGGTTAAATCTATGACGTCATAATTGAGCATCTATCTACAGAGAAGTTTTACTATTATACCCATTTAATGAATGAATTCAATACTACTACTATAGGTTTTACGATCATTACGATCACTAATTTCGATGGAAGTTTGCAGTCTCTCGATTTAAAAGAAGATTACTAACATAGATGTTGATTTATATAATTTATCCCATTGAATACGTGGAGACTGCAGAGCCCAAAGTGTGTATCCGTGATCTACTGTTAGTGTTATGGAAATGACAATAACAACAGAAGGCATTGTTGGCTTCGAGGTATGATCATATACGTTTATGATGTAATAAAACGGGGAAACTGCGCTACATTTCAGGCATTATCAGACACGAGGTAATGGGATCAGCGTGTCTGCTGGCTAGATAGGACAGGTGGACATCTGATGCCTGTGACATCATCCTGTCATCAAAAACACACCCAGTGACATGTAACAACTTATGATGTTCATAATTAACTTCAGGAAGAAAATTGGCACATTAAGTTTTCATACCTGTCGACTCACTTTGATGTGAGGAAATGTATGTAAACAGACCGTTGTACACACAGACACAGCCTGCCTAAAATCTACACCAGCATTACCTTGATTACGTACTGTAGGTGGAAGTGGCCTGAATTAGATCCACAATGAAAACACCCAGTCAATTCTCCAGAGGGTGAATGGACTAATGTGTGGGAAGTGAATAAACAAGCAAACAAACAACCGGGACAAACTCTGTGGATAACGAGAGCTCATGAAAGCAATAAAATGCAATGCAAAAAACAATGCTAGATTCACGTTGAGCCAGTGATTCTGCCCCGAACGCTATTGGATAAAAATTAGACAAACCAAAGTTGGCTCAATGTTGGTCCAATGCCGAGTATAAAGAAAGGATTGTAACAAGGGATTTAATTATAACACAAAATTATTCCGCTTGAAGCTAGTGGGGCGATAAATGATGGTTACTGCTGAGCGGGAAAACATATTTCTCCTGATAACATCCAAATAGCTGTAGGCTACGTAATTATATTATTTATATATTTATATTTATATTAATTAAAATTATTTTTCAATAAATTAATTTATGTCTAAATATCTTAAGTGTTGCATGGTTTTGACAATGGTACCTGCTTAAGAACAATGTGATTTGGGAACTAAAGCCGTAAAATTCTCACAAATTCAACACCAGCAATTTGCTTTCCCCTGCTGTATGTCTATTTGTCGTGTTTGTATAGTGGCACTGTACACCAACCCCTTGCCATACTCCAGTCCCATTCCAGTAGCCTCAGGTATTCATACTTCCATTCCAGTAGCCTCGGGTGTTGGACGTGATTTTTGGTGACTGGATCAGCGAGGATTGATCCTGGTGGCGTCTGCTGGCCTGACCTTTGACCCCGGTCAGGTCTAGCCTTTGTGCAGGCTCCAATCACACATACTCCAGAAAAGCAACTATTGGTTCGACGTTGGCTCAGCGTCGCAGCCGGTGGGCCAACATCAAACCGAAACTGGATCAACATCTCGTGTTAACTGGGTTCTGACGCCACAGACTTAGTGGTCACATTTTGATGTTGTCTCCATCTAACATGCCTTCGCCTAACACGTGCACAGAATACAGGGGTTCAAAGACAAACAACAGTAACTGGTCAGTTGGAAAGTAAACAGTTACTGTAAATTCACTTTGTATGACAGAGGATGCTTCTAGATTTTTCATGTAATCAGTTACATAACTCATTACATGAAAAAGTATAGAAGCAGTTACCGCTGCTTTATCATGTTTATTCCGTTTCAATAATTATGATTTGAAAAAAATGTTGAATCTACGTCTGTCCGTGAAAGCTGGTACAACTTTTCACAACGTCATGCGATTTCATTAGCAAACAAACACTGACATGCAAGCGGCATCATCAACTTTGTCATTTTTTACAACGAGCGGTAATCACGCCACGTTGGAGACAATGAGAGAAGCACGCTACGCTTGTAAGACGCACCACTTTCCATACCGCCTAAAAATTGCAGCTTGACTTAAATAATGATTCACTCTTTTTTACTCGTGACTAAAGTGTCATCTCACAATAGTACATAAACATATAACACATACAAAAATCTCAAAACCGGCTATTTAGACAGAATGCCTGACGACTTTAACATGTTCTCCTGTGTTGCATGTAAAAGTATTTAGGGTTCTGTCTAAAATAAACTATTTTGTTTAGATTGTACGTATTCTTTAGATCTCCACAAAGAATATTTTAGCTACATGTAGCAGTAGTAGTAGTAGTAAATCATTGCTTTACGTCACTTTTCGGCACAAATGTCTTTTAAGTGACAATATAATTCGATAAAAACGTTGTATTCAGTTGATGAGATGAATGATGTACAGATGATGATGTGAGGGTGGGGGTGATAGGGCATGGTGGGTTATTGAGAGCGTTTTCCTTCGCTCGCCCGATAAGGGGTTCTGGGCATGTCTAGGGGATATACCCCCAGACATAGCAATATGTAGCATATATTTTAGATTGTATATATACCTGTATACAGTGGACGGTGATCCATATTTTCCTACTTACATTGGTTTCGGCCGGATATGAGACACGTCAGTCCTGTGACCCAGATATGGACCTCATCTGGAGAGTTGGCGATCAGATCCATGGAGTCAAACGTCTCAGAGTAGATGATGGAGAAGGCACACTCGTCAGGATAGTGTCCTGCTATGTCCTTATTCCTCAACACATCCGTGTTCTTACCAACCCGGATCTCTTTGATCTGATCCACTGGAACTGTCAACACATATAGCAGACATGGATTAGAGACATATAACACATACATGGGTTGTCTGTCACAATAAAAGTCACATGATTCATCTCAACCTATAACACACGTAGTACATGGAGCAGGAACTGGACCAACTAAAATCTTAAATCAATCAATCAATCAATCAATCAATCAATCAATCAATCAATCAATCAATCAATCAATCAATCAATCAATCAATCAATCAATCAATCAATCAATCAATCAATCAAATCAATTCAATCAATCAATCAATCAATCAATCAATCAATCAAATCAATCAATCAATCAATCAATCAATCAATCAAACAATCAATCAATCAATCAATCAATCAATCAATCAATCAATCAATCAATCAATCAATCAATCAATCAATCAATCAATCAATCAATCAATCAATCAATCAATCAATCAATCAATTCATTTATTCATTCATTCACTTATTCATTCATTCATTTATTCATTCACTCATTCATTCATTCATTCATTTATTCATTGTTTCATTAATTTAAACAATCAAACAATAAGACTTTCATAGCGCATAATTACCGATAGGACCTGGCTCAGAAGCGCATAATCTTATCTCAGCTTAGCTTGCTTTATTTTTTATTAGACAAGTGTTGACGTTTCTAATAGAAAGAAAAGACAGATGATAAAATAGTCAGTGGAATTGGCCACACTCAATTGGATTCACATATGCAGTACTACATTTACTAGACAATTATCCGTAGCGTTCACCTGGTCTAGTGTATGCCTAATAACATGTATCATGCTACAAATAATTTCATGTTGTGTATTTACTCCCAAGTTCCCATCCCCCTTAATCAATAATGACTTACTGCGTGCTTTATGTGGCTTTTTGGAGGACGGTTGCCATCGGATTTCTGACAGATCTTTATCCAGGCTAAACAGACGGTGGTACTGACGGCTGTTGGATCGAACCTTGATCGGCTCGCTCCCATTTTGCATGAAGTTCAGACAGTCCGATGCTGTAAACAGAAAAAAAATAAACCCTCATGTTATAGACCCTCATGTTAAAAACTTTTCTAAAAATCGTGTTTCTTACAACATGACTCCACATATTTCCTGGTGAGCAATACCTGAATTAAAGATAGATGCCTAAATTAGTTATGATAGGTGCCAGAAGAGGTCACTGTGATTGGTGAATAACTGGCGATCTGTGATCTTCAAAGTGTAGACTATATTGCTTAAAATAACATTAAAATAGCAATAAAAACACCAGAATATGTAAAATATATCTCGATAGTCCATGGAAATGGTCAATAAAAAAAAATACGGAACGCCGACGCAATATTAAAATAACATTAGCCCAAATCAACAACGTGTCATGTCTGCTGGGTTTTCACAATGTATTTGTATTATTTTATTTATAGCATTTGTCACTGTCATTAAGGCAGGACTTAACACCTTGTGGATCTCTGACAAGGACATCAATCAAATGTGACAGGTCCTCCACTAAACTGACTGATTGTGTGGCACCTCTAATGACGGAGTACCCCATCAGACAAATTAAAAAATGGCCGACAAATTAGAATACGAGAAAAACAATCAGCCTCACCTTCACCGTCAACATACATGTATATCATGTTATGACTGTTATGAGAAAACCAGCGACCTCTCATTCGTCCTCGCCATTTGTCATGTGTATGTGTATTATGTAATATCCATTCTCCGTTGACCTTTATAACTGTGACAGACATCAGATCAGAGGTGTCTGTGAAGCAGGTGATTGTTATGTTAAACCGATTTATAAGTAGAATAGTACAATTAGACATCAGGTCGCCAAATAATAATTTTTCACAGGTATAAAATAATTATATTCACAGTCATGTTATATTTTATTTCTCTGTTTTTTAAATCCGTTCATTTTCCACTCGTTTTTGTTTAAGCTTTGGCAGAACCTTGTCTGGTTCAATCAGTGGATCATCATCAAACACGAGACGTTGACCCAATGCTGGTTTGCTGTTGGGCCAATGTCGCATTAAAACAACAGTACAGGTTTGTGTTTGCTGATTCTGGGTCTGTATTGGTATTTTTTTACAAACGACATATAAAATAAACAATAAATATATCAGCTAAAACAAGCAGGTTGGCTGGCGGGAAGTTACCATGAAATGTTTTTTCTGCTTCATAACTTTTCACTTAACTGTTTTGTGTTGTACATTATCTGAATGTTCAGCTTTGAAGGTCATGGTATGTGTTCAAAAATAATTACTAAATATTGCACTGTATTATTGTTCTTAAAATATATATGAGGGTCAACTTTATATGATTATGTCCGAAATGTAAGCCTGTGTTTATGACATTTACAAAAAATAGGAAATCTGAAAGTTACGTCGGCATTTCAGCTTTAAATTGATATAGTCCGGCAGCCATGGTGGTATACCTGGACTTGGAGTATATAGTTTTTTTGTTTAAAGAATACTGCTACCCAGACACCCTGTTTTAAGATTCCGGAGGGTGTGGAGTTGTCACCGTTGAGCAATTTTAGTTATTCACGTTTTTCAAAATGGCCGCCAAGAGCCATAGTAGAAATATAACTTTTTCACATTTTGGCCTAGAAATATGTATAATACCACTTTTCTAACTAAATTGACCACGAGAAACTCATTTCCGGCATTAATTTTTAATATATAAGTCGCCGTCGTGGATAAATCCAAGATGGCCGCCACCACTCAACCACGCCAACAAGTAGGCCCTACATTTCTGAACAGAAACAAGTGTGAAACTACATTGCTAGCCAAACGTTCTCTGTGGAATAATTCTGTACGTGGATTAAGCAAGATCATAATTATATAATAAAAATTATGAAAGCACGATCAAAACAAAAACGTTATAATACATATAATATTGGTAGAAAAATATTTACTGCAGCAACGAGATACAGGTAAATGCTCATTTATTCACCATATAGACCACCTTGGATATATATAATAAGGTGGGGCTATATAAAATATAACTACCATCAATCTATAATGACTGTTTATACCTTCTGACCACAGTTGTCATGAACATCGTAAAGTGTAGGCCTGCCTATACGTACATTAAAATCACCAAACATCATAACTTTACTTTAAAAACTGAATTGGAGATGGCGGTACAAACATACTATACATTTAGATGGACAACCTGACTACTTAATGTACCCGGCCTCAGGCAGATGGAGACACAGTAGTAGTAGTAGTAGTAGTAGAATAATGCTTAATGCCACTTTTTGACACCAATTTAAATGTCATTTAAGTGACATTGTAATACACTAAAACCAGTACGGTCCATTGATGCACAGATGACGATGTGAGGGTGGGGTGATAGAGCATGGTGGGTTATTGAGAGTGGTTTCCTTCACTTACCCGATAAGGGGTTCTGGGCATGTCTAGAGGAATTACCCCCAGACGGTTGGGAGACTTGGGTCTAGCTATACAAAACACAGCTCCGCTATTCTCGGGTATGATAATCCCAGAGTAGCAATAGCTGAGAGTAGCTCCATTCATCCGTAGTGATAGACCTAATGTCAAACACTCCAACTGCCTTTGCACCGTTGTTGAGAGGTACGCCGCTGGCAACCCGTCCAAAACCCGTCCATTTTGCGAGCCGAAGTCATTTGGGTTCAAATTAGGAGGGAATTTTAGAGCATATTTCCAAAGCTGTACCTGTAGATGTGCTTTTTTCACGTTTTTCTTGAACACGTATTTATCTTCAGTGCAGTTACCTTTCCCACGTCATACCAACGGGTAACTGTAGGCCTACATGTATCGTACACTGATATGACATGCCGACCAATATAACTATCAGGTACGATATGCTTGTACTTCTCAACTTTTATATGTATGATGTTGCAATCCCCAATCGGAGATTCCATGAACATATTTCTCAAAAATGGCACAGAAGCAAAATAAAAACACCTTGTGTCATCTGCTCAACAACACTACTTACCCCATGACTAGCCTCTTTCTCAGTGCACAGCAAGTGCCTGAAAACAATTTTCTGATTCTTCGTGCGAGGTGCGGACATCTGCTCTAAGTATTATATTATCATGGCTACTTTCTGTTGGCACATTATCATCACCAGTGATTACAAGTTGATGTGTCCATGTGTACAGGTCATGGAAGACTGTATCCTCTTCAATGTAGGCTTTCTATTTGATGATAGCTCTGTTTAGTTTGTATTTAATTTTCACTAACCGTAAGAGTCACATTTTGAGCAGGAAGAAGTGCATTGCTAACCAGTTTGTGGACCGCATAATCTTGCAATTCCATTAAGGCTGAATTATTTGCATCTATCCAATATTAGATACTCATACACATTGACGGAAATGAGCTTAGTAGAAAGAAATGACTTAAATTTTGTAGTGAAGTCATCGACAGTTCATTTAGTAGGCCAAGCTATTGTCCACATCACTACTGAACCATCGACCACCAAGCTAGTGGCATTCACAGTTCTACGACATATGTCTACCTGAAGTTGTTAGGGTTACACTTTGATTTAGTTGTCTTCGTTTCAAATGAAGTGTCAAACATAGCAGTTGCGAATGGAGCCAGTTCGTGTACCAATATATCATTAATATTGATACTTCTGGGACTTGATTAAAGCTCAAGAACCAGCCCATAAATTACTGCAGGGTCATACACCATTTCAGTAAAGACTGGTTTTCTTTACGAAAATGCACCACCAGTAATAAAATAAAGTTTCAACGGTTTTCCAACCCAAGTAAATGTTACAATCAGCTTGGAGATTGGATCGAGAAAACCTTCAGGTCAATTAGCTTCAAATAATGCAGGAATGTTATGCCAATTTCTATAGCCTATCTAAGTTTTTATCATGTAATGATATTTTATTACTGGTGGTGCATTTTCGTAAAGGAAACCAGTCTTTAGAGTCATCTAAAATCCTTGTTGAAAACTCTTCTTTATTCTTATTTTGAATCTGAATTGTTACATTGACATTCATATTCTAAAGACCATATCCAGTCTTGCGCAAAAATGTAGGCTAAACGACCATGTCTATGGGCCTACATACCTAGCTTTAACCACCTCCCACCCAGGACTATACCCGTACAATAACGTATCACTCGGGACACAATTAGAACAACATGGATTATGGTGCATTGTGTGTTCACCTTTCATGCACTGTTTCAAGATATCTAATGTCATAGCCTAGCTGCATATTTCCTGGTGCAAAGCATGTATGGTAACATCTGTTCAACTGCAGCTATTATTGTAAAGGTCCATCTGATTCCAGCTCAGCACGTACATATATATATTTTCATGATCATAACTGGTTTTATTAGGAGATTTACTCAAATCTTTGAAATTATGCTCTTGTTGGCAATATCTGCAACAGCTGCATCAGATCAGACATGCAAACCTGTTTAAATTTGTCAATGTCTTGATATATGGGAAGTGATGAACTTGAAGCCTGACCAATATTTTGGAGAAAATAATTGTATTGGGGCTATTGTATGCTATAGTCCTAGATTAGTTTATATTAGAGTCTAGTGCTATGCCTCCAAATGTGATAGTCTTTGTAAGGTCAGAAGTAGGCTTAGAAAGTTGTATACCAGGTACCTGTACCTAAACGTCATGCTTCTAATGATACAAAATATGAATTGCCAATGTAGTGGTGGTGGCCATCTTGAATTTATGCCCGAATTAAGCTTCTGAATAAAAAAATAGCGCCTGAAATGAGTTTCTCGTGGTCAATTTAGTTAGAAAAGTGGTATTATACATATTTCTAGGGCAGAAAGCGAAAAAGTTACATTTCCACTCAGGCTATTGGCGGCCATTTTGAAAAACGTGAATATTTAAAATTGCCCAAGGGTGACACCTCCACACCCTCTGGATTCCTTAAGTAGGGGGTCTGGACAACAATATTCTTCAAAGAAAAAAACTATATACTCCAAGTCTAGGTTAGAGCAAAATAAGGGAATTGGCTGCCGGACTAATATAAAGGAAAATAGGAAATTGATTTATGTTGTATAAACTGATAGAGATAAAACGCATGTAATGAGAAATGCAGCATGTTTATTTCGACCTCCGTCGGCTTTTACCTAGGACTAAACACTAGGCCTGATCACTCTTTGTAGCATTAGCAAATAATTGCAAATAATTGTCAAAATGTTGAACCACCCTAACAGATGTTTGACCACCATGGCATGAATTAGGTCCAGCGTTTTTCGATTATCTTTTTTCTGCAGCCTGATAACCTGTGGTCTTTGTACAAACTCGTTGTCACACCTAAAAATTTGATTTGGCATTACAGACCGCACATCTCTATGTTGATAATTATGGCGATATACATGACATAGACCATGATATAGACCAATCAAAGACATGACATCCTATCAAAGATAGTGTACACTATCTTTGTTACTATGTCGACGTAGCATAGACTGCCCTTGCACAGTAGATGTTGTAGATGCAACCAATACTACTAAATGTATTTCTACCACCTATACCACCACCGAATAGAATGGAACGCAAAGGCGAAATAAAAACAAAGATGAAACATATTTGCTGTTCTATTGACATGCAAATGACATATCAGATCACTCTAAAAATAGTTATACTTTGTTCTTTGATCCTCAAAACATAGGTCTGGAAATTTGTTATGTGCAGTTAATATCTTTAATATTGGCTGAGCTATGGAGAAAAATAGACTTTTCGTTAGTGGCGGCAATATTTTGCACAATAGCATGTGTTGGAGACATCTGATCACTTCAAGAATAGTTTTATAATGCGCTTAGATTTTGCTTAAATTTTGATCTATCTGCACTCTGGGCTGAGATATGACGAAATATACATTTTACAGTAATGGCGGCACTAATTTGTATTAAAATGGTATGTGGGACATTTTGACAACTTTGAACATAGCAAATCGTATTCTATGATATTTTTCCAATATAGAAACATCAATTAGAACTTGATTTCCGGGGGGTGCACGATGCCCCCCTTCTTCCTGCCCAACCCGGATGAATGATGGGGAATTGATGGGATCATTTAATCAGGCTCATGTGCGGATTCTTATTTGATACATCACAAGATTAATGTTGGTTCAAAACTCGGTGAATGTCGCAGACGTTGGCCCAGCATTGGCCCAGCATATTTTGTAAATTTAGACATTGTGACACACATTACTTTAACTTGGTGGTGGAGTTGTTATTAATAGTTAATATTGGTGTATATTAATCGTCATGATATATAGTTCTATGATCTGGTGATAAAACCTAGATGGAATTACGCTGACTCTGCTTCACGTGTTGTGTGAGCGATTCTCTTACGAGGTCCATGCTATTTATATTCTTGTGTTGGAGTTATTTATCTGAAAATAGAACTCATCAGCATATAGTTTATAAATATCAAATGCTATATTTGATTTGATCACTTGTTTTAACCAGCTCAGAAGAAAAAATAATTTGACAGTGAACTTAAAAATGTGAGATTATTTTTCGCTGATGAGTTTTCGATGTTGAATCATTAAGGGTAGTGACTTAAATCGTATATTTTACTTATATGCTGGAAACAACTTCTCTATCAAAACACATATTATTACCATTTTACAAACCCCATTTTGTGATTTTAGTGTGGATGATCAATTTAGGTAAGTTTTTCTATTAGCCGAATCCTAGCTTTTTTTCTCCCCTTAAATGACGTATAATGCACTGTGTGTTTGTAAGACCTGGAACACAAAGGGTTCAGTTGATGGATATGATGCTTCTAGGTATTACAATGCTATGAGCATCACACTAATGTGACACTTGACTCTCCCGTGTATAAACATTGCCCCCGAGCTGCCTGTGTTATATGTGCCAATTCAAGTCTAGTGGTTATCGACTTCTACACGTCCATCTCACCCAGGGCAATTTAGACATCTGAAAGTACTTGTCATTACATCACTCCAATATATTAACTGTGCAATGAGCTTCATCCCAACCACACAAAGTGATCTTTTGCGGTACTTTGCTTCTCTACAGCACCTGACCAGAGCTTTGTCTCAGCACTGACCATTGATCTCTCAGTATTACACGTAACCTTCGTAAACGGAACTGATTGAGTTGCTAGTGTTACGGCCATGAATGGATCTGTAAATATAGTGAATGGACTGATATCCTGATCCTGGTAGATGGAGAGGCGGGATCAAGTATCACCATATCGACCTCCCTGTAATCAATGTACTGAAGAAAAACAAGTACTCTTGACATCTATAATAACACGGCATAATAACGATAAAACTAACATAACAAAATCTGGTGCACACAAAAACCACCTAAACAACCTGTGCTGGTACAATGCTGGACCACCGTCTGCCACATCGGCCCAGCAGTTTTCCCTCTAAATATTGGTGACTAAGTACTACGGTTGTCAGTATTAATGTTAACACTGACGAATTCTCAGATAACAATCAATAACACGATCTGCTAAAAATAAAATTAACACCAGCACAAACTGGTTACGTTCTTTTGACACTGTCAATGTGGAGATCAAATGTTGGAGACTGTTAGTAATAACGTCAATACCATGTATAAGTGCTAGAACATAATAGTCCAGTTGTCAAATGGCATTTTTTTACTCAAGCGTGTTTCGCGGTATGGACGATGTTTTATGATTGATTCTGGTTCTAAGGGATGTCCTGAGCAGGAATCAGCCGGGTGCCACTTTGGCACCCTTGGGCGGAATTTTTTAAGGGCAAAAACAAAATGGCCGCCAAATATTTCAAGGTCAAATATGATTTTTCAACAAATGAAGCCAAGAACAAGTGTAATACCTCATTTTCATGTGATTTTGACTGGGCAATCCATTTCTTGTATTATTTTGATGACTCAAGGTCATCTTCAAGGTCAAAAAGACAATTTCAAGGTCAAAGAAGCAAACATACCATTTTTAACAGATAAAGATAGGAACATGTGTAATACCTCTTTTACAATGGATTTCATCTGAAAATGAATGTATGGTATTATTTTGTTGATCCAAGGTTAGCTTCAAGGTCGAAAGTCCTTTCCAAGGTCAAAAACAAAATGGTTGCCAAATCTTTCAAGGTCAAATATGATTTTTCAACAAATGAAGCTAGGAACAAATGTGATACCTCATTTTTATGTGATTTTGACCGGGCAATTCATTTCTTATTTGGATGATTCAAGGTCATCTTCAAGGTCAAAGGGTCAAATAACAAGGTCAATTAAGCAAAATTACCGTTTTTAATAAATAAAGCTAGAAACATGTGTAATACCTCTTTTGTCATGCAATTTTGACTGGGTATTCCATATCTGATATTATTTTGATTATTCAAGGTCATCTTCAAGGTCGAAGGGGTCAATTTCAAGGTGAAGTAAGAGAAAATATCATTTTTAACAAATAAAGCTAGGAATGTGTGTGATACCTCTTTTTATGGGATTTTGACTGACAAATCCAATTATATTATTATTTGAGTGATTAAAGGTTATCTTCAAGGTCAATTACAATTCAACGTCATTAAAATTCAATTAACAAACATAAATAGCAAAAAGTGTTGTACGTCTTTTTAGTGTAATTTTGGAAAAATAATCTATTTCTGCTACTATTTTTATGATTAAAGGTCATTTTCATGGTCAGTGTGTCAATTTCAAGGTCAGGTAAGCGAAATATGATTTTCAACAAATAAAGCTAGGACATCTTTCTGGTATGATTTTGGTTATTTGAGGTGATCCTCTAGGTCAAATGTAAATATCAAGGTGAAATGTTATTTTAACGCAGTATTCTACATATTGGAGCACACATAATAAATTGTCTTGGTGTATCTTTAACTGGATTCTAATTCTAGTTGGGTTTTAATAAAACATCAAATGATTGAAATGAAATGATCAGACTACTAGAAGACATCAAAGGGTCACGGAAAGGCATCAAATAGCGACGAAAAAGCATAAAAGACCAATGGAGAGGCGGTAAAAGGTGACAGAGAGGCGGTAAAAGACAATGGGGAGGCAATAAAAGATGTCGACGAGTTGCTAAAAGGCGCCCTAGAGGCGCTAAAGAGCGAGTAAGAAGGGTTAAAAGTAAATGAGTAGTCATTAAAGGGCAATGAGGAGGTGTTGAAGGGCAATGAGGAGGCGGTGAATGGCAACGAAGAGGCGTTTGGGGCAAAAATGGGGCGTTAAAGAGTGACAAGATGCATCAAAAGGTGGCGGGGTGGCATTAAAGGGCTATGGAACGGTGACAAGGAAGTATGTTAATGGGTGATGGGGCGGTGCTAATGGTTGATGGATAGGTGTCTTAAGTGCAATGAGAAGGCATTGAAAATGACAGAGAATCGTTGAAGCGGAGAGACGTCAAAGAGTGATGGAAAGGCGTTAAAGGCCGAAAAGGTGTTAAAAGTGATGTAGATGCATTAAAGATGGAGAGGCGCTAATAGGCGCTGCCGATGCGTTAAATGGCGATGCGAATGTGTTAAACAGCGATGGTGAGGCATTAAATGGTGATGAGAAAGTGTTAAATGGCGATGGGAAGGTGGTAAATGGTGAGGAGGAGTCGTTAAAGGGCGACCATGAAACGTTAAACGACTATGGGAAAGCGCTTAAGGGCAATGGGGAGGAGTTGAAGTGTGCTGGATAACCGTGAGTAGAAAGTGTTAAAAACAACGGAGCATTGCTAAAGGGCGTCTGAGACGTCAAAGGGCAATGGAAAAGTAATAAAGGTTGATGGAGATGCATTAAAGGGTGATGGGGAGACGCTAACAGGCGCTGCAGATGCGTTAAATGGCGATGGGAAGGCGTTAATGGGCAATGAGGAGGCGTTGAAGAACAGCGAAGAGGCGCTAAGGGTGACTGGATGTGTTGGTGAGTGGCATGAAAGGGATTTTGAACGGCGTTGGAGGTTGACGGGGAAGCATTAAATGACAGGTGATGCGTTGGTGCTAAAGGGTGATGGATATGTGTTTTAGGGCGATAAGAAGGCGTTAAAGATGACGGGGAATCGCTAAAGGGCAACTGAGAAAAATTAAATTATGTAGAGACGTGAAAGAGTGACGGAAAGGCGTTAAAGGACCAAGAAAAAGTGTTAAAGGTTGATAGAGATGCACTAAAAGGTTGATGGAGAGGCGTTAAAAAGGTGCTGCAGATGCGTTAAATGGTGATGGTAAAGGGTTAAAGGGCGATGAAGAGGCGGTAAATGGTGATGGAAAGGCAATAAATGGCGATGGGAAGCCAGTAAAGGACGATAAAGAGGCGTTAAATTTCACAGAAGAAGCGTTAAAGGGTGACGGAAAGGCGTTAAAGGACGAAGAAAAAATATAAAGGTAGACCCAAAAGCATCGAAGGGCAATATGAGACGTTAAATGGCGATGGGGAGGCGTCGAAGGACCATGGGGAGGCGTTAAAGATTGATGGTAAAGCGTTAAAATGTGACGGTGAGTTAAATTAAAGAGCAATGGAGAAGCGTTCAGTGTGAAGAAGAGGCATTAAAGGGCGACAGAAAGACCTTCAATTGCAATAAAAAGGCGTTAAGCTAAAATGACGTTCAGGGCGAAGAAGAGGTGTTAAAGGGCAAAAGAAAGGCCTTCAATTGCAAAGAAGAGGCATTAAACTAAAAGCTACGAAGACGCATTATTGTCTCCCTTTAGCGCCTCTCCATAGCCCCATAATGCCTCTCTCTCATCTTATAAGGCCCTTGGTTGCTCTGTGACGCCTGTTGTGGCCCATTAACGCCTCGTCATTTCTCTTTAATATGCCTCCTCATTGCCCTTTAATGCCTTTTCATTGTCCTTTATCGTCTTCTCATTGCCCTTTAATACCTCCTCATCGACCGTTAGAATGTTTCCATCACTCTTTAACACATCTCTGTTAATTGCCATTCACCTTGAGCATGTTTGATCATTTAAATCCAACACAATTAGATTATCCAGTCAAAATAAAACCCAACACAAGGTAATATACGTGCTCCAATTTCTAGCTTATACGCTGAAACATATATTTGACCTTGAGGATGACTTTAAATCACCAAAGTAATAGAAAAAATACATTTTTCGCTCAAAATCCCACGAGAAAAAGTTTTTTACACATGTTCTAGCTGTATTTGTTGAAAATCATATTCCCCTTTACTTGACCGTGAAATTGACATTTTGATCTTAAAGATGAGCTTTTATCATCAAAATATTATCAAGAATAGATTATTCAGTCAAAAATCACGTCAAAAAGACGTATTACACTTCCTCCTATTTTGTTTCAAAAAGATCATATTTTTACATTTTGACCTTTGAAATGACCTTTCGACCTTGAAAATGACCTTGAATCAACAAAATAATACCAAATGAATTTTTCAGACAAAATCACATGAAAAAGAGGTATTACACATGTTCCTAGTTTGATTTGTTAAAAATGATAAGTTTGCCTATTTGACCTTGAAATTGACTTTTTGACCTTGAAAATGACCTTGAGTCATGAAAATAATACAAGAAATGGATTGCCCGGTCAAAATCACACGAAAATGAGGTATTACACTTGTTCCTGGCTCCATTTGCTGAACAATCATAGTTGACCTTGAGATATCTGGAGGCCATTTTGTTTTTGACCTTGACAATGCCCTTTCGGCCTTGAAGATGACCTTGGATCACCAAAAAATTACCATAAATGGATTGTTCAGACAAAATCCAACGAAAAAGAGGTGTTACACATGTTCCCAGCTTTATTTGTTAAAAAATGTATTTTTGCTTATTTGACCTTGAAATTGACGTTTTGACCTTGAAGATGACCTTATATCATAAAAAATAATACAAGAAATGGATTGCCCAGTCAAAATCACAGGAAAATGAGGTATTACACTTGTTCCTGGCTTCATTTGTTGAAAAAAACATATTTGACCTTGAAATATCTGGCGGCCATTTTGTTTTTGCCATTAAAAAATTCCGCCCAAGGGTGCCAAAGTGGCACCCGGCTGATTTCTGCTCGGGACACACCATAGTATCAGAATCAATCATAAAACATCGTCCATACCGCGAAACACGCTTTAGTCAAAATCCACTGGACTATAATACATGTACTAAGCACCACTGATACATTAAACTTTCTGCCTAAAAGTAACCTTCTTACCTCTCGGGGTAATAATTACTACTCCCGAGTTATTAAATCTATTATACATAAAATCCTCAAATATGCGATTTGATAAAAGGGTTTATTATATTATATGTTATATGTTATATGTTATGAAGCTGAACATGAAATCCTAAAAAAAATGGTTGCGTCATATAATAGCTTAAGTAGAACGTGCTACTTAACATAAATCATTACTTCAATAAAAAATACAAAACGACTTCGATCATACATATGTTTTGTGTGGATTCTTAATAGAGTTCTAAGGAGATTAATGTTCCTGTAGGATCCGTCTGTGGATGTCACTGTAGAACACTGGAGGACCATCAGGCATTAATCTCTGAATAACACCTGACCAGCGCTGGTGAAAAAGCTGCGCCGACGTCCCCGACAATTACCCAGCATTTAAACCAACGTTGACCCGATGTTGGCACCCGCCGTGAAGTCCTTGTGGGCCGTAAGCAACCAGAGATTAACGGATCTGTGAGATCTGTTCTGGATCCAGGTTCACCTCTCACACTAATACCCTCGGCTCCCTGTACCCCCAGGCTCCCTGTAGACCCCTCCCCCACCAGGATCCCAGTGTGGCCCGCCAGCCTCCAGCCAGTCAGGATTAGGGATCGATGACCACGGATTGCCTCAGGACCGGATCCCTGAACGGCTCTGTCTTGTTTTCACATGGTTGACGTTCTGTTCAACATGTTCAACAGAAACAACCAATGCTGAGCATTTACATTCTCATGTCTGGCTATTGCTCACTTAGTATACGGAGAAATGCACTCACTCACTCACTCACTCACTCACTCACTCACTCACTCACTCACTCACTCACTCACTCACTCACTCACTCACTCACTCACTCACTCACTCACTCACTCACTCACTCGATCACTCGATCACTCGATCACTCACTCACTCACTCACTCACTCACTCACTCACTCACTCACTCACTCACTCACTCACTCACTCACTCACTCACTCACTCACTCACTCACTCACTCACTCACTCACTCACTCACTCACTCACTCACTCACTCACTCACTCACTCACTCACTCACTCACTCACTCACTCACTCACTCACTCACTCACTCACTCACTCACTCACTCACTCACTCACTCACTCACTCACTCACTCACTCACTCACTCACTCACTCACTCACTCACTCACTCACTCACTCACTCACTCACTCACTCACTCACTCACTCACTCACTCACTCACTCACTCACTCACTCACTCACTCACTCACTCACTCACTCACTCACTCACTCACTCACTCACTCACTCACTCACTCACTCACTCACTCACTCACTCACTCACTCACTCACCCACCCACCCACTCACTCACTCACTCACTCACTCACTCACTCACTCACTCACTCACTCACTCACTCACTCACTCACTCACTCATAAATATCAGACATGATATCACGTAATTGCGAGTTGCAGAAAAAGCTATAAGCAATCGTAATACTAAGATTGGAAATCAGAGAAATACCAGTTGGCATGGATTTTTAGATCCCACTTAGGCCTAATATCAGCGAGAATGAATACCTGGAAATCCTCCAAGGTCGGCTTATGCTCGATTACATAATTTATTCATGTGACAGACAGGAAAATGAAAATGTGACATTAATAAGAAACAGACGACAGGCGAGTATTGTGTAGCCTTGGTAGCCAATCTTGTTGCTATCTCTTCTCTGTCTGTCTATTTAGCAACCTGCGGTACTCAAGGCTGCTGTAAATGTCAAGGCAGCTGATATTGCGGGGATACTGATTGGTTGCAGTGGGGCAGAAATCTGTGGATTGACGCATTCAGGGACAGTAGCTGAGACGTAGCCAGGAGAACCAGGAATCGCCTTATTTTGACTTGTCACAAATGAGCAAACATTATTTCTCGTACACAATACTTGTCTGAAAGTTCTAATAATTTTAAATGTTCATTCAGTTGAGTTTGTATCTCGTTAATGCAATACACAATTTCAAGTGATTGAAAATGGCTCGGATTTGCGGAGTTGATGTCAACCTGTTTAACAGTCCAATCAAGGAGCTATTTCATTTTTTAAAATGTTACATAAGATCTAATTAAATAAGGAAGACAAAGACAGTGTTGTCGTCATCTGTCATCTTACAGTTTTAAGTGATTCATCAAACACACTGCTTATGCTATGTAACCGATGCTCGAGAGAGAAAACGGTAATTAATAGACCACCGTCATGTTATAAACCAGACGCGCTTAATAATTCTCTTTATAAATCTAGTTTTTAAAATCCGATCATTGATGCTTCTTTTTATGTATTTATTTTTTATTTTTCCGAATTCGCTAAATGTAAGCAACATTAAGATTACCGTCTGGCCATCCTTCCTAGAGATGTTGTCCTTGGTTTGACACTCGTCTTTCGGATGATGACCTGACTGTCTCTTTCAATATAAAGACTAGTACATGATCTGAATCCTTATTATACATATCCATCTTCTGTCTCGTTACTTTATCCAACACATTCACAATGCAAATATTTTTTAAATTCTAAGGACATATAAACATGGATTTTCCAGAGATATTTACAGTATACACAATCTCTCAAATTATGGAATTATGAGAGATATTTTATATATATAGAGCTTTTAGAGACCATTGTCCATTGCCTAAATTATAAAATCTATATCCACAATATAGATAAAATTATTTCCCATGAAATACAGTAGCTTCCACTGTGTGAAGTATTGTTTATCTGTACATGGTATTTGATGGTATTGTTTGTGGTAAGAATTGAAGGGTCCTGGAGAGGACTGTGCTATGTCAGGACCGGGAATTAAAGGGTGTCCTGCAGAGGACTGTGCTATGTCAGGAAAATATATGACAGGCTTATCGCCAGAGTGCCAACAATCCTCCCTCTTAATAGTCATATTATTCACAGTGGAGACCCGTCAATAGCACCACACCACTGTCTGGTGCGAAATGACAGTCATCACAGTGGAGACCCGTCACTAGCACCACACCACTGTCTGCCTGGGTGTGAAATGACAGTCATCACAGTGGAGACCCGTTTCTCGCACCACACCACTGTCTGCCTGGGTGTGAAATGACAGTCATCACAGTGGAGACCCGTTTCTCGCACCACACCACTGTCTGCCTGGGTGTGAAATGACAGTCATCACAGTGGAGACCCGTTTCTCGCACCACACCACTGTCTGCCTGGGTGTGAAATGACAGTCATCACAGTGGAGACCCGTTTCTCGCACCACACCACTGTCTGCCTGAGTGTGAAATGACAGTCATCACAGTGGAGACCCGTTTCTCGCACCACACCACTGTCTGCCTGGGTGTGAAATGACAGTCATCACAGTGGAGACCCGTTTCTCGCACCACACCACTGTCTGCCTGGGTGTGAAATGACAGTCATCACAGTGGAGACCCGTTTCTCGCACCACACCACTGTCTGCCTGGGTGTGAAATGACAGTCATCACAGTGGAGACCCGTTTCTCGCACCACACCACTGTCTGTCTGGGTGTGAAATGACAGTCATCACAGTGGAGACCCGTTTCTCGCACCACACCACTGTCTGCCTGGGTGTGAAATGAAAGTCATCACAGTGGAGACCCGTTTCTCGCACCACACCACTGTCTGTCTGGGTGTGAAATGACAGTCATCACAGTGGAGACCCGTCACTAGCACCACACCACTGTCTGGGTGTGAAATGACAGTCATCACAGTGGAGACCCAACAATAGCACCACTGTCTGTCTGGGTGTGAAATGACAGTCATCACAGTGGAGACCCGTCACTAGCACCACTATCTGTCCGGGTGTGAAATGACAGTCATCCCAGTGGAGACCCGTCACTAGCACCACACCACTGTCTGTCCGGGTGTGAAATGACAGTCATCACAGTGGAGACCCGTCACTAGCACCACACCACTGTCTGTCTGGGTGTGAAATGACAGTCATCACAGTGGAGACCCATCAATAGCACCGCACCACTGTCTGGGTGTGAAATGACAGTCATCACAGTGGAGACCCGTCACTAGCACCACACCACTGTCTGTCTGGGTGTGAAATGACAGTAATCACAGTGGAGACCCGTCACTAGCGCCACACCACTGTCTGGGTGTGAAATGACAGTCATCACAGTAGAGACCCGTCAATAGCACCACACCACTGCCTGGGTGTGAAATGACAGTCATCACAGTGGAGACCCGTCAATAGCACCACACCACTGTCTGGGTGTGAAATGACAGTCATCACAGTGGAGACCCGTCAATAGCAACACACCTCTGTCTGGGTGTGAAATGACAGTCATGACAGTGGAGACCCGTCACTAGCACCACACCACTGTCCGGGTGTGAAAGGAAAGTCATCACAGTGGAGACCCGTCACTATAGCACCACAACACTATCTGACACTAAACAAGGACAGTAAAATAGATTACATATTTGTAGAACTTACGACTTGGTCACCATTTTGTAAGTAGATGGGAGCATGTAAAATGACGTGATAACAATACAGATAACCATGAAAATATCTGCAACAACAACTCTACTACGCAGACGGAATAACGCTGACAAAATATAGCAGTCGGGATAAACGATATTGGGTGAAATCACCATGTCACGAAGCGGCACAGTAATAAGAGAATGGCCATAACAATAAATGTTTAGGTCTCACGGACATAACACGGAATACTGGAAAATGTAGCCGCTTTCAGGTGAGATTGATCACGCTTTTCGTCTCCAGACGATTGATGTGACTCAAACCTCAGACACACATTTATCATGTTTATACATATTATTTGCGATTGAGCAGGGATGTCTACTAAGGCTGTGCGCAAGCATGTTAAGAGTGGTCAGAGTTTGCGTACATTTTTTTTAAATGCATGTAAGTAGTAACCAAATATAAGCCTTTAATGAGAAATGGACATTAATGCGCCTGCTGTGTGCCCTTAACCCTTAATGCACTAAGCGCGACTATAGGCGTTTTTAGTTTGTTTTATTAGCCGATGAAATTGGGAATGAAATGCGTGTTTAAACATAAAGATTTTGAAATGTTTGGTCTCAAATTAAATAAATATGAGTAATTTTCACCAACTTGAAGTTGTGGGTCGCGGTAACGAGACACTACTTTAAGTGGGCGAACATTTAAATTCTAAATGTGGCGCTTCAAGGGTTAAAATTGCTCCGTGACCATGGTATTGTTCATGTAAACAAATCACCCACAGTTATTCATCACAACCTTCAGCAATTTGTTGTGATTTAGGATAAGTTAGTGCAGTTAGTGCAGTAGTTAGAGCTCGCGCATCCCATTATGCAGGAAGCAGTTTTATTAGATTAGGCTCTCAGTGCCATAATATATTGCATTGCTTACTTTACATAGATTGGAAGCCAAAGCGTTAAACAAATTACTTCATTAAGATCTGATAGATTTTCATTACAGGCAATTTTAAATTACTACCAGTAGCCAATCAGAAAACCATGTTCCAGGGTATGGTTGCCCGCATGTTTTTTCTGTGCACACGTACACAAGCCAGCTAATATTATTGTAACTGGACATGATTAAGAGTCTTAGATCATTCTCAGCTGGAATTCAGATCGCGTCTCGAGATGAGTTATATTTAGATTTCTAGGTTTCTCCGCTGAATGTTGTCTGGGCTATGTACACCAGGTATCTTCACGCGTTGGACAACATTATTTCAGTATTGCGCCAACGTTCTGCGACTCGAGGCCAACATTAACCCAGCAATGCGCCAACGTCTCGTGTTTACGAGGTTATCTTGAGTCAGACATTTTTAAAACATGTCATGCCTCAAAAACGCATATTTACGAAAAGACGACATTAAAAATTACAGACCAGTGTCAAACCTAAACATTGTTTTAAAAATCTTAGAAAAAGTTATAGCAAATCGAATTCGTTCACATCTTGAAAAAAACGATCTATCAAATCAGTATCAGTCAGCATAAAATATATTTCATTCTACTGAAACTGTCTTACTGAAAGTTGAAAATGAAATTATTTTGAATATGGACGAGGGAATTGTCACTGCACTTATATACTCTGTTAGATCTGTCTTCTGCTTTCGACGCTCTTGACCACAGCAGTATCACCAATCTCCTGTCAACTTAGGCCTAGTATGGTATCGCCCTCGAGTGGTTTTTTTCTTACCTATCAGATCGTAAACAGAAGGTGAAACTGTTTATCCAGTCCAGCCGAAGTTGCGTGTGGGGTTTCCCAAGGATCCGTCCTCGGCCCATTGTTATTTACTCTCTAGACTACCCCCCTTAGCAATATAATTCAGAGACACAATGTTAAAGATCATCTTTATGCTGGAGACACCCAGATATATTTATCTCTTTCACGATAATTCTTTAGAAATGCTGACAAAATGCCTTCAGGACGTGTCTTCTTGAATGTCATCAAGGAAATTAAAGCTTAACTTGAGACCTATTTTTTACTAATTGGATCTAAAGTGCAACGTGAAATATTCTTGAAATGTTTTCCAACAATATTGTTGGCACAGGAAGTAACTCCTTCTCCATCTGCTAGAAATCTTGGCGTGGTTTTTGACAGTGCTTTAAATTTCATATAATTATCTGGTATATCTCGCGCTTGCTGCTATCATATACGTAACATGCGTAGAATAAGGCGCTTTTTAACACCGTCTGTTGCTGAAAGATTTGCAACTTCGTTGATCGGTAGCAAGCTGGACTATTGTAACTCTGTCCTGTTCAACGTCACCGAAAAGGAGATATCAAAGCTGCAGGGTGTACAGAACTGTTTGGCGCGTGTTGTAACAGACGACAAACGCAAACGGTTTTGCAACTATGAGTCGGATTCTTATTATGTTTGTCGCGCCTCTGAGCTCGAATCACCTAGGATTTCGGCGCTATAGAAGTTTATTATTATTATTATTGTTAACAGTGCTTCCCAGCAAGCTCAGTCCCAACGTGATACATTTGCCTAATGTTGTTTTAATGTTGGTCTACGACACTAGTCTAACATTAAACCAACATTTGGTCAATATCTCATGTTTACTGGGGATATGGTTATTCTGCATGTATGGTGGCTTAATGCCGGGCCACCGTCTATAAAGTTGACCCAACATTAAACCAACATAGAGTTAACGTCTTGTGTCTGCTGGGTGGTATTTGGCAGGACTCACGGCTGTACAACCAGATCATCCGGAGCAACAATAACAACACAGCCAGAAACAACAGCAACTGCAACGGTGATAACGCCATGTGCACTGACAAATGCTAACGTTTGTATGATTTTCTAGATACTATACGATAACAGTTGGTAAAATAATAAAATGACTTCTGTAACAGTAATGTGGTGACAGTAAAGGTAATTAACGGTCATACATCACGGTTGGTGAAATAATGTTACTGAACGCATCCATACAGCATGTACAAGCTACTCGCATCACTTCATGTGAAAGCCGATATGATACAATGTATGCTGGCCCAATATTAAGTCAAATTGTTTGTGTGGTGTAGTTTTTGCACAACACCTCTAATTGCAGGGCATGTTGAAAGTTGACCAGTGCGTGTTTTGTAGACAGGCTCTAATTGTTGACAGTCACCCATCACTTTACGGAGTACGGACTAGAATGGCAGAAACGGAACCCTGGTTTGACAGAAGATCGGCCTCTGACCCCTCCAGACCTGATCTCGATAATTGGGTGGACGGGAATTTCCGGGAGCTTCGGGCACCCTGAAATCTGATATACCTTTCAAGGATACCACGTATCTCGGACGGACGCCTCAAGACAAGCCTCAAGATCAATTCCTCTCACCATAAGGTCAAACGGTTGTCAGGTGACAATAGACTCTGTCATGTCAGGTGACAATAGACTCTGTCATGTCAGCTGACACTAGACATTGTCATGTCAGCTGACACTAGACATTGTCATGTCAGCTGACACTAGGCATTGTCATGTCAGCTGACACTAGACATTGTCATGTCAGCTGACACTAGAAATTGTCATGTCAGCTGACACTAGACATTGTCATGTCAGCTGACACCAGACATTGTCATGTCAGCTGACACTAGACATTGTCATGTCCGCTGACACTAGACATTGTCATATCAGCTGACACTAGACTATGTCATGTCAGTACTGTAGTACGAAGCGCCAGCATGCATTCATACGGAGCCAACTGATTCATTACCACCAAACACACAGTGTCCATCGGAAGAGTCTATCAAGATTCTAAAGTCGATCCCCGCACTGTAAGAGGAAAATGCACTGTAAGAGGAAAATATATTTAGAATGTCCAAGACTCATAACATTGGTTAGTCATTCAAATGAATCGGAAAGAGCTAACTAAGGCAGTTGTGATGATTTCAAATTAAAATTCCCCACAATTTGACCCAGGACACAGAGAGTGTCGGATTAACTATGAATTAGGGACCCCATCAGATACGTCCTGTTACATCACATCATTCTGACAGACAGACAGACAGACAGACTACACAGAGAGTGTCGGGATTAACAATGTCACAGACATAGACTACATACCTCACCATACTAGTCCTGTTTAGCCTACATCACAGGGATCTCATTTATTCCCGCATTACATGTTCCTTGTGTATCTTCCAGAAACACTCTCTCCACCTAATCAGAAAAATTGATTATCTTTGTTATTCACCAGTTCTCGGCTGTATGTAATGAATGAGTTATTGTTACAAGAGGGATTCATTGTCACACGGTGGTGCCACCAGTGGATGTCACGGCCTACTTAATAAATCTTCCTTTCACTTCGTCGCCGTAATCATGTGGCAGACTCAGTGGTGAAGAAAGTTCCACTATTCTAGAAAAAAGACAAATATTTTGTTGTTAATGTTATCACATCCTTATTCTGGGAAATATATGTTTATAGAATAAAAAATAGATGTAAAGGACACAATACACAGCGATTGTATATTTATTTGGCTTAGAAACACTGTCTTTAGAAAAAAAGAGTGTTGTTTTTCTGTAGCGCAGTAGGCTATGGAATAGTCTAACTACAGTTGAAAATTATTTGTTAAAAGAGTGGCAATTATTCAAGAGAAGACAGACAGCCATATTGCAACGGAATAAATTATATTATAGCAGAGAAAGGAAGCACACAAAGAAATATGTACATAAGTAAGCCACGACTGCGTATATCCACACTGGTATAGACTATTATACCTAAAGCAAAGGGATGTACGTACTCTGGTTCCCAGAGCCACACTACGCGGCGTGGCCGAGCTTCATGTAGCCTCTGGTAAGCCCCAGTGGCGAATGTTTGTGACTAGTTGCTATATTTAGATGAAAATGGGGTAATCCCCGAATTCAGGCATTTTTGAAAGGTCACTTCCCCGGATGAATAGTTTTTCACAGTATTGTATTTCCCCTCTGACGCATTTCCTATGACTTGACCCAGAAAATTATTCACCGGCCTCAATAGCACAGGCATGAAAGTCACGTGACTAAGAACCTTGGCCGCGACCCGCCCATAAATGAAATTGGCCGGGCTCGCCAGGCAAGAATGCACGCGACATATGTCTCACTCAGCGAACACTACACATTGAGCCATTGTTGGGTCCATGTTGCGTCAATGTTGGACCAAAATCGACCAAACATTGCGGGGCAGTGTCTACGACGTTGGCCCAGCAATAAAACAACATGAAATCAACGCGGAACGATTGTTGGGACACGTGATAAATTGAGTTAGTGTGATCAGATTGATGTGATTCCAGGAGCTGACTGTCTGGTAATGGTAGGTCAAAGGTTAACAATGGCCATGTGGACAGACCAGGAATCTACTGTACCAAACACGTCCTCCACTTCATGAAATCTAATTTGTCCTCAGCATAGTGAGATTATCTCCGTCTAGAGGCATCTGACAACAGTAAAATGAAATGAATCGGGCTTTAGGCCACCTTTGTGCACATACAGGCTAAACTGGGCCAGGAGAACCTCCTGAGGATGGTGAGATGATTGAGATGACACTGTCCTCCAGACACAGGATTCGAAATTCGAACCCTGGCGGTCTGAGGTCGAGCACGCTACCTCTCGGTCACGGAGGCTCCCCACAATACTTGACTTTCACACGTGGATGGGGAAGAAACATTTTTGTTTCTTTCAAACCGCCGAGTCCGGGAACCGAGCCCCGAACTCTGGCGTGAAAGGCAGCGGTGCTAACCACTACCCTAGGGCCCCCGCCCCCTGACAACAGTCATACGTTCAATTTATAGTATGGAATTGTACCAGTGCAACCTTAGGGAATACATACTACAGCCCTTTTGTAATTGTCCATTGATAAAGCAAATGAACAAGCAAAATGGGAAGTGTGTCAAAAATAGAGGAAGAACATTAACAGGTGATATGTTCAGTCACAAATATGTACAATTAAAGCATAATTATACACAATATACATAATTGAAACACTGTATAACACATAGTGATCAAAGGCTATCTATGTGTACTACAAAAATCAGAAAAATACTTCAGAATAAACATTTCGTAGCGTATGAATGTATCCTACACCCAGCTTTACAGTGGGTGGTGAATATTGCTTCACGTCGCTTGCTGCTCAATCAGGGCAATATCGCGACAGAAAAAAGTCCGAAGTCGAGACTGCCCTACTCTTATCAATGACTTCAAGGGCTCTTTAGGGCACAGTACCAGGCCTTTGAACAGCATTGAGCAGCAACCGAACCAAATGAGTCATCTGGGTCGGCCACTCGGCTTTAAAGGATAATATCTTTTAAAAATACCTTTTCGTTTACAAAGGTAGATCTCTATACTCGCATTTTAATTTTGCATTGATCCAAAATACTCCGGACGGGGTACTGGGATGATTGCTAGTAGTAGTACTTTTCGCTCCCATCCGGGGAGGGTCATTAGGGATCTGTTCCATCTTTTGAATGCTATGTACGGCATTGCACGAAAACACTAATCTACTGCAATCATCCAAGGGCAGCTGCAGCCTCCTCGTATCTGGCCATAATCTTCGGGCGGATTGCCAGTGGTGTACCCTGGTTCCTCCACTCAACAGCGGAGCCAATGCAGCACCCGCATCAGTGCTTGCGCTGGTGTAGGCCGCGGTAGCCTTAAATAACCGGCAATAGCGTGTTTGACATTAGGTCTCTAACGGGGAATGAATGGAGTTACCCTTCCTATTGTTTCTCTGGGGACTATCCGACCTGACGATAGCGGAGCTGCGCGAAATGCCAAGGAGTTTCAGCATTAAATTGCACATGGAAATCCAAGTCTCCGACCGTCTGGGCATGTCTGGGGGTAGATCCCCTAGACATGCCCAGAACCCCTTATCGGGAGAGCGAAGGAAAACGCTCTCAATAACCCACCCCCACCCTCACATCATCATCTCTACATAATTCATCACATCAATTGACTACAACGTTTTATTGTATTACAATGTCACTTAAAAGACCATTTGTGCCGAAAAGTGACGTAAAGCAATGATTTACTACTACTACTACTCCGTAGCAGTTATGTTGAAGCTTACTTCATATCACAGAGTAGAACGCATTTTCTAGAGGATACAGTGGTCAGTGTATGTTTCTCCCCTCTCAATCTTGGGACATTGTTTTGATTTTGTGTCTATGGGCAAGGTACTTCACCCTCCAATGCTTCATTTGAAAATGAGTACCTGGTAGGACAGAGATGGCAATGTGTACGATAAGTTCAGTACGCCGCGATGGATGCAGGACTGTATGCTGTCCGTGGAGGCACACGAATATACAAGTCCAGTGACCAGGGGCCTTATGCACCACTGCGGCGTAAAATGTAAAGTCGGATGATAGGTCTTCAGACTTGATATTAGATTTTACACCTGCTTTAAACCACATTTACCTTTTAGGCTACTTTCACTCGTGTCACCAGTGTCTGTACTTAGGGGGCCACCATTCAATCGCCAAGGGGGGGGGGGGCTGGAGTACTTTTGAAATAAAAAATCTCAGACAGACTGTGCATGAAATAAATAATTTACTTCAAGAACTGTTCTATATAAACTGGTAAAAAAACATGACATTTTCAGCGCACTGTGGGACCGGGCTGAAATAAATAATTAGTCTGCGACAAAAACTCCACCACCCCCCCCCCGTCCTGGAGATTGAATGATGGCCCCCTTACGTGTTGATAAATCAGTGTATAAGCTACCGAGTAGATTATTGATTCAGCTCTGTGACACAACACGCGCGACAGACTACATCTACCAGATGGAGTCTGTGTAAAAGAAAAAAACCTTTCCTCACTAATATATTGCAACCAGAAAAAAACATCCGATAATAGTATTACAACAACATACTTATCTATGAAACCTACATTTGGATAATCAGACGATGGGTAATCGAAAAGGAGCGGAGGGGGCGGTTTTTGCGTAATGTAGCCCCACGAGTCCTATTTTTTAGAGGATGTACTAATCATATTAATTACTACGTCTAAATAATGGAAACAATCATCTGCTGCGCCAAATAATTTGATAATGAGTCTTTCAGACGCTTCTGCTGTAATGTTGAGCCAACATCACTGAAACAACATTGGGCCAACGTAGGGATATGTGCAGCCAGTCAAAGCTCATGCATGCATCAATGAAAACAGTAAACCGTAATTTTAAATAAAATATAATATCTTCCATCACAGTGGATTTATCAGGCGGGATTTAGTTTTCATAATAAATTAATAACGTCAATCAATGTAGCTACATATTATGCTTCTTTTCATGAAGCAAAACGTTAATGCATTTTTTTATTCGCGCACTTGGTCCACAAGCGGCGACAATATGCCAGATGTTGGAGTTAAAAGGATCGAATGAATAATAAATGAATGAATGAATGAATGAATGAATGAATGAATGAATGAATGAATGAATGAATGAATGAATGAACGAGCGAACGAACAAAAGAACGAATGAATGACTGAGTGAAGAAAATATTCACACAGACTAAACATCCCGAACTGTCCAATGAGAACCTCTTCAATTAACATGTATAACCATTGGAGTGCGGGGACCGAATCTTATGTGTCAGATTCTGACGTCTTAAAGTCGATCCAAGCACTGAAAATAGCTAGTAGAATAATAGCACTCCTAAAATAGTTATAACGAACGTAGACCCATAACATAAATTATAGTTATTCAAATGAAGCGAATGAGAAAACTAAGACATTTATGATGATTTAAAATTGAAAAATAACCTTTGGTCTTCTTATACAAAATATTTCATTGTAAGTTGGAGGGTTAAAATGGTAAAATTATAGTCAGAAGACACGGGGTATGGAGTTCGAGCAATGGCGTTTTGATACCGAGCATGCTACCTGTCGGTCACAGAGGCTCCCCACAATGTCGAATTGATATACTCTCAATACTCGAGCAGGCATAAGGCGGAAGCTATCACATCATGGTAGGCCAGGTAATATACTGTTAATACGATGACGTAGATAAATATCTTTAATTACGTCATTCACATGGAAAGTGGTGTGGTCAGCCAGAGGTCAATATAACCCCCTTTTCAGCTGACACCAGACACTGTCCCAGTGTTGGTATAATGTTGGGCTAGCGTTGAAACGGCGGATATGTCACTTTAATTCTCATGGGGACAAACTATGGGACTTAGAGGGTAAGCTCACATCAGTGCCCTTTGTGATGACATTCGTCAAGGTCAAGGCGTGCGTGCTGGACAGAGGTGGCCAGAGCATTGGACAACGCCCAGAGGCCAGAAATCAGTCATTAGAACACGAGCGTCTAAAGCTGGGCAGGCAACGAGAAAATAGACTGTAAATACAGAAATTATCCCCCATTCTGGTTCAGCAGTTGACAATTGTATTTCAGCAAACAGATAGTTTCACATTACAAATAATGTGAAGTCACTTCTAAATTGCAATATTCACTGGAGTTAATTAGCTAGAAAAGAGATTTATCAAAATCGGTGGTGCTATGTATGAGTAGGTATTTTAACAAAAATAATGTGTATTGATGCATGGTGCATTGAAATATTCTGCATGCGTATCTTTATGTGAAGCAACATACTAATTTTGTCAGACGTCGCTTCACGGGGGATGGGAGGAGGGAGTCTGTTTGAAGCAACAGTTATTCTAAAAATAAACAAATGACCAATACTATCCCGGTTTGTCTATTCAAAATGGCTTAACAATCTAACAATGTCCAAAGACAACTGACGATGTGTAGGTCAAATGATCTTGGTGTCAGCAAGGCTGTGAAATGCATTAGAAGTCAAATGAGACACAAAAGCCCATAAATAGCCCATACCGGTATGCATTATAGCGATGGTTACACGAGAGAGCTATTATCTGTCATGTCCTTCTGAGGCTTAGCGCAAAACCTGGGATAACATTAAAAAAATTGAAATGTCACATAGAAGATTACTATGCAGTAAAGTAATTACAATGCTTAATTACTAATCCGCGAAATGGCAGGAACATGTAGCTACAAAGCCGACTGCTGAGCTTTGAAGTACTGAATCCATCAAATCTTGAAAGTATCTACATGTATATATCTCCTTCTGAAGGATAATGTACGACAAATGATGATCACACATCTAAAAGTCAGCCATTACTCAAATTATTAGCAAAGTACCAGATATCATTCACACTCGGCCAATTTTGTTCATTAACTCTTAGAGCGTGGGGACCGACTTTAGACGTTAGAATCTGACGTTAAATGTTGATCTCCTGAAAGAATTAACCTTTTATAATGTCCGTGGACCCATAACATAGATATTCAAATGAAGCGAAAAGAGATAAGACATTTATGATGATTTGAAACTGAAAGAAACCTTTGGTCTCATGGTTTATACAACAAATATTTCAGCGTTGTGAGAAATGACAGTCATCATAGTGGAGACCCGTCAATAGCAGTATACTGCCGTACCAAGCAAAAAGGCAGTAACTTCTTACTTCTCAAGTAAGTAGTTACTGTCTTTGCAGTTACCACTGGTTGCAGGCCTTGCAGAGCAGTCCAGATCTGATTGATCTTACTGTATTCAAAAGAGTAGAATAGCGGGTTTGATTAGTTATTGTTTGGTCACAGATGACGGGCGTGGCTGCCTGCCTGCCTGCCTGCCTGCTGAGATAACAACCTGAGCTGCAGCTTATGCTTAGTGGACTAAATCTCCTGTGTAAAAAAATTCTATATATAAACTCCTGGTGCGGTCTTTGTTTTTGTACAACCTTATATGAAGTCAGCAAGGGTTTATTGAAAAACAGAGAAGGTTAACATAAATATATAATGCGTGTATCTATAATTCATAAGCGTATATCTCTCTTTATACTTTACTTTTTATTGAAAGTAGAGAGGGTTAACATAAATATATAATGCGTGTATTTATAATTCATAAGCGTATATCTCTCTTTATACTTTACTTTTTATTGAAAGCAGAGAGGGTTAACATAAATATATAATGCGTGTATCTATAATTCATAAGCGTATATCTCTCTTTATACTTTACTTTTTATTGAAAGCAGAGAGGGTTAACATAAATATATAATGCGTGTATCTATAATTCATATGCGTTTATCTCTCTTTATATTTTACATAAAGGTTCATAAGAATCATGAAGCTATAAGTTCATATCAATCAGAGGTTAAGATTTTGATCTAAGAAAGGTGTAAAATTATGATAATCAAAGGATTCTTTTCTAGTAGATACGTAAATTGCTGCTGTCAAAATCCGACTGCAATGACGTCTGAAATTAAGATATAAAAGTATTATTTGCCAGGAGGTTATTAGATTGGTGCTGTCAGTGGAGATCCTACAGGAGATACATCAGCTTACGGAAGCGTACAATTGGGTGTAATCAGTATAAATATATAATAGGACGCCGGCACTTTGAACAAGAAACAGTCCCAGTCAGTATGACAAACTAACACAATGCTGGATTAAGGTTGGTCCAGTCCGTCTGCGACGCTGGCCCAACATTAAAGAAGCATTGGGTTAGTTTATGGTGTATGAGGAGTAATCAGTTGGTACATATTGTGTCGCACCACGGATGTCTCTTGTGAGGCCATGCAGGGGGTAGTCTGGCACATTGCCAAGTCTGTGCTAAGTCTGCAACACCACGCAGCCAGAATAAGACAGCAAACAAGATACGATCATCCAATGCTGTTTCGATGTTGGGACAGCGTCGTAGACGGGGGCCCGACATTGAAAAAGTGTTGGGATTAATTATTGTGATTGCTGGTAAGACAAGACAATGTGAAAAGACGTATAATTGACCGATAATGCGTTGTCTCAAATGGTGAGCCAGCGTCTTAGATATTGGTAAATCATTCTGGCAACGTTTGGCCAACGCCATTGATCAGTGCCAATAGGGGAAAGGACAATCTAAGATTGCATACTGGTGGTCGTGATGCCCTAGCATTAATCTAGAGTTGTGGCAACATGTCGTTACGACAGCAGTCTGGAACCTTTCTGCTGGAATCAACGTCACAACAACCTCTTGTGCCCAGTGGGTTGCTCAGTTTGCGTCTTGGCAACGTGTCGTTACGACAGCAGTCTGGCACATTCCTGCTGGGCGCAAGAAGACGTTGTTGTGACTTGAATCAACGTCACAACAACGTCTTGTGCCCAGTACCCAGAGTTTTCAACATTACCGCTCGCACACTGCACTATTTTAATGTTGTCGTTGGTCCAACAGAAAAAAAACTCATGTTGCAGCCAGTCTGAAACATTCTGCAGAACACGTCACCGATCGATTTGGAGAACGCAATGTGAACATGGTTCTTGTGCCATCTGCCCACTCCGAATAGATCCCATAAGTGTACGTGGCTGACATTCTACTGACGTTGCGGCAACGTCTCTGTTGCAAAATGTAATAAACATATCGTGATACATCATCTCACGTTGAACCAACGGAGGTCTGGGGTGTTTTGTATAATGGACGTATATAGTATGGCCTCACGCTTCCTTGCTCGTATAGCCCATGAAACATGTACCTCAAAATCGAAAATTTCTAGAAAACATTTAAATGCTTGGTAAACGCTGGCACAAAGTGTGGGCCACCGACTACACAAACATTGCGCCAACGCTAGGCCAGATCAAAATTTGCCCAGCACGGATCGTGCTGATCTGTAAGCCAGGGGGGCTTCTGTCAAACGTCCCGTGATTTTCATCAATATTTGAGCAGGACACGCGGAACGTGACAAGTTCTATGATGGAAATGAAATGAAATGAAATGAATCGGGCTTTAGGCCACCTTTGTGCACATATAGGCTAAACTGGGCCAGGAGAACCTCCTGAGGATGGTTCTATGATGGAGCCGCAAGGCGTCCCTGCGTGAGAAATCCTGAAGCGGTGTGCTGGAAGTGACTGACCTAGATCTTAGACGTGTGATTGGTCGAGACGACCATCTCAACCAATCACACACCTAAGTACGTCGCTCTAAGAGTACGCTCCCTGTGCTATACTTTGTGGAAGTGGGAAAATTATGACAGATCTGTCAAAATGTCTTGTTCTATATCTTTTTATGATTTGTACCCTAGTTACAGGATAGCAATCCTAACTAAGTGCAGATTAGTCTTCACACAGCACTCCGCTGAAGTCGTTATCCTGTGTAAAATAAAAACTAACACATGGTTCTCAGCAAATGTGCGACAGATTCAGTAAATCCGTTCCGTTACGTCTTGAGACTGTTGTAATCAATAATTGTAACTAATACCTTCCCATTGGACTAGACGTTTAAGAATAGATCACATTTTCAAAATCATCTTCTTTTGTCAAATTTGCCCGCTCTTTAGAAATGCAGCGGCAATAAAACGATGCCACACCAAACCTCCTATCATTTTCCTGGTCATTAGAGGGGCACATGCGACACCCTGACTATTAGGAACCGACATTTAGAAAAGAGTTTGAGCTAGTTAAAAGGGAAGAGTGAGATTGCAGAAGTCCTATCACATGCAAGCGGGTGGATTTTTTTGAATAAAAATTGTTCAAGATGCTGATTTTGTAAGAAAATTAAAGTGTTCCTCTACAACTGTGCCCCAATATCAGGCCATGGTAGTCCCAGAAAGCACTGCAGAGTTATAGAGCCGCTTATTCAACAGGTGGCGCGCATGTTTCTTGTCTAGTGGACTTGACGTTTAAGCATTGATGACATCTTCATAATCATCTTCCGTCGAAATCATGTGCTCTTTAGAAATGCAGTTCAATAAAAAGCAGCCAGACCAAATCCTCATTTTCCTGGTAATTACAATTTCTCCCTTGACGGACTGAATATCTTTTGTAATGCTTCATCTTACAGAGTGCTGTTTTTCTGTCATTGCAGAAAGCTCGCGAGTTTTTTCCTCATTAAGTGATGATTTATTGATGTCGTTAGCAGCTGATATAAAATCACCGTCACATTTTAGGCGAGAATGAGCTACTTTATCAGATTTTATGACATTAATTCACGACGTGGCGTGAATATAAATATATTTGTAGATTTCTAAGACTAAACAGTGGGGTGACTGGGGGTATCCCTACTAAACTTCTAAATATCAAGTTGTAATAAATAAAAACGAAAATATGTATCTAAAGCCTGCAAAGAGAGCCCAGTAGTGTTGTTTCGTGTATTATATCCGAATTTGACCACTTACCATCTATTCCAATCTGTCCCGCCCGCCGACTACCTTTGGAAGGCTCGAATCGATTAATGATTTCTAAACATCTGTCTTTTGTAACACGAGCAATCTACAACAGAACCGGATGAACTTAGTGTTATAAATACATCATCATAATCTTTTTTTACATGTACAAATGCCGATTGAGAAGATTTGTATTTCACATAGTAAAAGTATTCCGCAGCAGCGACAATGTAGGTAATGTTGAAAGTTAACAGCAAATCTGACTGATAATAAGCTAGTAATTTATAATGTACGACAGTGAGAAAATATTACTTAAACTGAACTATACTGAAAAAAACAACGATAAAAACTGTTATTTTGATAGTGCAACATGAAGCCACCATTCGTCCAGCTCCTCATATTATTTGACGCGGTAGTGGAACATTTAGAATGCAGGTGAATAATATGCGAACAAGTCACCGGTTTGTTTGAGGTGACAGAGAATCTCAGGTTGACTCCCTCTAGGAATATCAGATAGCCTTGTGTTACGCTGTAAAAAGATAGAACGTATTTTTTCCAGGTTTCCTCATTAATAAGAATAATCTCATCTTTTCTGTTACTTACACTATCAAAAATGTCATTATAGAAGCACTTAATTTGTGAAGTAGAAACACTTTTCTGTTGGTTTTCATCAGAAATATTTTGACAACGACGGCATGGAAATTCAGTTTGTTATTCTTTTCATTTGTATACATAAATATTGCAGGTATTGAGAGTCCCAGTGGTCGTTGGGACAGAAACCATGGGAAATCCCCCACGGAATGTGGCTTGTCGGTTTGTATAACTAGAACACGAACAACTTGTAATGAATCTGACAACTGGAGAAAGAAGTAGAGCGCAGGAGGGCGGGGCTGGCGAGGGCGATTTATCACCAGGGAGCTACTCGGAAAAAACATAAACACACTGTTGTTATACATTCCCTGGTGATTATGAGCGAAGACCAGTTACTAAGCGGAGAACAAATTTGTAGATTAACAAAGACAGCTGTAGACGCTTTGATTTCAGGTGATAGATAATAACGCCCGCATGAGATTAAGGGGACATATCTGATACCTTAAGAGTGACAGATTCACTAGCGAAGTACGTTATTATTACAAAACGATGGCAAATTAAATGCATCCAGGGCCTATATAATATGCACAAACCGAGCCTTGGCGACTGCTTCGTGCAAATCATTCGCCTCAATGTGAACTGATCGTCATAAATATGTGGGTTTATCAGAAAAGTGAATCATTCGTGGAATTATTCGTTTAAGTCTGTACGTACTTTTACTCTTAAAATCACAAACACAGCTTAGATCGGGCAAATTAATTTGAAGAATTGGTACTGATCTGAAAAAAATCTAAGGTGGTGCGGTAAAACGCCATGCCGACTCAGACTGTAAGGTTGGTATTATTGTAGCGGTTGATTTAAATCTAAGGCATTTGATTGGTCGAGATGGCCATCTCTTATCTCAGGTCCAGGTCAATCGCTTTGAGTGTACCGGTCCAGGAAGGTAAAAAATCAAAGGTGATGAGGTCAAGATTGAGCAGACAAAGACCTAATATCGCCAGGGAAGCAGATGACGACATCCGTCTCAGACATCTACTGGAGATAAATGTGATTGTGATCTAACGTTGTTTCAATGCTGGGTCAGCGTTGGCCCATCATTGGCACAGCGTTAAGTCAACAGCACGGCCAGTTAGGACAGAGCTCCAGACCGTCCTAATAGTGATGTATCTCACGTCATCTTTACTCCATCTTAACTTCACAACAAAAATTCATCAAGGATTTACTAGAAAAAGCAATTTCCGCCGCCGACGACGAGGGAGGTGCATCTTGCGTACGTCTGGTGGAAGCAGCTGTATTTTCCTTTTGTGCAGATTAACCCTTCATCTTTCTTGAAGGCTGAAAACAGTTATAGGAGTTATTAACCCTTTAACCGTCGGTGCCGCATATATTTGGGTTTTCATTTTTTATTAGCGCATTAAATACCACATTTTAAATATGTTAAAGATAAAATGTGACGTCAACCAGCAAGATTTGAATAGAGTAGGCCTTCATTTTGTCAAATCTGAATAATTTTCACTCACTTGAAGTTGTGGATCGCGTCAGCGAGACACAACTTCGAGTGGGTGAAAATCAAATTGAATAATTTGGTGGTTAAACGGTTAAAGGGACTGACTCAGTTTAAAAATCATTAAAAAATCGGTGATTTTATTTTGGCTTCTTAATATGACCATATGATGTAAACATGTCCATAGACTAGAACTGCAAACGTTTTTTAATTTTTGTGATGCGCATTTACCAGCTCGGCTAGATATAGAGACAAAATTCCCATATTTCCTATTTTTGACATGGTCGCCAAAATAAGAAAGCATGAATTTCGTCTATATATCTAGCCCAACTGGTAAATGCGCAGCACAAAAATTAAAAAAAAGTTTGCAGTTTTACTCTATGGAATGTTTACATCATATGGTCATATTAAGAAGCCAAAGTAAAATCACCGATTTTTGAATGATTTTAACCTGAGCCAGTCCCTTTAAGATTGTATGGGTGAAAATGTGGAATATTATTCCCAGAATGTTACCGCCGTTACACGTATATATACATATCATTGTATAACGTACGAGTAGGCTACATGTAATGAATAATCAGCCAAATTGCCTGGTAAACCTTGTAACTGCTCCCTATTTTCTAGTAACAATAAAATCCACACAACACTGGTGGCCAGTGCGTGTATGTCTCTGGTAAAAAACAAATGACAAACTACATGAAAATCTACAAAATGAGTCGTGATTGACACATATAACACGTCTGTGTGGCTAATTATCTTATTTTCATTCGATAGTATTAATTATTTAACAAGTATCCGAAGTGTACATGTATGTGATTATCAGATACTGATTAGATATCAATTATATATAAGATAACTAAATTGGAACGCTGTTTTGATGTTGGTCCAATATCTAAACAGTGTCACTGTATGATCAACAGAGTAATATGTTTAACTTGAACCCATCTGGGGATGTTTTAGAATAATTATAAAAACAGGATATTATTGCGCAGTTAGCAGGCGATTTTTACAAGGTTGGCTCACAATATCAGGCATCGGTCCATCCAGTGGCTAATGTTAGCCTGGCCTGCGCTGCTACTCTAAAGTATTGATCTTCATTTTTTTCCAGAACAAATATTTAAGGTTGAGCAGCACTGCCCCATCACTTTGGGCGGGCTGGAATTCTCCCGACATAAAAAGAAGTGCTGTCGCTGAAATTTGTCTTCGTGCATTAAGGTTTGTATGCAAAATTGGCCACTGAATAAAAAAACGTTTTACAGACAATCAATCAATCAATCGTTTCAGTCACACATTTTAGTCAATCAATCAATCAATCAATTGTTTCAGTCAGTCCTTTAAGTCAGTCAGTCATACAATTATTCAATCAATCAATCAAATTAGTTATAAATAAATAAATAAATAAATAAATAAATAAATAAATAAATAAATAAATAAATAAATAAATAAATAAATAAATTAATAAATTAATAAATGAATAAATGAATAAATGAATAAATGAATAAATGAATAAATGAATAAATAGATAAATAAATAAATAGACAAACACACAAACAAACAAACAAACAAACAAATCATCGCTTCAATAAACCTGTGGATGAAACATGGCGTTCTGGTTGATTTCTAAAACCAGGTTTCTAAATAATGCACTACTGATGAAAGTGTGCTCAATATTGAAATAGCAGAAAAATTGGCAAAGTTTAGAGTAATTCTTAAAAACATGCATTTTTGAATTGAGTTATTTATTTGATCCAATTCACAAAGTTGTACAAAAAGCTGTTTATTTTCAACATTAAATACCAAAACAACAGATAAACACAAATTGCCACACAGCTATATTCAACGTTAAACATCACTTAGATGAAACAGTAGATGTCTCCACAACGTTTACTGAACGCAAAGTTATTACCCTTGCAACACTGAAATATTTTTGTATAAAGCATGGAGACCAAAATATTTCTTTTAATTTGAAATCATCATAAATATCTCAGTTAGCTCTTTCCGCTTCATTTGAATACGTATGTTATGGGTCTAGGCCATTAAACATCTTTAACCCTTTAGGCCTAACGATGCATTAAATCATCATTTTACATCCCTGAAAACAAACTTAATTTTCCTACAACTAAGGGTTTTAGAACAAAAAATCCCATGAAACTGGTTAACTAATACATTCCAATTGTCTTTAATTTTTAAACCACATCAAATCATCTTCATCCACTACAAGCAGTGAATTGTGACAATAATTCGCAGCTTGTAGTGGATGAAGATGACAATGGTAAAGTCAGGCTTGAAAGGGTTAATTATCAGATTATATCAGTGCAGGGAACGTCTGAAGACAGCCCTGAAGCCATGAGTCAGTACTGGAGACTATCTTGAATTAGTAAAATCTCAGCACAACTGACATGAATCAGGTTGCAGACAGACATACCTAACGAGCAGGAAGTAGATTTCTGGTCGGGTTGATATTTCTTTGAAGAGACTTGTATACTCTCCACTGTTCAGTCGACCCCGCCCTTCGACTTTACGTATGGACAGCTCCTGTGGGGGAAGAAACAATAGAGAATGCTAGACAGCCATGGGAGATTAGGCATTTACAACACGTCTAATACCAAACGCTATTACCGTTAAGCTTTCGCCCAAGCACATTATAACGTCACTGATTTATTTATTGCTCTACTTCCCATCATTGTTGGTTTAATGCAGGGCCAGCGTCGTAGACGGTGGGCCAGCATAACTCCAGCATTGGTTTAGCGTGTCGTTTTTTCTTTTGCTTTAAACCATTGTTGGTTTGCTGTTGGGCCAGCATCGTAGACGATGACGTAACATTAAACCAGCATATCATTAACATCTCCGATTTTTGGATCATGCACTTACACCTGAACGTTTAAGTAAAGTAAAAAAATAAACATTCTGGAATATTATTGCAAGAAAGCAGTACAATTTCTCTCTTGAAATAAAGGCAATGTTCAGCTTTATTCTGGATGCATAAATAATGCAAAAAATTGTTGTTTATTAGATAAAAAAAAATGTTATTTAAAAATTGAAGGAAATACTGGGCTATCATCTACGATGTTGTTGAGAATGTATTGAGTAAAAGATTTATGGATAAAAATGTTATTTTGGTAAAGCAAATAAGATACTGGGTCAACGTCTAAATGGTTGAAAACCTTTGTGTTAACACTAGGCCAGCATTTTTTTTTTGCTAGATTGCATCCCACCTTGTGCTTCTGATGAATTTTGACGGTGGCGACACCTTTGTCGATTTTTCTCATTAACCGCACCATTTCAAACTCATCTATCTCTCCGCTCTGATCTACATCCGCGCCAGCAAATACTTCCTGTAGCCATGTTCACCATGACAGTCAAGGTCATCATGTCCTCAGTGGTTGAGACATATTATATTTTACAGCATTGAACATTGTATAATTTATTAAAAAGCATAAAGGCCAACATAAATGATTTACACTAATTTGCTCCATGATTATCTAGGTTTTATGGTGGTTTGTCTCTGGCTCTGTCTCCTATGATATAGAGCTCTCTGGTATTTAGATTATGAGGTGCTTACAAGCATGAAGCTGGTTTTCTAACAATGATGGTAATTATAGAGACAGTACTCACTTGTCATGCTAATTCGTCTTCGTGCTACGTATTTCCATAAGTAGGGTTTCAGTGACGAAAATTACGAGAATTAAATGCTTAAGTAACATGTTGCATACAGATCAAAAATAAATTATGAATACTTAAGCATCAGTGCTCTGATTTTTTTCATTTTGAAGTAGGAGATCGCGTGAGCAATTCCAGATTCAAGTATATAAAATTAGGACCATTACTTGAGCAGATAAAGTGTTAATTACAAGTAATTAAAGGATATCTGTCTCTCATCTGTTGAGGGTCTTCCAGAGCATCAGGAGCTGTAAACACACAAAAGGTCCACACATTAATACACGAAAAAAACAGCCACGCCATGAATATTCATGAATACATTATAATCTGGAAGCACGCCTATCTCTGTGACAGGTCCGCTGTGAATTCAACTGTTTTCTCATCCGTGGAAATGCCGCAAAATCACCATTACGTAATGTTGAGCCAGTTGAGCAAACGTATCGGTTCAGCTGTATATGAACGTATTTTCATAACTTTACATGATGTAAACGTAGGATGTCGACATATTGTATCTACATATTGTCGACATATTGACGAGAATTATTTGTTTTAATTTGAAAGACTTTGTCGTGGCTGTTGGTGAGACTGGTAGTCTAAAAATAGGGCATAAGTACTAAAAATACAAAATAATAAATAAAAATGTGCTGATTCATATATGACAATTATTTTACATAGTCATGAAAAACTAAAGAAAAACATTCCCCCGATTTCCCAATGATTTCCGTGTTTCCTGTGCAGTTTTCAATACAAATTCACAAGTGTACATTGTCTCTGAGCAATAGGCCTATTTTACGCATATTCCATGTATCTTTGAAAATGAGGATTCCACATTATGCGAGACAAAGAATAATAAATCAGGCTAATTCTGGGGGAATTCAGGGGAATTCTGGGGAAATCAGATGAAAAGCTTTTCATTTTTTTTCACTCGTTTTCCCAGGTGTGAAATACATTTCCCTATTGGGGAAATCTAATTCCTCTGATTTCCCCAGTGGCCACCGTGAAAACTGCTGTGAAAAAAAGTGAAAGGGAATTCCCCGGGAAACGGGAATTCTCTTTCCCTTTCATTTACTTTCCCCTTCTCCCCCGACATTTATATGCAGGGAGAGACATGAGATCATCCAGTTATCAACAGGAGGCGACATAAGAGCATTCAGTTATCAGCAGGAGGCGACATGAAAGCATTCCGTTATCTAAAGGGGCGATATGGGAGCATTCAGTTATCTGCAGGTGGCGACATGAGAGCATTCAGTTATCAGCAGGAGGCGACATGAAAACATTCCGTTATCTAAAGGGGCGATATGGGAGCATTCAGTTATCTGCAGGTGGCGACATGAGAGCATTCAGTTATCAGCAGAAGGCGACATGAGAGCATTCAGATATCCACAAGATGCGACATGAGAGCATTCAGGTATCTGGAGGAGGCGACATGAGAGCATTTAGTTATCTACAGCAGGCGACATGGGGGCATTTAGTTATCTACAGGAGGCGACATGAGAGTCAGTTATCTACAGGAGGCGACATGAGAGCATTCAGATATCCACAGGATGCGACATGAGAGCATTCAGGTATCTACAGGAGGCGACATGAGAGCATTTAGTTATCTGGAGGAGGCGACATGAGAGCATTTAGTTATCTACAGCAGGCGACATGAGAGCATTTAGTCATCTGCAGGAGGCGACATGAGAGCATTCAGTTATCTACAGCAGGCGACATGAGGGCATTTAGTCATCTGCAGGAGGCGACATGAGAGCATTCAGTTATCTACAGCAGGCGACATGAGGGCATTTAGTCATCTGCAGGAGGCGACATGAGAGCATTCAGTTATCTACAGCAGGCGACATGAGGGCATTTAGTCATCTGCAGGAGGCGACATGAGAGCATTCAGTTATCTACAGCAGGCGACATGAGAGCATTTAGTCATCTGCAGGAGGCGACATGAGAGCATTCAGTTATCTACAGGAGGCGACATGAGAGCATTCAGTTATCTACAGAAGGCGACATGAGGGCATTTAGTTATCTGGAGGAGGCGACATGAGAGCATTTAGTTATCTACAGCAGGCGTCATGACGGCATTTAGTTATCTGCATGAGACTTGTTATGTGCTCCTGTGTCGCTCATACAGGCATAATCCACTTAAAAAGCGAGGTCGGGATTGACAGTAGATCCACGTGAATGAGATCCAGATCTGACAACAAAGATAGCAGGACAAACGTTTTCCTGGAATCCTTGACTACAGACTTCACTGGCTCGTGCAGCCCTGGATCCTTATCGCTAGCATCCCGGTAAACACAACACATTGACTCTGTGCTGGTTTAACGTTGGCCCACCGTCTACGACATTAAAAAAACACATAGTCAATGTGTTGTGCTTGCTATCATACGTCCATCAGAGTCCGCACGTGGAATTCCCACAGGACAGAGATTCATACGGGTCAGAACACTTGACAGTCTTGAGGTCAGAACACTTGACAGTCTTCCCTGATATGCTGTCATTAGCTTGGATTCACCCTACAGGATACACTCTATCAGGCTGGTTACAGCTGATGACAAAAAACACATTGTCAATCTTACTCGCGAACTACTCTAAAGGGAAAGTGCAATAACTGTTTATTACCTTTAAAGTAAGAAAGTGAGCAGTTACTTCCTTCTGCCTTTGTACAGCAGAATAATGCAGTGCGTCTGCACGATGATTCAACTTGTCATACAGAGACCTATATTATGCAGGATGGCATTTCTGTTTTGGTGAATCGTGTTGCATAGTTAATAGTGTATCTCTTTGTGTGTTTTCGGCAAAGTGATCAAATTAGTGATCATATTCACTACGCCTAAAGCGATTATTCCATATGATTAAAGTAATCATATACACTCAGATTAAATTGATTATTCACTACTACTACAGTTATTCACCACGACTAAAATGATTATTTCTATTCTTCCCGTCCAGATGTCTGTGCTCTGTGAGGATGCCTCGGTCAAGTAGGACAAATAATAGTGAAGATAAAGATGGCACGTTGCTGAGCACTGAATCATAACACTATCTACAGATAGATACTCTGACGCCGTCTGCCATTTCAACTGGAAACAAAGTGCCTGAAGCTGGTCAGCAAATACAAGACATCAGCAGAACATTGGTCCAGCACCACAAGACGTGGGCACATTTTGATACAAACACTCCTGTTTGCTGGGCTCCCAGCTATTTACGATGTGTGGCATTTTCTGCACATAAACCAATCAGTAAAATTTACACTCAAAACATTGGCTTGAATGCAGAAGAAAGTAAACACGCGTACGACAGAAAAAATGTATGGAAGCCACCCAACTATCACAATATCTTAGACCTGTGGCATTTGGATGTATTCTGCGACACCAGTATTATTAGTCTAATACCATGAAGCTTTATGGGATGAAAAACACGATGTCGAATGTCAGGTGGCTGGAAAATCATACACAATTATCTTAATGACACAGGTATGCTCGATTGTCCAGCGGGAATTTGCATAATTGAATTCATGAAAATTTCCAGACACAGAACGTTGAAAGAAGCCTTTTTTTGTTGGTCTGATAGGTTTCGGTGCTGATGATATTTAAGTGGTTCAGAAACAGTATTTAAATTTTCTGGTATAAAGACGATTGCACGCCGAATAAGACGTCGAAATTACAATATCTCAGAGAATATCTACATGTGTAAGAATAAAACACAGCCGTTTGTATAATAGCTACAAATAAACCCAGGTTGAGACTAGTGCAGACAGAAGCAACGCCATCAAACAGAGGTATAATGGCAAACGCGATTGATCAAGCTAATTATGGCCTAATGCATGACAATTCCTGAGCAGGTATATGTGTTCATAAGCATATTATCTCACCGCTGCAAGCTACATATTTCACGCAGAAAATTCTGGTTTATAAATAATTCCACAAGGCGAGATTAAAACGGCTAATTCATTACATGTCGTCCCGGTGAATAATTCAAATCATTTGCATGAAAAACAAACACCTTGTTTTGTCTCTGTTAGTCATATTTGTAGAATGATAAACAATCCATTAAATTCATCGCAACATTCTCAGGTTCTCCTGACACAGTTTAGCCTTTATTTTGATTTTCAGGATGCTGTCATTTTCGCGAATTTTGTGCTTCTGCAAAATTCCCGAAAATATGAAAATGTTGCGCACCATGGGCACCGCTGCAAGCGGTGAGCCCACATGGCCGGCATGAGCAAAAAATTACACCACCTGCTCCAGAGATGCATTACGGTTCATCGAATGTTTAGCGCTTTCTAAGTAGTGGCCAGAAACATGTGTTTGTTATTGTAAACTTATGGTGCCTAGAAGCCAGAAACACATTAATTATTGTGTCTTTACATCTTTTCAAGTTCGAAAACAATCATTATTTGAGCAGTGAGTGAGTGAGTGAATATTGCTTTACGTCGTTTTCTGCACAATCATGGCAATGTCGCGACAGAAGGAAGCCTGAAGTCGGGACGATGCCCTACTCTTATAGAATGACTTCAATTGTTCGTTATTGTGCACATTACCATAGACAGCACTGTATACTCCACACCTTTGAACAGCTTGAAACACTGTATATGCACAACCTCGATAATACATGAAATATATCAATTCCAAAGATTGATCATATAAATTATGTTATTTTTACTTTCTTTCAGTCTTAGCGTTTCTAATAAGAAATAAGAGGATATAACGCTATCACAATTTCAGTAAGATGGATCATACAGTATTTCAGCAAGTAGTAAATCAAGGAACGAAAAATGGTAAACCAATGTTAGTTTAATGTTTCCTCACTTTCTGTGATACTGGAAAACCACAGGCAATCATGGCACAGTAGTCAGTACTATAAATTCGTTATATTAGTAAAATTTCAGCTGGAATCTATGTGCCATTCGCGTATGTAATTTATCCAGTCATCATGTATATGAAATAGTAATGTAATGAAATAAGTATGTGCTGATGTGGAGACCAACCGGTATGTTCTCGCAAACAGTGGAGATTGACCCAATGTTGGAAGGTTTGATAACCATCTGCAACGCTGGACTAACTATACAGATCAACGTCACACCTTTACTGTGATTGACCTAGTTTCACTGGAAATTTAGGTGGCTGTCCCGACTTAGTGATCTAGTGCATTAACAGGGGATAAACCATTCCCCGTGCATGCCTCCCTCCACCAACCCGTGAGACAGATCTCCCCTAGAAAACCAGACACATTAGCCTCGTGTCTGTCTGGCCAGGGCAGAGAAATGACCAAGGTTTATAGAAAGTCTAGAGATTGGGAGTGACCTTCACTCGGAATAAATAGATATTTTTGTCCAATATGTCATGGTGCACGGTATCATTTAATTAGGGATTGACATAAGACTCAAAATAGGGTTTACAGACTGCTATATAAAAGAAAGGCTCAACATATAATTGGAGCATAACATAGTGTTCTAAAAAATGCTGCTTTATGTTCTTTGAATTACGTTATGACGGAAAAAAGATAGCATGCATCAGGGTGACACTTCAAACATATTTAATTTTGGTTATTTACGTGTCCTATCAGATCTTCACCGAACACTTGTTCAACCAACGTGGGGTCAATATCAGGCCACTGTTAGCCTAACATTGAGCCAACGATACATATTTATTAAAGGATCCTGGTCGGTTCCTTACCTTAAAAGCCAGGGTAGAGCGGATGATGAACGAGCTTTATGAGAGCTACAACCTGAAGGACCAGGATCAAGTACAACAGGGATCGCGAGCGTTCTGTATCCAATGGTTAACAGTCAGCGGGTAATGGGCAGAGGGCAAACTGTGACAAAACGAGGTGCAAGGTGATCCAGACCTGGTGGGGCTAAAGGCAGAGGGCGGACTGTGACAAAACGGGATGCAAGATCATGTCAGGCCTGGTGGTACTAAGGGCAGAGGGCGGACTGTTACAAAACGGGGTGCAAGGTGATGTCAGGCCTGGTGGTACTAAGGTAACAGCAGTATCTGCTGACTTGATAAGTGAGCAGTTACTGTTGTTTGCAGAGCCTAAGGCAAATAATAGTAACTGTTCACTTGGAAATGAGCTACTGTTGTTTGCTTGCTCGAGAAGACCACGTTGACCTTTGACTGGTAGCATAGGGATCCTATACATTTAAGTGTGGCAGGCAGAATCCTGAGTCCATTTAAAGGTGAGAACAATGTAGAAACTAGAATAGGCTACTCCTACCCTAAAATGAGCACTTCAGATAATATGTGAACTAAATTATCTTGGCAAATTTATCTGTGACTCTGAGTCTGTGGTCGTATATAGTTGAGACAGATGCTGCAAAATGGCACTCTAGTTCCTTGCTCCATTACCAAACTGCCGCTATATGTGTGGGATAATCGACCATTAGGCCTTGGAATGGCTGTGGGTCTTGTGTGACTGGTGTTTTAATAGATGATAATCTCATTTCCTCTTCTCTCTAATGTGTAGTAATTCTGTCACTGAATACACACCACCTGAACCTAGAAATACATCTAAAATGCACGCTTGTGCACTGGAATTATCAAAAACCACTATGTATCACAAAACATTATAAATCCTAAAAATTATAAAAACAGACTGTTATAACACATTTATGGTCGACAATTTTCTATCAAGCAAATAAAACCATCTGTGCTGCGAGCGAAATTTTAATATTTAGGGAAGTTTATTTTAATCAGCTGACAATTCACGAATCAAACTCACTATTGATCAGTGCCAGATTAGTCAGTCTGTTATCATACCATGTTAATACAGATCAGCTACCCTATATTGCATGATCAATCTGATGAAAAGGAAAACCCCACCTGGCCCATAAAAGTGAGTAGATTAAACAATCTGGAACAGCATAGAATATGATAATTTTAACAAAGCTTCAGCTAGTGTAATTTGGGATAGTTTTGGTAAATAGAAATGTAGCTAAGAGCATTCATAAGCTTATACAACATAAACATGATAAATCGGACAATTTTCTATAACAAAAAGCTTTTTAAACAAGGCAGAAGAGAATGTGAAAGGTTAGACGGTCGGTCAGCCGAAAAAACCAGCATAGTTTATGTCTTCCAAGAAAAGAAAATCAAGAAGCGGAAGGAAGGAAAGACGCCGTCCAAACATGCAAATAGATCCAGACAAGAAAAGAAAGTAAGAAAAATAGAGCTTGTCCCCTGGTTAGTACTGTAAGGTGTACATGTACAGGTAACCACCAGGATGTATGTTTTGTTATAAACTGTTGAAGTTGTTTATCTCAGCTTCAGTCGGCTCATAAAAATACCTAAACAGCAGAAAAGATAGACAACAATATTATGTAATCATGGTAATGGATCCTAACCAGCTAACCACTGGGATCCTCAAAAACACTATATATATTATTGATTGTATCCTTAGTCCAGCTAACAACTGCGATTATAATAAACACTATGTTGTGTAATGGCTATATTATGTAATAGTTATATTATGTAATACACGCTAATTCTCTGCAGATCCGTTGTCCAGTTAAAAATTTAGAGTTTAGTGCACGCTAACTCTCTGTAGATCCGTAGTCCAGTTGAAAATTTAGAGCTTAGTGCACGCTAACTATCTGTAGATCCGTAGTCCAGTTAGCCACTGAGATCTTAATCAGGTCCGTTTAAAATCAGTCACAAGATGACAAAATGCCAAGGTGTCAGAAAATGAGTAGAAATAGACGGATGTAAATATGGGTAAAAACTGTCATCAGAGACGAGATATAACTACAGGATCTAGATGATAGAGATGTTGTTTTCTGTCATGCCCCTCATAACATTCATATTACGTCCAGCGTCGTTCGTGTTACGAATATGCATTGTTTCCACCGAGACTAGAGACAGAAGTCTTCATGCGTAGGTGACATTGTAGAATGTAGGGTAATTGAATGATAATAGGTTTTGTCTGAAAAGCAGGACATGATCTAATCAGCCAGACAGCTTATCTGTTCAGAGAGACACATATTTAGACTCCGGGAATAGAACGCAATCAAGCAGAAGAATAAAATAACAAACAAAAAACTGGGAACTGGGCAGGTTTTTACAAAAAGGAATGCATGTAATAATGATCTAAATCTTCCCCTCATTTTATAAGTATCACGATTACAAACAGTGATTTCTTGTGAAGTTCGGCAGAAAATGCTCAAGAAAAAATGTATGGTGCACTGTTAATTTATTTTAATCTTTGCAATTTTAGACATTTACAAGTCGGTTTTGCAAACAATTAGTATTGTTCTGCATACACCTAGATATATGCATTCAAACGAGCTATCACAGCAAAATTACTTTGTCCTAATTTCGCACGACATACAATAATTTATTGTTCACATCCTGTACACCCTTATTGATTTTACAGCAAGAATTGAAGTGGCTTTGCTCGATTGCTTTACTGTTAATGACTAAGTTCAACTTTGCGACACTGTTGTGACCTTTCATATAAAGGTTAGTTCACAGTAACCCAGATAACATTCATTCTACAGGGGAAAGGGCAAAGATGATGACGTAACAGGGATAATGGGGTGATTCCCAGCGGCCAGCGGGACTTTCCCCGCCGGGACAACAACAAAGACAGACAGATAACATTGCTCCAGTCACATCCATCCAATATATGACCTCAACGGGAGCCATTTGGATAGTTAGAATGTTCGTAGTTAGCAAACTGGTTAGGTCTACTACATTTTCCCAGAAGCCACGAAGCCGGCTTATCATTGTTTCAGTGCTGGACCAATGTCGCAGACGGGGCGAGATAATCACCACTGTGGATGACGGATTTACTGGTGGGAAGTAGATATGGCCGACTGGTGAGTGGAATGAAATCATGATGTGTGGTTGGATATATAATATTACAAACCGGATAAAGACTGTCACTCATGTTTATTGATACAAGTTGAAAAATAATTGCTTACCATATATATTCAATGACTTAGTGATTTTAGAAGCAGGAAAAATGTTTTTTTTTAAACAAATGGTGGATATAAATCTCACAGCCATTCACCAACACATACACAGAATACAAATAACACAGTCATACCCGACTGAAACTGACCAGGCATGTTTTCCTGGTTGAAAATGAAAATTTTAATCGAAATGCGTGAAAAAACACATGCATCCCACATATAGCTGTTGAATCCCTATTACATGTAGATATGGAGCTATAAATCCATTACCTAACCTTCAGCGATATCAGGAGTCCATCCATCTTGGAGACGGTCCAACAGTAATTCTGTCGGACAGATGACTGCCTTTGGTCTGACGTATTTGTCTGATCGACATTTCCCCTATTCGTATCACGTCAAGCTCATAAAACACTGAACGATTGATGATAATGTGCTGTTCTACAAGCTTGCTACAGCAGGTTAAAGACACATAACGACTGATATCAAATGGGTCTGATACAGAGGCTGAAAACACATAACGACTGATATCAAATGGGTCTGATACAGAGGTTGAAAACACATAACGACTGATATCAAATGGGACTGATACAGAGGTTAAAACACAGAACGACTGATATCAAATGGGTTTGATACAAAGGCTAAAAACACATAGCGACTGATATTATTGGGTCTGATACAGAGGCAAAAACACATAGCGACTGATATCAATGGGTCTGATACAGAGGCAAAAACACATAGCGACTGATATCAAATGGGTCTGATACAGAGGCAAAAACACAAAACGACTGATATCAATGGGTCTGATACAGAGGCAAAAACACATAGCGACTGATATCAAATGGGTCTAATACCAGGGGCGGATTTAGACCAGTTTCACAGGGTTCCGGAACCCTGTCAGCGTTTTCAAATCTATCAAATTAAAGGGTTAGAGACCTAAAATAACGGTAAATTTATTGATTTTTGGGAGGAATGGAACCCTGTCACCTTTTTGATGACAGGGTTCCAAAACAAAACTGATAGCCTATCTTTATTTGTTAGTCAATTAGGCTGTTTCATTGATTTCAATTTAAACACTAGCACTAGGAGGTGTGGAAGAGTGGGGGTAACACCCATTCTGACCTCAGAGATTATATCTCTGATACCACACGCTCATTTCGCCGTATGCACGCATGGCGATTGACCAGATTTATCAGCCGTTAGTGAGCGTTACCACGTGATTTTATAACCATTCCTATAACCACGGAACTATTTTGGTACTCACTTCGACTCATTACTTATCCTTTTTTCAATATTTAATTTGATCTTAGAGTTTTCTACAGGTAAGGGCTATTTATTCTGTTTAGTAGTGGATAAATTGAACCAGCACAATTCGCATGTCATTCAGTAATTTATATTTGCCAGTGTTTTGAAGCCGATTGTAAATTCTGTCAGAAAAACGTAAACATGAACCTTCTCACAGCAGCGCGTAGGCAGAAAAAGTAATCCATTGAATATTTTCTATTTCTATGTGAATAGAAAATCATATGTAGCGGAGTAGTGGTGTTTTATATTTGCCATATATATTCAGGACACTTAAGCGTGTTTATAAGCCTACAGCTGTTATATCAACAAAACTGCTCAAAATGAGCAGTTTTTGTCCAAACATGGCGTGTGGTTACAGAGAGAGAGCGGGGTTGACCTGAGCGACATCTATGTGTGGAGAATGGGTAACACCGGCAGCAGACCTCTGTAATTAAAGCTGCATAACTGTTTTGTTTATTTCGACCTAAATAAACTCAAATGTTCAACACAATCATTCATATATTTTTAAAGGCTTTATAAATGGACAAAATCGATGTAAATGTAGCTGGATTAGATCACGACGCGATACACCATCAAGTTATATGGTGTGGTAAATCGGTCTGTCTGTGTACAATATGTACGTAATACTAATAGTGGTTAATTGTCGGCCAACATAACGTTACATTAGACCAACATCAAACCCCTTAATAACAAACACGAGACGTTGAGCCGCATTGGTCTAACGCTCGGCCAGAGCCGTAGACGATGGCTCCGAATTAGTTTGACATCGGACCAATGCCTGGTGTTGGCTGCGATGCCAAGCTCACACAAACCACAGCTTCGTGTCTCAAGACCAGGTCAGCCCCTATGATAACTCAGCAGGCACGAGTCACTGACCCATTGATGGTTCAATGTTGGTCCATCTTCTACGACGCTGGTACAACATTGACCCATCAATGGTTGAATGCGTCTTGTTTGCTGGGAACTCAGCTACCGGTACTGTAAAGGCTGCTTTTTTTACAATTATTTTATTTTACCGCATTTCGCTATTTATATAACTGTATGTGATGACTACGATGAAATAAAATAGTCTGATATTTTCGAATAGCATTGTTACTATAGATCGTGTTTCTCTTGTCATGCAAAATTCATTTTGAATTCACTCATAGCATTGTCACTATATTTTGAAATGCCCATGAGGTATCATAAAAGACTGTGCGAAAAAAAGATGATTTACATCACCACCTGATCACTGTGCAATTTCTCACGGTCGGGGAAGAGCGTCTTAATGGCGGGCCAAAGGCTCAGATGCTGGCCCACACTTAAAAGCACCATATTAAAACAGGGTCCTATTTTTCCAAGTGAGTGACATTCTCTATACCGGTTCCAAAATTAAGTATTACATTATATGCAGATATGACTCATATCATACAAAGTAACAACTTCTAGATATTTCTAACTGACATGAGACAATACACTTTGTACTGTGAAATGTATCTATGATCACTTAAGAAATAAGAATAATTTTTAAAGTTTTCCACTCTTTTTTCAATGATGGTACTTGGTACTTTTAATGTCCTGGTTATACAGACAGTGTGTCTTACTCCCTGTGATCAGGTCTTTGTTTTGGTGGGGCAACAATGTTAAAAAACAACAAACTTAAATCCTTAATAACTCAGTAACCGGAGCAGTAAAATAAAAAACTGAAACACCATTCTCCATGGATTAATCTTTTGGTTAAAATAAACAAAACAGTTATGCAGCTTTAACAGCCACGTCAAATAACAATATGCACTCCTCTACAAAGCCAAAAGACAGTAGGCCTATCTGCTTACTTGTAACGTAAATAGATACTGCCTATTGGCTTGGCAGTGTATGCCTACAAGTGCAAAAAGGTTGTCATTGGGGACCGACTATTGCATAACATTCACACCACCCTTTGTTTCCGAAGACTTCAGTAAATTAAATACACCTAGCTTTGAAGGCGCTCTATACATTGAAATTGTTCTGTTTAAATTTAGGTCACTTATTTTTATACCTTTTTACTGATATAGATCTGCTAATTTTCGAGAAGTTTTAATTTTCGCGAGGAGAACAAATTATAGAATTTAAGAATCTTTAAGAAAATGATTATTATAATAGCGCTACCTAATATAATCGAAATTGCCCACAGTGAGTTTTAGCTACAGTCTCTATGAAGACTCAACAACAATGTATATCTTATAATTTAACTGATAGTGCATGAGCCTGAATAAAAATAACTGGAGAATAAAGTACATAATCAATTTGTATATTAATTGATCATATCAGTCAGTGATCGGAATGGTTTTGCTAGTTAGCCTACTACCCTAATGTGTTTGTATAACAATACCAGCTTGAGAGTCCATTGCCCCCGCTCAACTAGCACTGTATATTACCCTAACGCTGACTCAACGTTGGCTTGGCATCTCCGGCGCTGACCCAACTTTAAGCTAACGTTTGAGCAAAAGCCCGTTGGGAAGGTCGGCACGTGTCGTGGATAGTTATTTCCGTAACTGGTATTACGCAAGGGTGAAGTGGGCTACGCCTATACTTGTGATAACTAAACGATGTTTTAGTTTTCACGGCTGAGTAAGCTACTCAGCCGTGAAAGCTAAAACACTAAGCGCCATTCTTAAAAAGTTACATTCCACAACTCAGTGACTACATCTGTTAGGCCTAAATACGGCAGAGCTTTTGTTTTAATATTACAAATTGTAGACTTCACGAAAAGTACCAAAATCAGAAATTCACGAATATTTAAATCCCGAAGAAAATTACCATATATATATACATGTATCTGTGTAGTCTGATACAGAGGCTAAAACACAGAACGACTGATATCAAATGGATCTGACACAAAGGCTAAAAGCACACAACGACTGATATCAAATGAGTCTGCTAAGGAGGCTAAAACACAGAACGACTGATATCAATTGGATCTGATACAGAGGCTGAAAACACAACGACTCATATCAAATGGGTCTGATGAAGATGCTAAAAACACATAACGACCGATATCAACTGGGTCTGATACAGAGGCTAAAAACACATAACGACTGATATCAAATGGGTCTGATACAGAAGTTAAAACACAGAACGACTGATATCAAATAGGTCTGATACCGAGGAAAAACACATGATGACTCATATCAAATGAGTCTGACACAAAGGCTAATAACACACAACGACTCATATCAAATGGATATCTATCCCTCGGGTCTAGACCAATTCTGTGACCAGAGCAGTCTCTCCACGGACCTCGCCCGACTCGTGGGTATGTGGGTATGGCCCTGGTAACAGCATGGTCTAGACCTGAAAAATCACTTTTTGCAAACATAATGAACAACTGACGTATTGTAAGGCACGCATAATGCCAGCGTCCCTCTGGACTTGAGGGGATTCCATGTCCGTGACCTCATGGACTGTCTCTAAAGCCCGAGTCAATCCCTAAATATGTCCGTACCCTGAGCTGCTGTGACATGAATGCAAAAAACTAGTCTTGATAATTATAATTGATTGATTTGATTCTGATTAATTGATTGATTGATTGATTGATTGATTGATTGATTGATTGATTGATTGATTGATTGATTGATTGATTGATTGATTGATTCATTCATTTATTTATTTATTCATTCATTCATTCATTCATTCATTCAATTATTCATTCATTCATTCATTCATTCATTCATTCATTCATTCGTTCGTTCATTCATTCATTCATTCATTCATTCATTCATTCATTCATTCATTCATTCATTCATTCATTCATTCATTCGCTCATTGATTCATTCATCGATTCATTGATAGATGAACATCAGGTCGATGGCTTGCTTGAGGGACTGAGGGCTGATTGCGATGATACATGTGTGATGATAGTCTACGTTTTTATTTATTCCTGAACAGAGCATGTCTCCTGTAAACATATTTCTCTTGATGGCTGCTCAGAACCCCAGAACAGTCAGCACGGCATGCACCAACATTCAGATGTCTCCTATAGCATACACCACAATAGCTACGAAATTTTTAGGATGAAATACCACAAAAAAGTTGACTTTTATGTTTTCTGACCAGCATGACAAACGACATTTTGTGATTCTGTGACAAATGACTTCTCGTGATTCTGTGACAGCTCTGAGTGAAGATAATCTCTTCCTAAAGAATACATCACTTCCTGCTCATCTATCATGTCATACTTGGCTTTGGAAAGGCTCTACCCCAAGCCGGATCTGAACCAACATCACAGACATTGGCCCCGCTTTGAACTGGCGTTTAGACTACACCTAGTGCTGGCTGCACAGTAGTCTTAAACGGCTTCTTCTATAATTCAGCAAATACACCCGTGCATATTCATCAGCTCTTGACAAGACTGCCTTTTGCATCATTCAAAGTTTTTCTTGTGAACGGCATGTTGCGAACATTAAAAAAAGATAACCCACAAAGACGGCCGGCAGTGAAAGATTAAACAGTGTTAAACAGGAACAAAATACTGACTGGTATACTCACACGACGAACATGTTCTGTTTGTCTTGTTTTGTTTCTGTAACCGAGTCATCTTACTTTGACATCTTCTAGTCATGATGCCACATTGTGACCACGACGATCCCGACAATGAAAAAGCCTTTCTTGACATATATATCTCACTCCAATGAGTTCACATAATCTCCAGTTCCAATCCATGACCAAGGGGATCTCATCAGTTCTGAAAAATGTTGAGATGCCTCCAGAATAAGAAGTTATAAAATCAGCCACTAATCACTTCATTGCACATAAATGTCCATTCAGCTGTCGCAATAGTTGTTTCGATGTTGGGACAACGGCAAAAACGTTGGTGTGACAATTATCTGACGTAGCAGTGAAATCTACTGTTCAGTGGAACTTTGCTAAGTAAAGAATCCGGAAATTATACTTTAGAGCGGGGTGGCAAATGACAATCAGGATATTATCTGGTGTGGAATCTATCACCCCGGAGACCTAACCCAGAAGACATCCGTTGACACAGAACTCGGCCAGCGTCTTAGACGATGGACCAACAATTACCCAGCATTGGGTCAATTGTTCATGTATGGTTGAGACGGCTACAGGATAGTATATAAATAAATCACAATCATTCAAAAGTGAAACTGTCTCATATTACTGTGAGTTATCTGAGGTGATTATTCAGACATCCAACCATCCAGATCTGATGTAATCTAAGGCTACAATACTCATCTTACTAGAGTCCGCAACACATAACAGGTAAAATGATGCACGCTCAATCAAATCGCCATTAAGTTACTTTTAACCATTACAATCTTCCATTCGTGCCAAAGGAGATATTTAAATAATTATCAACCTAGGGATTTATGTCCATTGGCTGACGCTGACGATGTATGTAACGTGCTATAAAGGGCTGTGAAGATTACATTTTTCAACTAAGATTTATATATTTTTTTTAAATTGACTGATCAGCAGCTAAAATTTGACAATCAAACGTGACGCTGTGTCTAACATTTCTCGCGCATGCGTGTCGAGCACGACCCTGTGCCTCTAGCTTCCGGTGGGCTTCCAGTAGGAGCGAGGCAGGTTGTGTGGCAGACTCTGAACCTGGTATACTATTATTCAAGGAGTCTTTGAGAAGTGTGACTGTAAATGAGACCGCGATCCAAATGACGGAACCCATTCCGGATCACGGTGACGCAGCATCAAGCGGAGCCGATACACGCATGTTGTGGTGTATGTGTGCACCAAGAGGCTGGGGCAACATTGGCTCAATGATGGGCAGCATTGTAGACGTTTACCCACGGTTGATCAAATGTTACACTATGTGCGAATAACCATATTCTGCAGGCCGGTCATTGATGAGTCACGAATTGTGTTATGGAGAGAAAACCCAGTTCGGCCAAGGTCTACAACATTAGCCCATCATTGAGACAACCTCTGTTGATAACAGAGAATACGCACATCCTGATATTGATGAAGGAATCACGTCACAGTATGATACTCTATCCCAGAGAACAATCAATGCTGGGCAAGTGGTAAAAATATCCTGGAGAAGAACACCTGTTTGATAGACGAAAATATAAAATATTTTACAGGCCTAAGAACAGTATTAATTTTTAGACTTAATTATTGCAAATCCCATCTTTTGCATGACTAACTAAATATCAAACATATATGCAGGACAATACACGTGTCAACAGACTGGTTTAATACATACGAGACCAGATAATACAAACCTATACCCAACATTGGCAAAACGTGGGTACAACGTGTGCACGGCGTTAGACCAGCATCAGTTGGTGTCAGTCAGTGTCTGTTGAGCTGCATGACAAAAGTGGACAATAATCTGGACAAGTTTTGGCCATTTACAGCTGATGAACGAGCAACAACAGAATGGATGACGGAATTGATGCGGAAACGCCATGAGGCAGCGGGGAAATCATGGAAATGGACCGTCTGGGTAATCTTTGTTGTCCCTGATACAGTAGATGAGGTAATATCTCATCTTTTTGTGCTTCGAAATAAGAATCGGGAAAGGTTTAGTTACTTTTAGAATACTTTTTCGATTACATAAGTCAGAAGAGAGTGAGTGTGAATATAAATTACAACTAGAGATAATATTATTTGTAGATATCACAAAATAAGTCATTCTGATGTTCAAATTTGTTCTTCACTGAAAATTTCTCACTGCTTCACATCGGGTGTTTTCAACTGTCGAAAAGTAGAGTTTACCAGATAAGATGAGACACTGAGGAGAAAAGTCAGTGAGGTGTGTGATACTGGGCGGTATTAAAAGCACAGATAAAACAGCTCCAGGACGGAAAGAGGATTTCCTGGTATCTTAGACAACAGGGGTTCTCAACCAAAGAGGAAACCGTGATGTAGTGTATGTCGAACACAGCACAATTACCTTTCTAAATGTAGCCATATGGCTTAATGGTCAGATTGTAAAAAAACACTACAGAAACAACCATTAGGTGACATGATGTACGTTAACAGCAAACACCTGACATTCACCCAATGTTGGTTTAATCGTGGACCAGCGTTGTTTACGATGGGTCAACAATAAACAGATATTGTGTGCATGTATCGTGTTCGCTGCGTTGAGGACAATTGTGGTAATAAATACGACACTTTAGTCACGAATTATCACGGCATTTCTGGGGACTTCAACGAGGGGAATCGCCTACCGCCTGTTATCCTCACTTTAGGAGCCAGCTGCCCAAGGATGCATACTTTGACTATGATATGCCAGGTATAAGAATAATGTTCTCGGATATCAATCGGTGTCTTGTCATTCTAGGCTAATCCCCTATATTGACATCAAATACAGAATTGATTCTCGTCTATTCCCTGTATTATAGGATATTGATTCAGAATCTGGGGTGGGGGTGGGGGTTGTTTTTGGTCTTGTTGGTGTGTCTATCCCCCGATTACTCGAACAAAATGAGCGGATTCTCATTAAACTATCACCAGAGGTGTCTTTCGGACCAATGAACAATCGATTAAATTATGGGGATTGCAGGAATCGCATTACGATCGAATCACATAGATTTGTAGTAAAATACTATTTTGATCTTACTGTGTACAAGACTACTTTATGACGTCATAGTCTCACAACTGTTGTGTATTGTTACTAGACCTATTATGCCTGAATGAAAAAAATAAATGAAATAGGTTGAATCTATGACGTCATTATTGATCATCTACAGAGAAGTACTACTACTACTATTGGTTTTACGTTCATTACGATCTTTACTTTCGGTGGAGGTTTGCAGTCTCTGACTGACTGACTGTCTAGTTTTAAAAGTTTTTCGATTTCCAACATAGATGTTGATTTATAAAATTTATTTAATTGAATAGGCTACGTTTATGACAAGAAAGATTTCATTGAAAGCTCCTACTGTTAGTGTGATGGAAATGACAATAACAACAGAAGGCGTTGTTGGCTTCGAGGTATGATCCTATACGTTTATGATGTCATTTAACTGCGGAAGCTGGGCCACATTTCAGGCGTTATCAGACAGGAGGTAATGCTGGCTATGGTCCTGGGTGTCCCAAAGGTTTGTAATGGGACAAGTGGACATCTGATGCCTGTCACATCATCCTGTCACCGAAAACTCCACTAGTGACAGCACAATGATGACATCAGTCGTGATAAGTTGTGATAAGCGTGTTTTTGCAAGTTTGTGTATATTTATTTGTAAAATAACCGTTTGCGACTGATTCGACTTACGTTATGTAGTGTGTTAGAACGAGAAAAGGTGGTATTATGTATATTTATTTACCAAATATAGACGGAAAGAATAAAGGAATATACCACGAATCCAAGAACCAGTTTATGATAATTCGATATCACAGACATATTGTCTCATTCTTACATATAGCGACAATTTGTACATAGGAGTCTATATCGGCCCCAGAGGCCTATATGAAGTGGCACTGTATGCCTACCCCCTTGTCATATTCACATTCCAGTAGCCTCTAGTTTTGGACGTGATTTTTTTGTGACTGGATCA